>WOXC01011781.1:280000-587500 GCA_011680675.1 Gymnobelideus leadbeateri | reverse complement strand
GAACATGATTGTCCTTGTGATGCTTCCATCATGGAAAAGCTTAGATAGATTACACTCCGTGGATTTAGCTTGCACATAAATGCAGAGGTTATATGTGTTTTAAAATGTTTTCTCTGCAAAACGAGGGTAATTTGATCAAATTAAGCCAAAATGCATGCACTGGAAACGGGATGTGCTTTTATGGAAATGAATTATTGCTGTATTCTATACAGGAATTTAACACTCACAATGGTAGGCTAATAAGTGGGTAAGGGAGGAATATTAAATACAAAGGAATTTTGTGGGTAAAGGGGAGGCATTAATGTTAAATTAGCTATGAAACTCTGAAGCTGTTTTTCATTTTTTTTTCATTTCCACTTTTGTCTGTTTCATTTTTATTTGTCAGGCTACACTTTTGCCAATCAAATCAAGTATAACAGGTAGTCCTTCCTTTCACACAGCTTTAATGATAAGTGACAGAGCTGGCAAAAGGCACTCAACCGCCTGCAGAATGCATTAAAAATTCAAAACTTTACTTATCAGTCTTTTATTAAAACTTTTGGTAATTGTGCAAAATTATTTCCCCACTGGGTTAGCTTTCAATATGGAGTGCAATTATATTTCTGACACAAAAATAATTACAGTTAAAAAAAAACCTAAAAGAAAAAAAAGTATTTATTTTTTAAAGCAAAATCTATCCATTTACTTCCATGAAGAGGTATTGCAATGAAAAATTAAGCAATTACTGAGCCAAGGCTCCAGTTTCTATCATTTACCTCTGAGTACTGGAAAGCTGGATGGAAACCTAGCCTGAAGAAATTTAAAGGAATTATGGCTGATGAGTGTTAAAGATTTTTCTAGCTCTTCCATTCTTCTACAGGAAATGCTCTTGTGAATTGTGCTTCCCTGTCCATCATCATTAATGTGGTCAAGATGGTGAATTTGGCCATCCTTAGCTAGGACTAGCAATAAGTACTAGATATGTTTGGTGGGAATGAGCTGTTTTGCTTTGTGAGTGATTTCCTTGTCAAAGGATGAGTTTTGGAGCCATAATACTGTTTAGGGCCAGCCATTAGTGAAGGGGCACTGGAATCTGTTCAGAAGATGATAGATTCAGAGTTGGAAGGAACTTTAGGGACCAGCTAGTCCAATTCCCTCATTTTACTGATAAGGAAACTGAGGTCTAGAAATGTTAAGTGACTTGCTCATGGTGACACAGCGCTCTATACATTGAGGCACATAGGTTACTAGGCTTTAAGTCATAAGATTTAGAGTTGGGAGGGACTTCATAGAACATCTGGTTCAAACCTCCCTTTTTTTTTAAAAACAGGTACAGAAACTTAAACTTAGAGAGGAAAAGTGACTTGCTTATGAATATGAGGCAGAATTTAAGCCCAGGTCCTCCTGACTTCTATTTTAGTACCATCTTCACTATATCCTGATGTCTCTTAATTCTTTCCAAAAGCCTCATCATTGATCATCTCAGCATCTTCTGGGTGTTCATATCATTCAAAGTGATGCTAATTTTTAGCAGGGAAATTCAACAAAAAATTGGTAATAATCATTAAGCACTGGTTATGGACAAAGGACTCTACCAGGCACTGGGGAAACAAAGTTTAAAGAATGGGTAGGAATTCAGTAGGCAGAAAGAAAATCCCAAGTCTAGGAAGCTGTGTGAACAAAGTCATAGAAGTGGGAAGGGAAGGTTTGTATATGGATGATGAGTTTATCTGGGTTCTAGAGTAAAGATAAGGGAGTACCAAGTCAGTTGAATCCTTAAATACTTTTTGTTGTTTAGTCATTTGCAGCCATGTTCATTCTTTGTGACCCCATTTGGGGTGTTCTTGGCAAAGATACTGGAATGATTTGCCATTTTCTTCTCCAGCTCTTTTTATAGATGAGGAAACTAAGGCAAATAGGGTTAAATGACTTACCCAGGGTCACACAGTAAGTGTAGCATGTAGGATTTGAACTTAGGAAGATACGTTTTCCACTGTGCCACCTACCTGCAGTGGCACAATGAATAGAGCACCTGGCCTGGAATCAGGAAGACTCATCCTGGGCCAGCCACTTAACCTTGTTTGTCTCAGCTTCCTCATCTATAAAATGAACTGGAGAAAGAAATGGCAAACAACTCCAGTATCTCTGCCAAGAAAACCCTAAATAATCTGACATGACTGGAATAACTGAACAACAACAATTAAAATTTGCAAAACCCATTAGATTATTTCCTACTACCCTATGAGGCTAACACTTCAGGAATTATCCCAGTTTTATAGGTTAAGAAAATGAACCTAAGAGAAATCAAATGATTTGTCTATGTTCATCCAGTCATATAAGCAAGACTGGAGGCAGGGTTCATACCCAAGTCTTTCCTCCCTGGACTCTTTCCACTACAATTTGGGAAATCTAACCAAATTAGTCTTGTGACTGGTTTGATTCAATACCTTGATTCTAATAAGTGGGCTTTTGTTTGTTCCACGTGACCAAATTCCCCTCACCCTGCCCCCATACCCTAGTTTGACTAACTCAGTGTCTATTGAATCTGTCCATACCCAAGTACTTACATTGACATATATATTCTGTCCAGTACCTAACCTGGATATGCACTCATTGTACTCTCATTAGATTCCCCAAGGACTTAATTCTACCCTAGCTCCTAGTGCCTTCTCTCTGAGATTACCTTTCATTTATAACATCTCTCTATCTGTATCTGTCTGTCAGTCTATCTGTCTTGTATGCAAGTTGTCTCTCTCATGAGAATGTGAGCTCTTTGAGGACAAGGACCATGTTTTTGTTTTTCTTTGTATCTCCAAAGCTTGGTAAAGTATCTGGTTTACTTAATAAATGCATGCTGATAGACGCATGTTGACTGGTTGACAGTCCTCTGTTATTTGCTGACAGACCACAGTGATGTTTGACCCCTGACCTCTTGCTTAATGCCAGACTCTTTTGATGTCATTTGTTTACTCCTTCTGGGACAACCACTTGTTGCCACACTTTCCTGGTACCCCTTGTCTACTCGTTTGTACCGCCAAATCTGCTAACACTCTACCCACCTAGCCAGACTCCTTTGTAGGGGACTGGAATTTCCCCAATCCACTTGGTCCATCCCTAAGTGTCACTTAAAATTGTAGTCCCACCTCCTGAACCTCAGGATAGAAAGCATGTTATTCTCCAAAAGGATTATTTATGTCTTTGGTTCAGGTCATTTGTGATTTCTCACCAGAACCACTAGAAACTCAGAGAACAAATCTCCTCCTGCCCAAAAGAGTCACCCAGCAACAGAAGGAGGATTTTGCCTCCCCAAACCATCCCTACTTGGGACCTAAAGCTCCTTCTTAGTTGGTGAAAGCCCTAGATTTGTATTTGAAAATCAGAGGTTTAGGGCCTAGCACCTTAGATGCTTACAAGCTCCAGGTATGCCTAGCTGAGCAGAACCCTAAGGATCACTCTTCATGTGCTCAGCCATACATAGTTGCCTCCTTCATGCCTTCTCCAAATCTGCTGCAGTCACCAAGCTTTGGCAGTGTCACCTTGAATCCTGGGCACTTTTCAGGTTCATCTGGATCACATTAGTATCCATCTCCTCCAATGGCATTGTCACAAACAACAGCTGCTTGGCCCTTCAGGCCATTCTAGGATTCTGTAAGTCTTCCAATGCCCCCTATGGGGAATTTGCTCCCTTTGCCTTTCAAGATTAGCTTCAGCTGGGTACTACAAAGGCTGCAGGGGTCTCTCTCAGCTATGAATCTTCATCTAAGGAACTAACCACCAACCAACACAGTACCAGGCAACCCCTGACAATCTTGATATGATGTGCCTGATCAAAGAAATTAGAAAAGGACCCAGAAGCATAATGAAATACTATCCTACTCTAATAGCAACTGGAGAGTATATATTTTATATTTCCTTGAAGTGGAGGGTCATAGGATCATAGGATTTTAAACTGGGAGTGACCTTAGATATCTTTTAGCCCAGGGGTTCTTAATATTTTTAATGTGTGTCATAGATTCCTTTGGTAACAATCATGGAAAACTTATGGACCCCTTCTCAGAATAATGTTTTTAAATGAATAAAATAAAATATGTAAGATTATAAAGGAAACCAATTATATTGTTATAAAATACAGTCATAAAATATTTATTATATCAAAACACATTTCATTTGTTATTTAATCTCTACAATGCTGAGATAGTATAAATGAAGTTTTTTTAAATGATGAAAAAGTGCATTAATATAGAACTTTACAGTTTATATGGTGCAACCAGTGAAATAACTAGTGCAAGTATCAACATTTTTACAAATAAAGAAACTGAGGTTCAGGAATGTTATGTAATTTGACTTTCTCATGACAAGCTTGCCAATTGAAACAGATGTTCTTAAACCTAAATCTCTTACTTTCTGGTTCAATGTTCTTTCCTGTAAGTCAGGGGAAACTGTTTTGTGTTATAGACATCTTTAACAGTCTAGTGTAGCCTATGAATACCCTTCTCAGAAGAATGTGCTTAAATGCATAAAATATAATATGTGGGTTAAGAAGGAAATGTATTACATTGACATTAATAAGTATTTTTTTTTTCTTGTTGCAGTTCCCAGATCCCCTGAAATCTAATCCTAGATACCACGGGGATCCATGGATCTCTATTCTTGGTTTTTTTTTTTTCAATTTTTGGAGGGGAGAATGCAGGGCAATTGGGGTTTGGTGACTTGCCCAAGGTCACAGGGCTAGTAAATGTTAAGTGTCTGAGCCTGGATTTCAACTCAGGTCCTCCTGACTCCAGGGTGGGTGCTTTATTCACTCTATTTTTTAAGATGAGGAAACTGAGAACAGGTGGTAACTTACCCAAGGTCACATAGTTGGGAGCAAAAGCAGGATTGGAACCTACACATTCTCTGACTTAGGATCCAATGTTCTTTCTACTACATTATAGGCACCTTAAAGTTCCCAGGTAGATTGATAGGGAAGCATTGCCCTATCATGGCCCTGGGAGATCATTTGACCCTATGATTTATAAGAAAAAAGGAAATAAAATTGGTCGAGTCAGTTTGCATTGATTTTTACAGAGGTCCAATAATGACTTGGGGAATGGATATATTAATTGGTCAGTCCATGAACAAGCATATAACCACCTACTATGTGCCAGGTACCCTAATTAGCATTGAGGATACAAAGAAAGGCAAAAGACAGTTCCTGCTCTTAAGAAGGAGTTTACTGTAAACTGAGTTTACAGTAAAGATAACATGCAAACAATTGCACAAATAAGAAATACAAGATATACTATTTCTTCTTAATGTTGGTATTGTTCTCTAGTCCAAATTCACTCTTTTCAAGTAAAGTGCTCTTTTGCCTAGTCAATGGGGCTGGTATTCAGTGGGCATTTCTCATTCATGGGGCTTGGACCACGCTATCTCAGATAACACATGATCTTCAGCTTTCTTGTCCAATAGCTGAACCTCTGACCCAAAGGGATTGAGTATAAAGTAGCATTTGCAGTTATTCCTTGTGACTCTTAAGAAAACCAATCTAGTATGTATGTCATACCTTCCAAAGAGATGAGGTTGCCCAAAGATATGATGTGGAAATAACTGGACCACATGCTTAGAATCCTTAATACTGTAGTATATAAGGAAGTTTGGGGTAAAAGTTGGGAGAACTTTAAAATACTGTCCATGAGTCAACAGTTCCCTCAAAGGAAATAATCCCCCTTTTAGCTTTGGGGTTTCTGTAGCAGACCCAACTAGAGTCCTCAGCTCCCCCCTCAATTAAATAAAAAAGGGACAATCATGAGCAATGAGACTCAGATAAGAGGGACACTAATGTATACCTGTAAGTGCTAGTAAGAAAGGGCTTTTGAGAAGGAAATCACATCAACTACAAGTACTTGGAAACCACTCTGGTGCCCAAGATTCCACTGACTCCTACTCTGACCATTAGGCAAAGGCACAAACTGCTTCTGTGTGTCATTTCAATTTCTTTCTCAGGGACTGATAATCAGATCAACACTACCTCTGCTACTGTGAAGGTCATCATAGTATATTATCCTTTATCTACCCTCAGCATCCCAGTGGCCCTGAGCTAACTATAGGCTGCCTAGGCAACAATGTCCCTTCTTTGGACCATTCCTCCCTGCTCCTCCTGCCTATTGATGTTGGCTTCATCCTGTGCCTCCATCCCATTTCTTCCTACCTTTTTTATATTGTATCTTCTTGAGGTCCGTGTTCTATTGTTAACAAATTGTCCTTTATGTTAGTCCTATGTTTCACTTTTCTCACACCATGCGAATTATTTTGTGTCTATTTTGTATTTACTTACGCGTATATACATCATTTTCTCCTTAGAGGATGTAAGTTTCTTGAAGGCAGAAACTATTATTTTATCTTTATATCCCCCAGCAACTAATGAAGAGTGCAGCAAATAGCAAAGATTTGATGTACACTTGATGAATTTAATTGTTGCCAAATGCCAACACTCTATAATTATGATAAGGATGTTGGTCAATGGGAGGAGAACATAAAGAGCACCCAATGAGATATCATAATGTCCTAATTCACTGAGGCCTTGGCTCAGTCATATTTCGCTTCTGGACAGAAGTAACAATGACTCACATTTATCACCATCTTAGGAATGCTGTATCACATCATCTTTGATGCCAGTCCTACTATGACCTTATGTCCCAGTTCTAATAACTGGACACTTGCCTTGTACAATTACTACTCTTGTATATGTTTTTTTTTAATGTGTTTCCTATTGCCTAAATTCCTGTCTTGGTGCTCTGTTTAGTACCCCAGTTTCTCTTAGACTGGTAGCTGGAAAGTTACCTATAGTTTCAGACAAGTTGAACAACATACCAGTCTGAAAACATCATTCTGGGAGAACCCTTTTTTGTTACCAGTTCTTCTAGTAATGTAGTCTTACTCCCAGACCCCTCGTGACTTGGCCTGGACTTCTACCTATCAACAGTTATCCAGCTCCCTTAGGGATCCACCCACCTATCCAAACTTTCTCCTGTTAAGATAGACATTACCTCTTACCTGTACTGCCTTGGTGGGTATGTCTAGTTCCTTGGGTTCCGTGGTTTGGTTTTCTATCCTTTACTCAGCAGCAACAGTCGTCATCACAGGCATCATTATTTCATTCTTGTATTTTTAGAATCATAGTCAAGTTTAAAAACTAACAAATATTTATTAAGTATTTATACTAAGCTAAGTGCTTAGAACACAAATATACACAAAGATAGTTTCTGCCCTCGGGGGGCATACATTCTAATAGGGGAAGATAACACAGGAAAGGGAGTTGGATGGAAGAATTTTCCATCACGAGAAGGCTTCTGGGTCAGGGAAAAAAAAGCCTGGAATATCCGGAGTGAAGAGGAGTAAAGGAGTCAATTAAGGTTAAGTCCCTGTGAAGCTGGGCAGAGGATACCAAAAATAATGGGTTCTTCATTATGTCCTCTGAGTGCTGCTCCAGAGTTGTCTCTATCTCTTGTGGAGATTAACTGGATTTTGAAATTGGAAAGAATCTTTAATTCAGTTGAACAAACATTTAATAGACATCTACTAAAAACAAGGTAAAACCAAAAACAGCCCCTTAAGTTCTACTGGAGTACCTTACATTGTATTGGAGTAAAACTAATCTAGACACCTCATTTCACAATTGAGAACATCTCAGACCAGATAGGTACAGTGACTTGCCCAAAGTCACACAGATAGTAAGTGGAAGACCTAGGATGAAAACTCAAGTCTTCCAACTCAATTCCAGTTATAACTCCATGTGTACTTCTTTATCGTGAATGTGACTCCCACATGACCACAAGTGTTCATTAATAGGAGAATTTCTCTAGGTTTTTGTTTCTTGCTATAATGTCTTCAGTAAACTCAAAATTAAGGTTTATGAAATGTCACAGCTGACATTCATAAGCCCCCAAATCCCCAATTTTGGATTCAGTGTTGGTTTTGTTCATAATGTACCATAAAAGAGATCTGGTTTAAGAACAAGATGAAAAAGTGACAAGGGTGTCATTAGCAGCATCTAAACTGTGAGGGCAGAAATAGCCTAACTTTTTACTTAATAAATGCTTATTGATTAATTATAAAACTTTGTGTTTCACTCAGTGCCATGAACATAATATATGTCTAATAAATATTTGTTGATTTAATTTGTCTAGTTCCATGGAAAATTGGATTTTGTATGTGGTACGTTCTTAAATTTCAGATTTTCTTCCAATAAATCAATCAACAAACATTTCTTAAGTGCCCACCATGTGCCACGTACTGTGCTAAGTGCTGGGGATACAAAGAAAGATAAAAGTTAGTCCTAGCCCTTAAAGAGCTTAATATCTAATGTGGGGGACAACATGTAAACAAACATATTAAAAGCAACCTATATATAAGATAAATAAGAAACAATTAATAATGAGAAGGCACTAGGATTAAAAGGGGCTGGGGAAGGCTTCTAGTAAAAGCATTCCAGGACACTCTTTCTTATGTATGGGTGACCGCTGATTTCATGAGCTACCAGATCTCATCTACTTCATCCTTTTCCTTTTGCCTTAGTCTTAGAAGTATCTGACAGAGTCAGATCATTGTTTCCCAGTTCTAAGGATGGTGCTGAGGTGAGGAGGAAAGTGCCCCTGTGTTGATCTCAAGTCCCAATTTGAAAAGTTCTGAAATTATAGGCCTCTAAACATGTAAAATTCAGTATGATCACAGTCTTCTATACATCAAGTTACCTAGAATGAGTTGAGTTCCGTTGGATTTCACTTATTTTTTTTCCTTAACTCATTTGGGAATGAGAAACAGAGCATAAAGCAATAGCTGTAAACAGAGAAAGAGAAGAGAGTTCTCAGAGACTGATGTTTGTAAAACTGTGAATCATATAATGTAGAATTGGGAACTGGGGAAAGCTGATGAGGTTTCTGTTCCTGATTGCAAAAAGTGATAGTCACTGCTACTTGGGAGAGAGATTGCTTCTCCTATTAGGAAAGCCAGACTTGTGGACAGACTGATTTTCAGGGTCTAGGAGCCAGGTGATCATTGAGGAAAGTGGTTCCAGGGCCAGAGCCTCTTGGTAATCAATGACACTGAATGGAAAGTTCTAGTTCTGCCATGTCCTTTTTTTTAAATCCTCTAAGCAGAAGTTTATTCCACTGAGTTGAACTGACATTTGGTGGAGAGAGGGCTATAATGTTGTTGACAGTTGCATTCCTAGGAGAAAGGACTTTCTGAATGCAGAACAATTGGACATTTGTGGTTTTCACTTTCCTCTTAGATTTCAGGAACTGAAGCTTTGACCCTATGACTGTCCTACCCTAAGACACAACGGTAAGTGATCAATCTTATTGTAAACTTTCAAGAAAAATACATGAACATTTGTTAAAGAAAGGAGAATGCAAGGTTACCCAAGGTCTAAATCATACTGCCGCTAGTCAGTCGGTAACAATAATCTTTCACCACATGTGTTCTCCTTGACCTCCCAAGGTGTTTAAAACTTTGTGGAGACAATTACCTCTAAAGAGAGGCTGGAAGAATGGGCTCTTGGAATACTAGCTTGGAAATCAAGGCTCTCCAGGGTTAGTCCTAGCCTTGCTATTGACTTGTGAGTTAACAAACAGTAGGTCGGGCTCTTGACCCCTTTGTGCCTATTTGTCCATCTGTACAATGGGGAGGAAGGTGGCACTTGGCACCAAGGTATGGTTCATGTAGTACTTTGAGAGCCTATTAAGGCTCAACATAATACAGAAAGACCCAACAACAGACAGAAGTGGCTTTAATTCTATTTTTGTTGAAAGCAGGAACAAGAGGCAGAGTTGGTTTGATTGAAAACATCTTAGGAGGAGATGTCTTTTCAAAACCCGAAGGATGATTGGCAGAGGCTCAAGATGGCAGGGATGTTACACCCCTTGGCATTTCACAACCCTCCATCTATCACTTATCCACCAGTGCTCAGTGGTGGATCTCACTTTAACATAAAGGGGTAGCTGACACATCCAGTGTTTGGGGGTAGGAGGTGAAGCTGGAGAGGTTTAGAGAGCAACTTTCCTACTGTTTGGGTTTTTACATCATATATGAAATACTACACAAGTAATGTTGACACCTTGGGGCTGTTAATAAAGGTTTCTAGCTATGTGTGAATCAGTGTAGGGAAGATGGTGAAGAGATGTAAACAGCAGGGGGAAAAGGCTCTTTTTTTCCTCTCATTTCCAATTTTCAGATAAGCAGGTTAAACACCTGTGAGAAGTGGGTGCTTCAGGGACACCCACATTTGTAAACTGTTCATGGGTATCATGGAGATAGCACTCCTCAACTTGTATAGTGATTAGTTGCCTCTTCAATACTGGCAAAGCCTGTGGTGATGAGCTCTGACTTCACCTGCAGGTGTTGTCATGGCAAGCGACCTTTGGAATACATTCAGGCAAGTCTGAAAGGCAAAAGTGAAAAGGAGAATGAGGAGGGGTTGGGGTGGGGGCTTAAATCAAGGAAGAGTTTGAATTCCTCAATCAGTGCCCCTCACAAAAACCAATGTCTGGCCTTGATACCGGCCAACAAAGTGATTTGAATATGACAAGGCTTAGCATGAGAAGCCAATTCAAATGATTTTGTTCTTAGAAGACTTGCTTGGGTTATTAACCCAAGCTGTGAGGATCTGATTAAACAAACACTGAGTAAGAATGGACTCTAAGGTATCAAAATTTCTTTTCAGCTAGTAATCAATGCTCCTATAATCCTATGAAGCTATTACATACTAACATGGTACTAGGCATTAGAACGTTTAAGAGTGACCCCAGAGATGCCAGAAAGAAGTTGCCAAATAGTTATTAGCACTAGAATACAAGTTTCTTTATTAATGATCCATTGACTTTTCCATTCTGCAAGATGGCTACTGAATGTCTATTCCTCACCATCATAAGCAGTCCATATATCAGAAGCTTCTGAGAGTATCTGAACCCTATTTTTTCTGCCTCACTTTGAGAGTTTCTCTCTGGATTTTTGTCTATTATTTGAACTTTGTGTTTCCTTCTTTACTCACCCATTTTCTTTCCTATTCAGTTTCTCCATCTAGCTTCCTTGATTATTTCTTCTAAATTAGTGTAACTGCTACGTAAGGAGTTCTTTAAGTGAACACCCATGGTCCAGACACCTTTACTACACTGATTGATTAGCCCTTCATTGTCCATGCAAAATTGAGGTAAGCAACATGGAAATAAGTGAAAGAAATAACATAACACAAATTTCAATGATTTCCCTAATCATCTTATTCACTGTCTTTTAGTTTGAGATTCTTTTCATATTTATTTCTTAAACAAGTACTAGTCTTATTCATTCAGTAATCCACCTATATAGTGAGGTTGCCCTAACTAGGAAAAAATGAGGGATTTCAGTGACATTATGTTTGGCTTGGGTCTTAATCACCACACAAAGAATATATGAACTTTCTTGGGTAAACTTGGGTGTTCCAGACATTCCTGGCTTTGAAAGTGACTTTATCAACATTAGTGACACTGGACAAGTTTAATTTTGGGAACAGAGAAGCAGATGTAGAAATCCTCACAAATACACTAGTTAGTAAGGAAAAGAAAGGTCCAGGTTTACAGGATAAAGGAATCACTCTCAGGAGGAGATTGTGTTTTGGTCTTGTGATGGAAGTAACCTCTTCAGACCCCTGCAAGAACTGTTAGAAAAGTGAAGCCCCAATGAGCCATACAGTCGTGCAACAAGGACAGCTTAAAACAAAGCTCTAAGTTGCCTTTTCTTTTTGCCCTTCTATCATACTCTTGGATTGGCAGTCAATAAAGAGAGTCTTTCTGAACTAATTGTATTAGTCAACATGTATGAAAATGAGGAAGTTGCTTTTAAATAGGAAAGACCTTGAGTAAACTTGGGCATGAAAAATGTGCCCCAAATATTGTAGATATATCTTATTTCCACATATGTTCTGGGCCTCTTTGGTCCCCTCACTCATCTTTATTTCCTATATAGCTCAAGTGACTGTTTCATTGCTGTGTGTTATTTTAAGAGGTCTCAGTAATGCTAGGAATTAGATAGTGTTTAAGTAGGCTCCTGAAACTCAATTAGGGAAAGCCACCCTCCATCTTTTCTCTAAGGGAATGCAGAATTATGTTGGAAGAGAAAGCCTTCCCAGAACTAGAAATCTCTCAAAACTCGTGGAAGGAAACCCCAGAGATCTGTATAGAAAAAAATACCACTTTAAAACAGAAACAAAAGAGGGACAACGGGCAGGAAAAGACAATAGAAACAGAATCTGTAGAGTTGACATTTTAGTTTCTTCAGGTGCCTTTTTAGAAAAGCTTACAATTTGGGCAGATGTGTACAAATTAAGCCACAATCACTCACAGAATTCAGAGCTACAAACAACCTTAGAAATGATCTAGTCTAACCCCCTTCTTTTCACAGATGAGGGAACCAAAGCCCAAAGAGGTGCAATAATTTGTCCAAGGTCACAGAGGGTCACACTGATCAGTCTTTTAGCCTATTTTTTGTCTCCCATCAATACTGCTTGAAAGCATGAGGCTGAGTGCAGAATTCCCCAAACCTTTTCCCCAGCTACAATGTCCACCTGGAGGAGGTTATGCCCAGCAATCCTGGATGTTCTGATCAAATTTTGAAATGGTTGTACTATATAACCCCCTGTCAACATGCCAACACATTATGCATAGAGCAGAGGCCCAGACCTGATTTACTATCCACTGAATAGCTTCTTTATCCCACTCTATCTTATGGAAAGTCCCAGAAGTTCTTTGATGGGACAAGACGAATTAATGCCAAAGTTGAATGAGTTACAGCCGCTACCACCTAATTAAAATGATTTTGTGCCAGTTGCTTTTGTTGGGCAGGATCCACACGTAATATAATTTTAATCCTGTTTATATACACTCTTGGGACAGATTTGAGATCAGCGTTGCCATTTAAGTGAGGTTAATCAAGCATACCGTATGCAGCTTTTGTTTTTCCATTGTATGTGAAAGGTGACTACCCGCCGATGGGATGCCCGGCTGGCCGCTTATTCTGCTAACAAGAAAGTAGTGGTTTTCTGAGTGTCTGATCATTAACCTAGCCTCAGCCCCAGTGACTCTCTCTGCCTAGTCCTTGGAATGGTGCAGCTGTTGTTAGCCACAGAGGAGAACTCTAGTTATGAACCTGGTCGCTTTGGCTGTGGATGCATGCCTCTACAAGAGGGGAGGGGATCGAGGAGAAAGGGGGAAAAATAAATACACCGCCCCTACAAAACAAACACCATTTTTTTGTATGCCTGGCACTGTTTATGTATATAAAAAGGACATTATAGGGGAGTGAAAAAGACCCTCATAAAAATCCTTCTTGAAAACTATTGTTGCTGACAGCCATGACCTCTGTGAGTCTGCATGTTTACCCATAATTCATAATTAACAAAGACATTAGAACTGCCACTGGAGAATTCTGGGCTTTATTTCTTTCTAACTGGGCAGTACTAATGCTGGAAGTGCTCCCAAATCAGTGATTTAACATTTCAGGAAATCTTGGAGAGGCAGCAGAAGCCTCCTTATATAGTTCATACTCTGGGACTTTGGTTATACAGATATGGCGGAGATAATTATTCAGCTCTTGTTATTGCCATAGTTCCGCACCTGATCCCTAAGCCATTAGAGCACTCTGTAGGTTATTACAACTATCAAACATCAAGGTCTCTTTTCTAGTCTCTTGACTATGTGGTTATCATTTTACTTCTTTTAAATCCTCCATCTGCATAGAAAGTCTCTGTTCAAAAAAGCAGAGTTCTGCTCGCACAATCTGCCCCCCCCTCCATTTTTTATTACTCCCCAAATGGAACCCTTTTCTTACCAACCCATTAGCATAAAAATATAAACCTCATGCTTCTCCACTTGCATTGTTTTTATACTTTCCCTCTTGTTCGATTTCCTCCTTGAGACCCTGCACACCTCACTTTAATTTGGGAAGCAAATGAGTAAGTGGAAGGAGATTCTCTCAAGCTCGGGGAAAAAACCGTGATAATATCATTTCAAATGATGGGAGTCGGCAGTGCTCATGCTTAACCTTCCACTTAGTTGATGGGCTTCTTTGCTTTACATACATTCTTACCGATTTCTGCCGAGCCTTGGACTAGATAAAAAAAAAAAAATCAGCAAATCAGAGGAGAACAGAATGGCAGCTTGCAAAAGGAGCTTTGTGTGGGGATGTATTTAAAGATTCATTACTTTCTAACCTCTGCACTGGGGCGTGTGCCCTTTCTTAGAATTTAACGTGGAGAAGCCTGTTTGATGAAGTATATTTTCATTTTTGGTCACAATATAGCCCTGTAATCAGTTTGCTTCTAATACTTTCCTAGACAAACTGTAAGATGATCAAAACCAGACAGCTCTGAATATTCTGGGCACTGTGTCAGCTATCTGGGGGCAGGCAGTCACTTATCATGATATATAAAGATAATACTATAAATTAAGAGTCTGCAGCAGCCCTCTGCGGATTGCATCTTAAGTGAAAGCAAGTAGCTATTTCTGCATGTATTAGACAGCCTGACTCCCTCAAAAAAAATCTGCGTTTTTTGCATGATCTCAACCAAATACCTGTAAAAGGCATTCCATCCCTGCTGGCCTAATTGATGAAAGAGCTAATCCATCAGGGCTGAGGGGCAGTCACAAACAGTATGGTAGGAGCAAGAAACATATGGCTTTCTTACTTAATATTGCTGCATTGTTGTCCCATACCATATTACCCTAAATGGGAATTAGCTCTATTGCTAAATTAGGAGGATCAGAAATAAATGAAAATAAGAGTATTTTTTGACGGATTTAATAAAAACAAACTGGCTTAAAACAAAACAAAACAAAACCTTGAGCATATAATCCAATGGTGTCCACACTTTGTAGACAATGTTGCACCTAAAATAATTTAGAGTACAGATGGATTCTCCAGGCAGGTAGTGAGTCTACCATTTATTTGTAAGCAAGATGAAATTTTCTGCTTTTACTGGTACTTGGTTTTCTCAGTCTGATTTGTGGGGATTTATAGAAACAATAACAAAAAACGACAACAAGCTTATTTTAGAATCCTCCCCTGACAACTCAATGAGGTATGTTAAATATTTTTTGAAAAAAAATGTTTTCAGTTTAATTTACCCTTAGTGGTATAGATTCCTGATTCTGAAAGCTTTTGCTTTCATGTGAGGTGAGGGATATAGGTCTGAACCTAAAGTATGCCAATTGGCACAAGTTCCTGTAAATTGGAAGGATTATTAAGGGAGGCTCCTGATCTGCAGCAGTAGTTTCAATTTAAGTTACCTCATGGTCAAGATGGCAATGAGAGGGATTTAATCTGGGAACTCTGTATCATTTTTAAATCATCAGGATATTTTTAAATGACAGAGACTAGCCATACTGATCATCCTTTTATTCCCCTGCTTCTAAGAACCATTATGAAATTCTCTCTATACACAGATTAGAGATTCAAAGGTTTTATTTTATTCCTTTTTATGGGAATGAGAGGCTTCCACACTTGTGATTTCATCCTGCAGTGAACTCCTAGTATGAAAATTCCTTCCTCTAATGCAGATGAGCCTCTTTAACATGGTGTTAAGACAGTTGCTTAGGAACACAAAGAGAGAAGTGAAGTGAATTACTCAGTAAAGGTGAGATATTGGACTTGAACTCAAGCTTTTCCGACTCCAAACTTGGTCCTCTATCTACTACACCATGCTGCCTCTCAGAATAATAGAATTTAGAGTTGAAAGGGACCTTAAAATCATCTAGTTCAGTGTTTACTAAAACTAATTTGGCTATGGAACATGTTTGGGCTTGAAATATATTGACAGAACTCATAAATGCCAATCCAGTGTCCTAGAGACATGGATTATGTTCAAGATAAAGGGAAGGACATTGGAGAAATTTCAGAGACAAGGAGAGAAAAGTAAGCTTATTTTCATAATAAAAAACCTCACATGTAATAAGTATTTTTGTTACATAAATAATTCCATTATTATAATACTTAAAGGGAAAATAGCCCTAGCATTAGCATTTTCTGATGGAATACTTATTGCAAAGAATATTAGGGCAAATGGTTTGGGAAACAATCTAGTTTAAACCTTTATTTGCATGGGTTAGGAAACTAAGACTCAGAACCAGTGACTTTTGGGATATCTAGTTTAAGAGTTCTTAAACTTTAGGAGCATCAACTTTTAAAAATATTTTGATAACTCTTTTTCCACGTGCTGGTTAGCTTTGTTATTCTGCTAATTTTATACATTTAATAACATTACTTTGAAAAATGTCCCTAGGCTTCATGGGATTGCCAAACACAAAGATGTTAGGAACCCAACTCTAGTTAGTGACCTGCCTGCTGACTCCCCAGTTGGGGGGGCCTTTCTGTTGTATCTAGTTGTTATGCCTTCCATTTACTCACCTACCACAGGTAGAACATGAAGTTGTGCTGGGTTGCTGTTAACCATCTATACTTTCAGTGGTGACCAGAGTGCACATTTTCAGAATGGTTGACTGAGGATAGGGTGAGTTTTTCTCTGCACGGCTGCTAGTTGACCTCTAAAGGAATCCAATTTGTGACCTTTTCCTCATTAGCACCATCCTTTGATCAATGAAGTTAACCAGACTAGACACAATCATTATAAGCAAGTTATGAAACAAATCCGCCATGTTGTTCCTGAGGGATTAATTAGAAAGCTGCAGTCCCTCTGTGAAGGACCTAAAAAATCTGCTGTTTCTTGTGTGTTACTCCACTGTACCTCATCCTAGGCCCATTTAAGGAGCCAGGGCTACTTGATGTGTGCATCACATCATTAGTGGAAAAGGAATAGAGAAAGTTATTCAAATACTTGAGTACTTCCAGCTTCAGTAGATATACAGGAAATACATCACACCAATAAATAGTAAAAAAGGAAACTTAGAAATATTTTTTCTTGTCTGATGGAGAAAAAATAGGAAACGAAAGAAAATTCAACTACCTTACATTCTCTGGTTAATTAAAGTCAATACAGTCTAAATGAAAACGTTAAAAGGCTCTAATATGAGACTTAGGTTTGAATGAGTACAGTGTAAGTATTGAGTATAAGTGACTGTTCTGAACATGGGAAGAAGCCAAAACTCTTTGATTAGAATGTAGCATTGTGGGATGTGGAGCATGGGAGGTAGGAACTGAGAAAAGAGATATACAAATGTGTGTATATACATATTTACATATACACATATATGTATATATAACTATATGCATATAATGCATATATGTATGTATCTATTTATATATCAGTATAGGCTTATACAAGCATATGCATATACATAAATATATGTGTATATATGTAAACATGTATTCATCTATCTATCTGTCTATCTATCTGTCTATTTAGCTATCCACACATGTATAATAGTCCTCACCGAAGTCCTAGGACAATGCTTCCTTGTATCATGGAGATCATGAGTGGATTTTTGAAGGCTGGAGCTGAAGAGTAAAAACCCTGACTCTCCTACTAAGACTGAGGCATTTCAAATGCAGAACCACTGTTGGATTGTGCACCATTCAGTGAAGACCAGCTTGGGTAAGTTCAGAGAGACCCTTTATCACAGAGTAATATCACAGTAACTCTTGATGACTGTCAAGTTATAGAGGAGCTGCTATCTGCAGTGGTGGAGACATAGAAGAAGTGAGATGTATTTGTGTGTATACACATTTGTATATGTTAT
Source organism: Gymnobelideus leadbeateri (assembly GCA_011680675.1). Taxonomy (NCBI): domain Eukaryota; kingdom Metazoa; phylum Chordata; class Mammalia; order Diprotodontia; family Petauridae; genus Gymnobelideus; species Gymnobelideus leadbeateri. The sequence goes on along the minus strand of WOXC01011781.1, from coordinate 569,819 downwards.
GTATGCATGTATATATGTATATTAGAATGTACATTTCTTGAGGGCAAGGGCTATTTCATCTTTGCCTTTGTATCCCCAAGGCCCAGCACTATGTCTGTCAAATAGCAGGCATTTATAATTGCTTTCTCTATTGCATTGCATTGAACATATATATATGTGTGTATATATATATATATGTATATATATATTTAATGCTTTCAAATGCATGATTGCCTCTTTAACATTTTTTAAAAATGCTACTTGAAGAATGAATTCTTAGCAGGACCTTTTGTAGTCATCAGGGAGTTAAAGTGCTATAGAGAAGCTTCCATATGTACTTTGTTATCCAAGAGCCAGATAGAGAGATGTCGTTCTAGTGATATATTACATAAATCATGGTGCCAGCCAGAAAAACAACAGATGACCAATTTGTACAAAGCATTTTTTTTCCTTATGTTACATTTATTTAAAATACATTAAATCATTGTGCTAAAAATGAGGCAGCTGGCAGGCCAGGCAACCTTCTAAGATTCATGTTTTCTGGAGCCAGGCCATTCATTTGGAAAGGTGGATCTGTTGGGTGAGTATGTATGCTTAGCCACATGCCAAGCCCTAGGGAGCACAGGTAGTCCAGAATTTATTCTGTTAATTTTTGCTTTTATTAAAACTGTCTTGACAACTAGAGGTCAGAATAAAAATTTAGCACCTGTCTTTTCCCCCAATGAAGGAGCCAACTGACAGTGTTAAGATTCTACCAAAAGAAGCAGTTTGCTGTGTCATGGAATCCAACAAGATGAATGGCTATTTTCCAGATTCCCACTCTCTAGTTCTTCATGTTCTCTTCAGATTGGTTTGGTTCCAGGACAAATCCAAGCTAGAATAAGATTGAAGAAGATGCTCCATTGAGGTTGGAATTAAACCAATTCATTCTTGGTCCAAAGGTTTCTGTAGACCTATTAAAAGTGGGTCAGTTCTGGGGATACTCTTTGATATTTATCTGTATTCATAGATAGTCCTCAAATGAACTATCTACCCAAAACAGCTTTGGAATAAATTTCATTTTCCCATAGTCCTTCAAACTAGAATGTTTTAAGGCTAGCATAGAAAACTTCGGAATTGCTTGACACTCGGCTGCCATTTTGGTCAACTCTCAATTGTAAAAGGTAGATTAAAATGTTTAGGATTAGGGATTAATGATTGAAGAGTGGAGGGGGAGATTTGTTAGGTAAAGGGTCATTGATCTCAATGAACTTTCTTCTTTATTGGCTTATGACCACAGGATAAGGGGCATTTTCCTTCTAAAGGAAATTTAATCTTAAAAAACTTGACTCACCAATTCATGTTGATTTCAACTCAAATATTTATTGGATGACTTTAATATAGTCAACTGTGCAACTGTTCAGGGCACTTCAGGGAATACAAGAGAACTACAGTATATGAGCTCTATCCTCAAATATCCTACAGTCTGGTTGGGAGCTAAAACATATACATATGAAACCACTTGAGACTAATTGACAGAAAATCTTTTTCAATTAATAATCTAATCTAATAAGTGTTGACATTTGTGGTAAATACAGTAAGGGTTATGGGTAGTCAGGAAAGAAAGAAGACAATGTTGGAATTGTCAGCACTGTTTTCTTGGAAGTGAGGCTTGAAAGAAGCTAGGCCTTGAAAAGTTAGACATCTTTGGCGAGGTGGCAAGGAGTAAGGAGAGTATTGTAGAAGTGAGCATAACATTAGTAAAAGCATGAAGATGGGACTGAACATGGCATAAATGAGGGTTTTTTAGGAAATTTGCTTTATATAATGGTAGCTCATGTATGTATATTGGTGACTAGCTTTTCAATTGATGAATCATTTCTGCTAATGTTTTTATATTTTTGAAAATCTTTACATGTTGAAAAAGATAAGAACTTTAATAGCACTAGGTAGACCCCTCCCTTCCACAGATTATAAAAAGACTGGAAAGTGTGAACCAGGTCAGTATTAAAATGGTTTGGCTTTGTGCACAATAGATATATGTTCAGGGTATTAGAGCTCGAATTTTCTGGAGTCATTCTCTTCAATGTAAAATGTGGTTTTATCTCTGCAAATTGACCAGATGTAAAATCTTGCAAGACTTTAGGTGGTTTTGTATACAACCTTAGCACGTGATAGGGTTACTCCCATGGTACTCTCGAACTTGCCAGACTTATCACTTGACTACTTAGATGATAGAGTAATCTGGGAAGTTAGTCATAAGGCTTTGTACTCCTACATTTAAGGTTCTTATGGCTCAATAATTAATTTCTTCACAAATCCGCTCATCCTTACTTCATCCTCAAAAGACCTAGAGCTTAGATTCTATGAGGTCCATTTTGATTTTTGATTTTTATCTTTTGGATGAGTCACTTAAATTGTGAGTTTAATCTGCTCCGTACTTAGCACTACAAAAATGTCTCTCCCATTCTGTCTCTTCATTTTGAAGGGAGAACTAGCCTTGCCATATTGGTGGTAAAACTTCAGAACTATTAGATGTTAAATTCTTCAAACTAGTTAATGTTCACACATGGTAACTTTTTTTCCCTGAGGAGTTTTAATACACACTTTTATTATATGCAATACATGTCCTAAATGCTAATTAGCCTAACTGGAGACCAAATCAGTCTCCTGGGCATAGACTACATGTGTTAAAAAGTGCTTAAATAAAGATTTACAAAATAACCGGAAACACCTCATCTCAGGTGGATAAAATACCTGTGTTGCAAATTGACCAAAACAGGTATTTACCCAATTGACCGTAACTGTTCTCCTAGATAAATCATAGCCCTAAAGTCTTTAAGTGGTGTATGGGGCTTGAATCATTAGATTCAATGAGAGTTGAGTGGCTAAAACCTCTTGCCATGTTTTGAAAGTGAAAGCTTTCTGAAAAATCTCTGCCTCTATATTTAGCCAAGAGAGCCTGGAGAAATCATGGTGGTCCCTTTCATAGATAGGCAGATAATGTATGTGCACTCCAGTCTTCATTTCTCTATTGATAAATAATAAATTGATAAATATAAATAAATAATAAAATTTTGACCCTTACCCTTACCCATTGGCAGATAATTTCTTCTGATCCTCTTCCTCTTCCCTCCCCTAGCCCTTTGCTAGGTAAATAACTTATTTGGATTCTTCTTTATCCCTTTTCTCCCCCTCAAAATGCCTAAGAACAGTTTACTATGTTGGATTGTTGCACAGGAAGGAAGCAATTAACTATGTATATATTTTGCAACCTGGAAATATATCAAATTGGCCATTATATGCTTGTAGGTAAGCAGAATACGACTTCGTAGGAATGTACAAGTATCTTCCTAAATGATGTCACATACTGTCATTATATCATCATTTCAACTTGTGTTCATTTGTGGAGCTTTTCCCCTGTGGCTTCTCCATTTCACTTTTGTGTTTTTCTGTTCCTGTCTCTCATTAGGTCCCTTTATTTTTCAGATGTTCTCTAATGAGCATCATTAAGGCAATGCTCAAAATGTTCATAGTTCTATACTTGGGCTGTGTGCATGTGAAGTTTTGATGTTGACATGGGTGTGATTTACAGAAATAGTGACTGGGCTTAGCTTGTTAGCTAGGAAGACATCTAAAGAAATGCTGCATTGCCATAAGTTCAGTTCAACAAACATTTATTAAGCACCAATTATATACAAAAGCATGCCAGCACAAATACAAAAATAAAACAATTCCTGCACCCAGAGTGCTTACATTCCACTGGGAAGATATGGCATATGCATGTTATATTTAAGCAAATACAAAGTCTCTACAAAGAAATAGTCATTTCAAGAGAGGAAGAGTGCCAGTAAATATATTTGTGTTTGGTGGGGTGGGAAGTTGGGGATATCACTAATGGTCTCAGGTAGGAGGTGGTACCTCAACTGTTCTTTCAAGGATTCTAAGAGGTGAAGAGTGAGAGCCTTCCTGACATGAGGGACCACTTGTGCCAAGGTACAGAAGTGGAGGATAAAATGATGTATATGGGGAATAGCTAGGATGTCAGTATGGGTGGATCAATCAATAGTATGAATGACCAAAAAGATAAAAGACAACCCTATGGTAGAGGGATTTGAATGCTGGGGTGAAAATTTTATATATTTTTTTTCACTACAGGTGATAGGGAGCCATTGAAGACTAAGGGGAAGAGGCTGAAGTTAGTGAAGATAATTAAGAGGCTATTATAATTGTCTAGATAATAAGTGATGATGTCTTGAACCAAGACAGATGCTAGTTAATGGATGAAAGAAGAAAGATTCAAGAAAAGTGAAATCAGGATCACTAATACTTGGTACCTGATTGGATAGAGGGATTGATCATGCCTGGACTTCCTAGAGTGTGTGCTGGCACAGCTCATTGTATGAATTACTAATATTCTTCTTTTATTTTTTGGTGGAAGTAGGTGACCAGTAGGGTATACTACCAGATACCAAGCCTTTGAGGTTAAGGGAAAAAGATGCCTCAAGGGTTCCGGTTCTAGGTGACTGGGAAGATGGAGCTATAGTACCCTTAAACAGATAGGAAGAAACTTGGAGGGGGGAAGAATTCTGGAGAAAATATGATTTCTCTTTTGGACCAGTTGTCTTTGGGATACCTGTGGGACAACCTGATGGAAAGATGAAAGTTCAGATACAGATGGAGTTCAGAGGAGAGATAAGGACTGGATATACAGATATGAGATGATGAGACTACCAAGAGGCATAACAAAGAGTAGTAAGAAGAGGGCTCAGAAGAGGGGACCTTGGCTTTAAAAAAGTAGTGTGGATAGAATACTGACCTTGGAGACAGAAAGAGCTCAGTTCAAGTCAGATAATAGCTTTGTGACAGTTGGAAAGTCTTTTAATTGCCCTGAGCCTCCTTTTCCCCATCTGTAAAGCAGTGATAATAATACCCTCCTTCCTGGGCTTGTTGAGAGGATCAGATGACATAATGCTAGTGTGCATTTTAAAGTGCCATGTAAAATAGCTGAAAAAATAATAAATAAAGCAACCCTCAGGCTGTGACACCAACTACCAAAAGCTAGGAAATGTGACATCTGAGCCAAAATACCCTGGCGCTTCTTTGGTACATCTGGGATCAAAATCCTGGGCCTGTCCTTGATGGGCCTCAATGTGATCTGATATTGTGGCCAGGATGTTATGTAAACTTACTCACTGTTTGGGGATCTAGCCAGTGACTGAATTCAAGAAAATGGTTTGACAGAATTTTAGCTGCACTGTTTGGTTTGCATGCATTTCTCTTTACTCAGTAACCCTCTGGCCTTTTTGGGGGAAATGGTTCTAAAAACAGAAGAGCTGATCTTTTAGACAACTACATTTCCTTTGGTCATTTCCATAGAGAAGACATTTGCTGAAGTGTTTCAGATGGCAGGTGTTGGGCTCATTTTATCCTTCCTCTCACCATCCTTCCTTCAGCCTTCTCCATCGCTCTCCTTAGCAGCCTTGCTCCAGTGCCCACATGTCACCCGTGCTTAGCCATGAGATGATATATCCTCATCCATTCCAAAAACATTGATCTAAGTCTCCCTCCTTCCATTTTTTAATAAATCTTAGTGAAGCAATATAACATTCCAGGTCAGTCCTGTAGCGCTGTTCTGGCCTCGTCGTAACGGCTGCTGCTGAGCATGGAAACTTGCTGGCACAATATTGCAAAGTGACTCTGCAGGCGCTGGATGACTTCCAGCCAGCAATGAGCCACGGCCAAGAAACGCCAATATGGATAATGCAAACAAGAGAGATTTGGGGCACATTTCGATTTAACCATCTGATTTAATTGACAGAATAAATGCACCTGTCAACGGGTAATATTCTTGTGATTAGTTTTGGCTGTGATGATGAGATGATGTTAAAAGAATGTCAGAACAACCTGTCCTGGGACTCTTACAGGCAGTTCAGAGTGAGGGAAGGTCAGTTTGTAGCTAGTTCAAAGAAGCAGGATTATGCTCTTTTAAAGTGAAGGTATTTTATGGAGCCAGTGAACGTTTTATTTGACATTTTCCCTTTGAGCTCAGCCTTCGCCACAAATCAGACCAAGTAGAGGAGCGAGTCCCACAGAAGTAATTGTCTTTTAGATGAGCCTTCCCAGCTACTGGAGATCACCCTTATGCAGATATAGGGGCTTAGATACAAGTTATCACCTGCCTGGTTTCTCCTTATCCAACCCATTGATAGGGATTTCAATTTCACACTAATGCAGACTGTGGCAGAGGGCAAATTGCAAGTGATCTTTTGAATGCTGAGGTAATCTGTCAATAAAAGAGGTACCTATTCATTTAGATCAATAAATGCCCTTTTTAGAGATGGAAAAATCCTCTTGAACCTCCAGAAACACTTAGTTAATGCCCCCTCTCCATTGCACTTAATCACGTAGCATGGTGTATTATTCTGGTCTGCAATTGCCTTCTTTTCCCCTAGTAGACTGTAAGCTTCATGAGGTCAAGCTCTTAACAAAACTTTGTATTTTCTTTACTATCCAGCACAATGACCTGCGCGACAGTAGGTGCTTAATAATGTTGTTGAATTAATTCCTTGGATTGGATTGATGTCCTCCTAGCTAAATTTTTGTGTAACACCTGTGGTCTAGAGGGAAGAGCCCTGGATTTGTATTCAGAAGGACTGGGCTGAAAGCCTAGTTTGGTCACTTGAGAACAACCTTGGCAAGTGACTTTGGGCGGGTGACTTAGCTTCTCTGTTAAGTCACTCAATTGTTTTCACTTCCCTCATCTGTTCCCTCATAAGGCTATTGTGAGGGTCAAAATAAAATATGCATTAAATCACTCTGTAATCTATAAAGTGCTATAAAAATACCCACTATTAGCAATTTACATGCTTTCTTGAAAGTCAGATGGTGAGAAAGGAAAGATAATCTTGGAGAGTGAGATACTTATAAGGAATTGTGACATGGATAGAAGGGACAGTGGGAGGGATTTTTGACTTCCAGAGAGCAACACAAAGGAACAGAGAGGAAAGGGTTTGCTTATTGAATGTATGTCTTTTGATGATACTTAGCCTTTTCCCTTTTTTTCCATGGCCTGCCAACCTTAGAAGGATGTTTGTGGAAGAGAAGTCTGGGTGCCCCCCTTTTACTTCCTTTCCAGATCCCTATTTAGAATTTAGATTGAAAATCATACACAATTATCAATCTAGTTCCCTATTTTAACAGATGGAGTCATGACTAGAACTCAGGCCTCCTGTCTCTCCATATGGCTCTTTTTCTATCACACTGCAAGGACTCCTTGATTTGCTGTTTGAAGTAGGGAGATAATGAACTTTCCCCTATCTCTTCCCCTAGTGCTGAGGTCATAAGGCTGTACCCAACTTCTGACAAATGATTTCCATGTATTTCCAAAGCATTCTGCATTTTAAGAGTATAAAAGATTTATAAATTGATGTCCTATCTAGCATTCTGGCTTCCCAGTACTCCAATTATCACAATTCTAATGACTTTCATCTCTGTCCCAGTCATTCACAAGCCTGGTTATCATCACCATATGAAATTAACTCCACTTCCAAAATTGCAAAACTCTCTACCTCTTGACCCCAACTCTCCAAATCTTTCATTTTTAATGAACCTGTTCATGTTCATCTTTACCTCTGTTTCATCTATCTCTCTTCTTCTCCAAGTTCCCTTTTCCTTCAATTGATTTCTTATCTAGCCTGAACCCCATGGTCTGCCATTTTATTGGTGCCTGAAATGCAGTCCTAGAATCCCTCTTCTCTTGGCCTTCCACCATGTCTGTCCTGCTTATCCTTAACCTAGAACTGTCAGTGTGTGCCTTTCCCAGTTCAAGTATTGTTATAGAAAGTCATGAGGTGATTCAAACTCATTCCACTATAAATTTCATACTACTAGCTCTCGCTGCATTCTTTTTACTGGTTCCTTGTTAACTCCCAATTTCATTTCTTACAATGTCATTCCAAATGATCCACAAGCCCCCTGTTCAATTTCACTCCATTACGAAAAGCATATTAAATTGTCTCCTAATTTAATGAGATTAAGGCTATCCCTTCTCCAATCTGTCTTTCCCCCCAATCACAGAGTTTGAAGAGTCCTCTACAGCCATCTAGTGCAACCTAATAGATGACCAGCTTTTCCAAGAAATTATGTTTCTTACTGTCTTTTGGCACACTATAAAGGGAACCCATGAGACTTTTTTTCCTATTTATCAACAACTTTCTTTTGTCTTCTGGTTTCATTTGGAGTAAGAATGTTAAGATAACTATGATTTAGTTTCTTTAATAGTATCAGTCCCTCATTAGTGCCTAACTAGGTTAATGTTTATAGTTGCTCTTTAAAACAAAACAAAACAAAACTACATGATTCGTTGCACCTTTCTAGCAGTCTTCTCAAGGCTAAACATTCTCAGTTCAGTCAAATCTTACTGAAGAAAGTATCATTTTCTTTCTATTCAGGTTCATCCAGTCTTTCCCCACATTTCCCGTATTCAGCTTCTCATACTCTGTGTTCCAGCTCAGTTGTTCTACTTTCAATTTTCACTTTCATTTTCATCCTGTCCTCTCCCATCCTTGGGTCACCCAAAGTGTATTTCATGCCTGAAATAGGACTCCTATTGAGCCTCTCCCTCATCTGCATCTGTTAAAATCCTCTCTTTCATCAAGGCCTAACTCAGATTCCACCTCTTTCATCAAGTCTCCCTTGATGGACTTGAAGTTACCTCTCTTCTCAAAATTTTCAGAGCATTTTGGACTTCTTTGTATTCCTTACATTCTTTGGACTCTGGATTTGTATATATACATACAGACATATGTGTGTATGTGTATATATTTATCTAGAGAGAGAGAGAGAAAGAGAGGGAAGGAGGGAGGGAAGAAGGAAGAGAGAGAGAGAGAGAGAGAGAGAGAGAGAGAGAGAGAGAGAGTGTTGGCATAATGGATAGAGTACTGGACTTGGAATCCTGTACACTCACCTTCCTGAGTAAAAATCTGGCCTTAGACACTTACTAGCTGTGTGACCTGGGCAAGTCACTTAACCTTATTTTCACTTAACCCTATTTGCCTCAGTTCCTCATTTGTAAAATGAGCTGGAGAAGGAAATGACAAACCACTCCAGTATCTTTGCCAAGAAAACCCCAAAATGGCGTCATAGAGATTCGTAGTTGTTGTTTGTCCTTTGTTCTTCAAGAGGACAGTGGCATCAGGAAGGCGATACCATGACTTGGAAATGAAATGGATTTAAGGAAGGGAGGGCTGTGCAAGGTCACCAGCCTCTTGACATGACTGAACAACCACCACTACCACCAGCACCACAATTTACAAAGCACTGTACCTATGACCTATATTTTATACCTCCCTTATGGGGTTATAAACTCTTTGGAGGGAGAATTAGATTCCTCCTTTTTTTTGTCCCTCAGTACCAGACTATTATGTGCCAGTCACATAATTGTTACTCTAGTACTACCTCACTAACTCAATTTTTGAGATGTCAAATGAATAACAACTCACATTTGGAGATTGAGGTTTACATAACACTTTCTTCCTGACAATAATGTAATTTTGGTAGCATCAGAATTTTTGCTTCTATTTTTTTAGATGTGGAGACTGAGGTTGAGAAGAGAAGGCATGGGCTTAGGCACTGAGGTTTCAAAGACATAGACTTATCAGTCCTTGCCACCAAGAAGTTTACATTCTATTGGGGGATTAACATGTATGTATATAAGTAGTTACACAACATATACAAAGTTAAAGTAAGGTAGAGTGTGTAAAGGGGAAGAACTAATAGTTAAGTTATTCAGAAAATCCTCATCTAAGGGATCATTAACAAATATTTGTCAGGCACCTACTATGTGATAGGATCTGTATGAAGCCTCGCCTAGTAATACAACATGCAAATAACTATGTACAAACAAGCTCCAAACAAAATAAAATGGGGAGAGGGGAGGAACTAGAATTAAAGAGGTTAGGAAAAGCTTTTTGTAGAAGGTGGGATTTTAGCTGAGAATTGAAGGAAGCCAGGGAAGCCAGACGGCAAAGATGAGGAGGGAGAGAGTTCCAGGCATGGGAAAAAGCCAGGGAAAACACTCAGTCAGGGAGATGGAGTGTAGTGTACAAAAAAACAGCCAGGAGGCTTGTGTCATAGGCTCCCAGGTTATGTGGGGCGAGGAGGAGTAAGATGTAAGAAGACTAGAAAGGTAGGAGGGGGTCAGATGATCAAGAACTTTGGATGCCAGAGGATTTTAGAGGTAGTGACATTTGAACTGAACTCTGATGGAGGCTAGGGATTCTATAAAGTAGGGGTGAGGAGGGAATATTCTAGAAATTGGGGACAGCCCAAGAAATCACACAAAGAGGGGAGATGGATTGACAAGTGTGGGTAACAGACAAAAGGCCTCTGAAGGGGAATAAATGGGTAAGAGGTCTGGAAAAGTCAACTGGAGACAAACGGTGAAGGATCTGATATGCCAAACAGAGTGGTTTTATGAAAGGTACCTTTACATAGTGGACAGACAGACAGACGTGGAATCAGGAAGACCTAGTTTCAAGTTCAGACTCTGACACAAACTAGCTGTGTGTCCGTGGGCTTGTCACTTTAACTCTTACGACTCTCAAACAGTTCTCTAAGATAGCAGTTTTCAGGTCAATGGGTGATCTATTCCATTATCTGCATCCATTGGAAGATGGAGTTTTTACATGGATGAAATATCAAGTCTGGCTTTAAAATAAAGGGCAATAGCAGCTGACATTCATATAGTACTTTGAGGTCTGCAAAGTACTTTATGTGAATTGCCTTCTTTGAACCTGTCAGCATCATGGGAGCCAAGAGATGTGAAAAGTATAGGCATCCCTCCAGAATTCCCCTGACTGGTCAAAGTCTTCAGGCAAATGATGGTTTAAACTTGATACTCCTCCATTTCCAGGCCTCTCTTTTGGGTCTGTCACCAAAGGACTGGCAATTAGGCCCAGTGGTGGTGGTGGAGTGTAAGGTGTTCTATCCTAGACTGGTTCCACTTTTCACCAATCAGAAGACCATTCTTAGTCACTTATGACCTGAATGGGATTTGAATCCATGATCTCAGGGTGAAAAGAATACAGTTTCTTTGAGGTGATTTGGGGAAAGGATTGGGGTAAAAACTAGGTGAAATTTGGCAGGCAGAGTCAGTAGCTCAGACCCACTTGAGTTTAAATTGCAGCTTATCAATAAAAGAAGTAGATACTGGCTATCTGTCTCTCACAAATCCATAAAGATTAGATCCATGGGATTAACCTGTCCAGTTATTGGATGACATGGCTGCCCCACAAAATTACAGCTGAAAAATGCATTTATCTGGCTTTAAATAAGGTCACAAATAATGACCATTTCTAAATGACAGGTTCAGAGGCTTCCTATCCTTCTAAACAAAGGGCCTTGGAAGGCTAGGGGCCAATTTTAGAGATGATTTGTTAACAGCTGCTTTAAGCCTCTTTCTTTAAATCACTGCAACCAGATATTCTGAATAAAGCACGTTAGAGAATGACAGCAAGTGGTGACCATGTCAGGACAAAAACTGTGGATGTCTCATGCTTCACTGAATGGACTGTGGAGATTTACCATGCTGACTTAGGGTTAGTTATTCCCAAATCCATAAAGGAGACAGAGAGCACAAATAAAAGTCTGGGGGGAAAATTGAAGACTTAAAGATTATATGATTAGTTACTAGAGTGAATTCTTCTATATCCAGGATTATTGGATCTCAAATAAGGAAAAGTGTACCCTGCTCCAGTTAGATTATATTTGGAATATTTTATCTAGCACTGGGTACCATATTTTACAAAGAAAATTGACTTAGATTTATAACTAGAATAATAAGATCATAGATATAGAACTGGAAAGGACCTTAGAGGTCATCTAATCCAAGTCCCTCATTTACAGATGATGAAACTGAGGCTCAGATAGGTTAAGTGATGGACCCATAGTCACACAGGTAGAAAAGTGGCAGAAAAAGGATTTGAGCCCAAGTCTTCTCATTTCATATCCAATGCTATTTCCCATTCACTATGCCTGCTGTCTAGATAAGAACAATGAGGAGGTGAAAGTACTAAAACCATGCCATGTGAGAATTGGCTAACAAACAAATAAACCAAAAAACCACAAAAAAAACCCCTTAGAGCTATTTTGCCTGGAGAATAGAAAAATTGGGGGATGAGGAGACATCATCTTCCTGATGTGACTCATCTTGAGTTCAAATCTGACTGCAGGCACTTACTAGCTGTGTGACCCTGGGAAAGTCACTTACCCCTGTTTGCCTCAGTTTCCTCACATGAAAAATGAGCTGGAGACAGAAATAACAAATCACTCCAGTGTCTTTGCCAAGAAAACTCCAAATTGGATCACAAAGAGTCAGACACAATAGAACAATAAAAAGCTCATTGGGGGCAAATCCTTCTTGTCTCAGCTCCTTACTGTATGTGAGATAAAGTGGCCCTGTTCAAGTTTCTTTAGTGCTCTTTGCCTCAGTTTCCTCAACTGTAAAAATGGGGGAGGTATATTCTATGGACTCTTAAGGCTCCTTTTGACTTGATGACATTGGATTCAAGTGCCCAGTTCCAAGTCTGGCTCTGTTCCACTGCATTGGTCACTGAATAGAGAAACGATTGGTAACCAAACAGGAAATTTCCATTGTGCACAGTGGAAATGAATACTTAGAAATAAAGTGAAACATCAAATTATGGTAGTTTCACTCAGAAATAAATGTTCCCCTTTACCTCCCTTCCATCTCCACTCCCCATATGCTAGTTATATAGATATAGCATAAATGACAGCTTCTAAGGAAGGGATAAAAAAGGTAATTTCTCAGGCCACATTTCCCTAGATCTGGCTGTTTAAGGGGACAGATATCAGCCCCTACCTGCCCCAGTCCACTTCTGGGTCCAGTTCTATTGGTAATTGTTCCACTGGGGTTAACTGTCTGGGAAAAGAAGACCAATCCAACCTGGGGTCAGAGTGGGAGGGCAGAAAAGGACATCAATGAAAAGTTTTCCAGCTTGCCAAGTGAGTTTGGATCTTTTTACTGAGGTTGCTGTACATCTCTTTTCAGGCCCTTTGAAAAAGGGAACTTCTATCTTTTCTCTAGCTTCCCTATTCCCCCTAAGGTATTCAAAACTGGTATGTGTCCCTTGGTGTTGAACTTTACCAAGACGCTAAACTGATGAGGGCTTAAGTTGTCACTTTCTTGAGGGTCTTCTGCATTTTACTAAGGGAAGACTGAAAACCAAAAGCCTTTAGGATCCTAAGAAATGGAGGTATCAGGGGAAGATTGAGAGGTGGTAGGATTGATACTTAGGGCCTGTAGACTCTGAAACCTGTGCATTTGTTAGGGGGGTGCTTTTTTGAGGGGTGAAGGCAAGGAAATTGGTGTTAAGTGACTTGCCAAAAGTCACAAAGCTAGTAAGTTTCAAGTGTCTCAGGCTGGATTTGAACTTAGGTCCTCTTGACTTCAAGGCTGGTGCTCTATTTAGTGCACCATCTAGCTGCCCCTGGTGGGAGAGTGGGGGACTTTCTTACTCCATACTTTCAGTTCCCTACAAGATGTCTACAACATGGCATTCCAAGAATACAGACAGAAAGAACACTTCCCTCAAACACATATGGACTGGAGAGCACCCAAAATGGCATCTCCAAAAAGAGAAAGGATGATTTGAAGATAAGCACTAACTTTCCTTGTCCAGAAAGCCTATATTATAAAATTGAAGGCTGCTGTATACAACAGGTTTTAAACTAGTTCCTGTGATGTGGTCTGTCCTACCTCCCTACTCCACCCAGCCCTATCCCTAGAGGCAGAAATCCTATCTAGAGGCAAATGGGGAAGCCATTCAAGCCTATTCATCTCCCTTTCACTTAACATGTTTCCATCCTGCACCCAAATGGGAAGAGAGAACTGGCTGAGCTCAAATTGATTTCTAGCTTTAAGCTTTAACCAGGATATGAATCTGCCCTGTTCACCTTCTAGGAAGCTAATCCCAAAATCAGTTTATGGGATTAGAGTAGTTTTTCTCTGAAGCATTAATGGTATTTAAGGCATTTCTTTAAGCCCTAGCTCTTGCCATATGTTTGCTCCTCTTTTATTGTACTCCATAATATTCATATTCTGGCTCTTGTTAGTTATAAAGGAAGGAGTGCTTTATTTTCTTATTTTTAAAAATAAATTTAATGTTTATATGTTTTTACCATTCATTCAAAAAAATTGAGCTCTGAATTTTCACCCCTCCCTCCCATTGTTCCTTCATGCCATTGAGAAGGCAAGAAATTCGATATCAATTATACATGTGAAACCATGCAAAACATATTTCCATATTAGCCATGTTGCAAAAGAAAACACAGACAAAAAAACCCCAAGAAAAATATTAAAAATTAAAAAAAAGTATGCTTTGATCTGCATTCAGTCTCCATCAGTTCTTTTTCTGGAAGTAGAGAACATTTTTTTCATTGTAAGACCTTCAGAATTGTCTTGGATCATTGTATTCCTGGGAATTCACAGTTGCTCATCATACAATATTGCTGTTGCTGTGTATGGTGTTTTCCTGGTTCTGTTTACCTCACTTTATATCGGTTCATCTAAGTTTCTACAGGTTTCTCTGAAACCACCATCATTATTTCTTAGAACAAAATAGTATTCTATCCCAATAATATAAAGCATCTTGGTTGGTTATTCCTCAATTAATAGACATTTCATCCATTTCTAATTCTTTGTCACCACCAAAGTTGCTGCTATAAATATTTTTGTAGATACAGGTCATTTTCCTTTGATCTCTTTGAGATACTGATCTAGTAGTGTTATTACTGGGTCAAAGGGTATGCACATCCTCTCTAACATTTGTCATTTTCTTTTTCTGTCATACTAGCCAATCTAATAGGTGTGAGGTGGTACCTCGGAGTTGTTTTAATTTGCATTTTTCTAATTAGTAGTGATTTAGAACATTTTTCCTTAATTTCTTCTTCTGAAAACTGCCTATTCATAGGGAAGAAGTATTTTAATAAAAATTGAGAGGACTGAAACTTTTCAGATTGGTTTAAAGAACTGGAATCATGTTGCCTAGTTAAGAGAAGAATTAGGAGGGTCATAATAGATGTTTTAATGTAACTGAAGGTTTTTCAATATAGAAGTACATATTTGTTTAACTTGGCAGTTCTAGAATCAATGGGTAAAAGTTGCAGGGAGATTTTTGTTCTATATGAAGAAAAGTTTCCTAATAATAACATCTGTCTAAAAATGTAAAGGGAGGTTATGCCTTAGGAGGTAATGAATTCACCCAAACTGGAGTTCATCAAGTGCAGTTTGGGTGGAGATCTCTTATTAGGAATGTTAGTAAGTTTTCTAATTTGAGTAGAGGTTTGCCCATATGAATTCTGAGAACCCTTTCAATTCTTGGGATTCTTTGATACTATGAACTTAGGCATCCAGCCCAGATATAAAAGATTTCCATTAACATCTGGTTGAGTCACAAACGGTCTTACTTAAAGGCATCTGCTTATTCTTGAAGAAGGTTGTACATATTGATCTGATTTGGCTTTTTTCCCCTTTAAAAGTTTAAGTTCTATGAAAATAGTTACTATATATAGACTTTACTATGTACTCCAAGGCCCTAAAAGAATGTTGTATAATATAAAGATAAGTAAGCACAGATTAGGCATTCATTTGATTTCCTGACCTTTAGATGCAAAGCAGAAGATATTTTGATAATCAAAGTACTAAATTTCATGGTGAAAAAGCAACATTTCCTATTTTAAGTCATACATTTTCATTTGTCCTCTTGGCATACTATGGTTTTGTAGAATTTACCTTGACGGGCATGTGATTTCATCCATGTGGGTACTCGCTCTATTCCTACCTATACCAAACTTTCCACACCTTCTCCTCCTTTACCATTCTTGTCCATATCTACAAATGGGTGAAAATTCTAGTTTGACTGGAATTGACCCAGATTGCATGATGTATGTATGCTAAGGTTCAATTAACCCAGAGACCGGGCATTATTCCCTTTTCTAGATGCTTACTGTGGGGCAGAGGTAAGTTTCTTTGTTTCTTGCCCCTCATTCCTTATTAGAAAATTCGATAATCCCCAATTCAGTGATCCACACTGGAATCTGTGGTGATGGGACCTCTTTACCACCACATTAACTCTTTGTTTATAACTCAATGTATATTTGAGTCCTTAGTAGCTTTGGGACCTTAGATCCCAGTGTATATCTTGCCTTAGGTTCAAACCTCTAGCCTGCCTCTGGACCTGGAGATGGTACATGTGTGTGGGATGCCTACCTGTAGTGTTTTCCTTTGGCATCTGTTCTCCTCTCATGGCTTCCATTCCGGTATAGCAGTATGAACTCTCTGTGAACAGTTCCCTTCCCTTTTGTCCTCCAATGTCTTTCCATAGTCATCCATGTATTATTCATTCCTGGTATCCACAAATGATGATTACTTCTGAGTTTATTTCCAATTTGTCCTGTTGGTTGGTACATAATTGTTTGCATGTTGTCTTCCCCTTCAGATTGTGGGCTTGAAAGCAGGGACTGGCACTTTTTAGGAATTTTTTTTGCAGGGGCCTTTCTCATATCCCTAGGGCTTAGATATAGTAAATGCTTAATAAATATTTGTTGACTTGACATCCTACATTCCATTAAACACCATTTTGATGATGCGGCATGTAACTCAGGCTATATTTATAGAAGTGAGCTGTTTAGGATCATTGAAATTTAGGCAATTTACCTGTACAATTCACCAGGTGATTTGCTCCTTTTATTAATCTTAAATTGATTTCATTGTCTATCTCTCTTGCCTGTCTGGCATCAATTGATCTATCAAACCTTTATTAAACACTTTCTATGTATCAAGCACAATACTAAGTCACTGGGATACAAAAAGGCAAAAATTTTCCCTTCGTTCAAGGAGTATTTTTAATATATATTTTATTTTCCCCTCAATTACATGTTAAAATAATCTTTTAACATTTTTTAAAGTTGTGAGTTCTGAATTCTATTCCTTCCTCTAACCTTTTCCCCTTCCTCCCTGAGATGGTAATGAGATATAGATTATACATGTGCAATCATATAAAACATTTCCATATTAGTCATTTCATATAAGAAGACTTGAATAAAAGAAAACAAATGAAAATAAAGTGAAAAATCTCTTGCTTCAGTCTATGTTTAAACATTATCAGTTCTTTCTCTGGAGGCAGATAGGCTTCATCATTAGTCCTTTGGGATTGTCTTGCATCATTGTATTGCTTGATATAATTAGCACAAAGAGGAAAATTTGGAGAACCATATGATCGACAGAGAAGCCTTTTATTGCTTGGAGTCTTATATAACATTGATATATGTGTGAGATATGCCTCACCCGATAAGTGCCTTTGAGACTGTATTTTGTTCTACTGAGACAAAAACTTTACAAAAAGTACATAAATAGTATACACAGGGGATTGCTCATCCAATTGAATGAAACTAAAGATGTTTCTGTTTTTGAAGATCATGTGTGTTCTATTCCCATGTTTTCATTCTTCATGCTCACCATATATGCATAGACCATTTTCATGAAATGAGAAAAGAGACATATGGGTTGGTATTTACTAATGTCTTAACTTTCTTAATGTTACAAGTATGTGTTGCTTTTAGAAATGTTGTTGGCTACAATAGTAAATTTCTTTAACATAAATCAAATTTTCTCACTTTTAAAAAATGTGAAATTAAGTTACTGTAGGAAAAAAATTCTCTAAAAATGATTTATAATTTTTTGTAAGAAAGAATTTGAAAAGTTGTGTGTCTTTTGGTATTCTGGGCCTAGAAGTATTCTCGTAGTTTTATAATTCTAGGAAGAGAAGTTCTTACCCAGCAGTTTTCTTTTCTGTTTACAGTGTTTATTTTATTTTGAAATTTCTCTTCTTATATCATCATACCCACCAGAGTATAGACATTTTCCCCATGCCTTAGAATTCCCTTTCTCTGTTCATTATTTCCCAGTTCTCTGCTCCTTCACTTCTCTCTTACCTGCGTGTTTATAGTCTACTAGAACCAGACTTAGAATCTAATTTGTTATTAATTGCTGACATTTTAACACTACTTCCTGAGAAATTCTTAAATTTGGGGGTCCATATTATTTTGAGTGCTTTATCTCCTTTTTCTTTGTTAATTCAGTAAAATAATAATTTTGTATATCAATTTCACTTACTACCTCAAATTTAATTATGTAAGAAAACTGGCTGTACAAAAATATTGTGATCCCTTCTCAGACTAACATTCATATTCAATTGGTGTTTCCTTGAAGCTTTCTGCATTTGTGATGTCGATAATTTTTTTTGTGCTAAAATAATTTCATAATCTCATATCCATAATACTGTATAACTTTGTAAAATCAGATGATTGGGGAGAAGCTAACCTGATTAGTAGAAAGTCAGAATGATAGCATATTTAACAATAAAAACAATTTTATTATTTCTCCAGCACACACCATAGCTGCCAGGTTAAGTTGTCAAAATAAAACCTTCAGTGAACTGCTTCAATGAATAGATGAGACCAATAATTAGTTTATATATAATGTGTATAATCAATTCATGCAAATGGATGATTCTAAAATCCTTGAGACCATTGTTATCTTAAGTTAGCCTTCACCTTTAGTGCTAGGTCCTTATGCTATTTCTTTGGACAGCAAGTCCTTCCAAGGAGAAGCTTCAGCCCATTGTCTATCAAAATTAATTAGGTTTTACTGTATTCGCTGTTTATGCCCAACAGACAGGATCTATTTTAGCTTTCATCTTATCATGCTCAAATGTTCTGAGACATGCTAAAAGAAAATGAATACGTAAAAAGATCAACAGCTACCAAATACATTTTTAAGTTTTTGGGGAAACGCAGTACCAGATTCTATTTTGGCCACTCTGCCAGCATTTTGTGATAATATTTACATTGTGATATATCACACAGAAATTCTTATAATTTCATGTTATAACAGTATCTATTAAAATTGCTAAAGCCAAGAATTTGCAAATGTTCTTAATAGAACCCTTCCTTCTAGAGTGGGAAATCAGACTGAGAGCATACATGGAACTTGGGTGTTCATATTATCCTGACACTCATTTCTTTTATTTAGGGCTTTCAACAACCTCCCCAAAGGGTCTAAGTAGGTTAGATTAGGGTTTTATTAGGTGGCTCTATCTCAATTGTGCTAAAAGGTTTTATCCCAAAAGGCTATCAGTAGACTAACCCTTCATTTTTAGTTTTTTCCTTGATGAAAAATGTTTGAGGTAGTGGAAAAATTTAGAGCATATATTTATTACCAACTTATAAATCATAAATGCTTTTTCTATGCAGACATTCTTTAACCCCCATGAATAAGCTGAGGCATGTTGATAAAAGCTAGACACTTTAGAACTGTATTTCCTAAGAATCTGAGATAATCAGTAGACCACACAAGTGAAACCACTAGTGGTCCTGAATAAGAATAAGTGTATATTTTGGAATTATAAAAAGTACAAACAAAGGTTTCCTTTCCTTTTAAAAATTGCCATATGGATTCCAAAATCATTTAATAATGCCCCATGAAATCAAAAGTGCTGAATATAATATTTATGACATTAACTGAAAAATTATATGACTCCTTACTCTTTCTTTAAAGGAAAGACTCCAAAAATAAGTAATTTTTTTTCTTCCCACATTAAAATAGAGAATATCTACCTTGGAATCAGATAAGTTTTTTTTTTCCTCCTGGGATAATCATTAGATATAACTTCATGATATAGTAAATGTTTATGTACATGTATATATCTGTGCATATTTAACATCAATCTACTTATTTATCCAATCCATCATCTCTCTCTCTCTCTCTTGCCTCTCTTTTCTTCTATCTCCTTCTCCCTCTCCCCCTCACCCCACACATTTCCCTCTCTCCCTTTATCTCTTTATGTTAAAACTATATTTAAATTCATATATAGTCCAATAGTGTAGCATACAGAGGATGGGTCTTAAAGCCAGGAAGACCTGGCTGTATGACCCTGTGTATGTCACTTAACTTCTCAGTGATCTAAGCAAATCTCTGAAGAGGGAAGTTTCAGGAAGAGTGCTGACCTGCATTAGTAGAGGGAATTTCCTTACCCAGGAGTGCTTTTTTTTTCCTTTTGGAGGGCATTTGGGGTTAAGCGATTTGCCCAAGGTCACAGGGGTAGTTTTTGTTTAAGTGTCTGAGTCTGAATTTGAACTCAGGTCCTCCTGACTCCAGGGCAGGTGCTCTATTCACTGCACCACGTAGCTACCTCCTAGAAGTTCTTTACACCTAGGAAATCACTTATCTAGCCCCTATTCTCTACTCGGTCCTTCTTCTAAGGGATGTGAATAGAGCCTAAGAATATTGCTTCTTAGACAGGAATTTAAGAATTGAAGCCATCTTTCAATTAGAGTCACCTATCTGCTGGTTGTTCAGTTAGTCCAGAATCAGAACTTAGTTCTCTCCAGACTTCAAAAGAATCCATTATTCTTCTTCCTTTTGCATCTATAGTATCTATTAGGTTACCTAGTCCCATTTCCTTCTATATCATCTCTTTTATCCATTCCTGAGTTTCCATTCCTACAACTACCCACTCCTAGTTCAGGCCTTCAATACCTGTTGCCCAAACTACTTCAATAGCCTTCTAACAGGACCACCTGTATTAAGTCTCTCCTCCCCCAGACAGTTGCCCTGTTGATAAACTACCATTCATAAAGCCTAGGTTTGACCACATTACTCTCCAATTGAATCAACTGTAGTAGTTCCTATTGCTTCTAGGATAAAATACACCCTCCTCCAGTTGCCATTTAAAACCCAACACAACCCGGCTTTGACATATCTTTCTAGATGAATTTTACATTATTTCTTCTTATATATTCTACCTTTCTGCCAAACTAGCCTATATGCTGCTTTTCCTCAATGGCATTCTCTCTTTTTGCATTGGCTATCTTCCATGCCCAGAATATTCTGCCTCTTGAAATCCCCAATCCCACTTTATCTCAGATAAAGTACCCCATGGCTTTGGTTGATCATCCCTAGTTGTTAGTAGTTGCTCCCCATACTTCCCAGATTATTTTGTATTTTACATATATAATATATAAAATTTACTTAGGCTTATATGATTTTTCTTCAGAAGAATGTAAATTCTTTGTGGGGAGGGGCTATTTTCATTTTTTATGCCTGGCATAAAGTAGGTGCTTTTTAAAAGGCCTGTTGAATTGAATCAGGGGAGACAAATGAGGGCATGTAGACAACATTAATACTTACCTTGAGTCAATAAAAACTATCGTGGGTAGAGACTCATGACTCTAGAAATTGAGAGACTAAGGAGACATTGCAGGAACAGAGTTCTTTGGAGAACCATGGCCTGCATTGACTTGTTCTCAGTTAATGTGCCCAGAGCTTGAAGTCTCAGTGTATTTCACTGCTATTGTCAGAGATAATCAGCACTGGATGGCATTCCTTTCAAATTTTCATGGGAAGAGATTATATTATGATAGTACTAGGCAAAACCACCTTACTGCCTCTGTAGATGTCTTTAGTAACAACTGTGTCTCAGGGGTGCTTTTTTTTCTTCTTGCATGAAGGTGTTAAAGCACCTGATGTTCCAAGTCTTGTCAAGCTTGAGGGTCCAGCTCCTGTACAAGCATTCAAGGTAAGAATGGTATTGGGTACAGGACAACCTTTATTTTGCCATCCAGAAAATACATAAAACTCAAAGGACTCATAGAAACCCATGTTAAAAATATAGCAAACATATATAGAATTTCTCAACATCCTATAAACAATTGATATAATCTATTTCCCCTCAAGTGGGTTCCACTATTCCAAGAAACTTGGACTCCTCAGAATTAGCACCATCCCATGATTTGGAAAGGAATTAAACCTGGGGTTGTCATTGATATAATCTCCTGATATTTTGGAACCAACTCTCAAGCTGGGAACTATAAAATCTCCCACTGACTAAAAGTGAACCCCATGGTTCAGAATTTCCCCTGGACAATGTACACACACACACACACACACACACACACACACACACACATACACATGCGCCTGCACGCATTCACACACTGTTGTACAGACAATCCCATTCCCCTACACTGTTCAAAAAAGTCGCTATAATAACCAGGAACAAAATCAAGGTCTTCTGCTGCCCCATGTGTGCCTTTAGTCCTTTATTGATCCTACAACTATAGAGGACAGGTGGTCTGTCATTTGCTTTATCTCTATCCATGTATACTACTCAAAAACTTCTTCCATTAGAAGTTGAATCTATAGGATCTTGAACTTGGGGTTACTTGTGGGGCAATCCAGAAGGCTAGGACTGACCTGGAAATCCTTCTTCTATAACTAGGAATTCAGGATTCAGGGATGACATGATGGAACTCTTGTCTGCTTCTCTAGATACTTCGTTGTCCAAGCTTCTGCCCCCTGATGGACTGAGGTCTAACCTAAAGTCTCTGGCATCCAGGTTATGAGCTGGGGTCTGAATGGGACAGAAAAAGTAAAAAGGAAAGGCCAAGAACCCCTAGGCCTTGTGGGCTTGAGTATGGCTTCCAGCTGCTTTTACCCTAATGCCCCTACAAACCAAGAGAGAGACAGAGAGACAGAGAGAGACAGAGAGAGAGACAGAGAGACAGAGACAGAGAGACAAAGGAAGGAAGGAAGCAAGGAAGGAAGGAAGGAAGGAAGGAAGGAAAGAAGGAAAGGGAGGAAGGGAAAGAAAGACTAATTGGGAAAGACAAAAAGAAGCCCAAATAGATTTGAGCAGTTCTGCTGGTGTCTTGCTCTTATAAGTCAATAAAAATAGTAGCTCCTTCTCATAGTCCCAGCCAACCCATGTATATGGGGCACAACTCTAGTCACAGGAATCTACCCCCTAAATGTACTAGTTCCTCTTAGGACAGCAATAGTCATAGAGATTTAATTAGAAGTTGTCTTTTGTCCTCTTAACAATAGGGATGGCCACATTTTCTATCGAAGGAAGCTTGGACAATCAAATATTCCAAACAAAAGCTCATCTGTGCCCTAGTAAGTTACTCAAATTGACCAGGGAATTTCCCTTTTCAAATCCCTTTATATATTGATAAAACTATCCATTTAAAAATTGCATGATTGGGGTAATTTCTAAGTCCTGGCCAAACAAATAAATAATTCAAACACAAAACAAAACTACAAAGTCCATCAACAATTCTCTCCTGCTGCGTCTCTCCAGGGCCTCCAGCAGCTCAGTGAGTCACTCAAAGGCCACAGCAGCTTGAAGGTAGAAGTCTCAGCATCTTAAGGTGCCAGTCAAATTGGCATTTAGCTGCAGGCCCAGTCTCCTGTAGGGAAAACTTCAGGGAATTTTTTGAGAACAGGGACACAGGAAAGAGCATTCCAACTTGCTTGTATCCTGAGACTTTTTTTTTTAAGTAAACAATGGTCTAATAATATATGCGATACAAAACCAACCTAATGATATTGGGAGGAAGGGTAGTCATTACATAAACATAACTACTTCTATAAAAAGCTTTCAATTGAATGAATGAATAAGAAAGCATTGAATTGTGCCCTTACTCTGTGCCAAGCACTATGCCAAGTCCAGGAATACCAATACAGAAGAAAGACAGTAACTGTTCTCAAGGAGCTTACATTCAGCCTGGGGACATATATTTCTATTGTCCATCGCAGATAAGAATGAAGCACCACTTTAGTTCAAGGTATAAGATGGCAGGCCTAGCTTCAGATCTAACTCAAGGAGCAATCCCAGCTGAAGGGTGAAGATGGAACTAGCTCCCATCTGCTCTAATAACAGCTCAGTGGGCTTGTCCATGGTACATTGGCTCTCAATATCACTGGGAGAAGGCTGACTCAGGCAGTTCCCTATTTGCAGTTATGGATATGGCTGGTCATCTGCTATGGCAGTCATCTGGCTGGCCCCCTGGGATTCTGAGGCAGCACTGATTTACCCTCCCACCTCTACCCCCACCCAGGGTTTGTATTACATGCCTACTCAGCTGGATCTAACCCAAGCTCTCCGGGAGTGACCTTGTAGGTAGAAAGTGTACAGTGACTCCCCAGATCTATTTATTCTTGTTTCACCCTTTCCACATTGAGCTACCTCCGTTGTTACCTTAGATTAGCTCACTGGTGGTTCCTGTTCTATTACAAGCAGTTGGGTGGCCTAGTGGATAATGTCAGACTAGTTTGAGTGACGAAGTTCTTCATTCAAATATGGCCACAGACACTTTCTAACTGTGAGACCTTGGACAAGTCACCTCACCTCTTTTTTGCCTCAGTTTCCTCTTCTGTAGAATATGGATAATAATCACCCCTACCTCACAGTGTTGTTGTGAGGATAAAATGAGATAACATGTATAATGCCTTGTAAACCTTAAATCTCTATATACATACTAGCTAGCCATTACTATTGTTGATGTTATTCCTAAGAGATATTTTCTAATTCTTCCTTTCTTATTCTTTCTCCAAGAAAATACCTAAAGAGTGATCAGTTTAATTTCTATATTATTGTGGTTTCATATATTCCCATGACACAACTTCACACAATAATGAATTATGTGAGCTGATATAAATTTTCAGCTAAAGTTCTCCATTTTCATAAATATGTGTACATGACCATAGGATTATCAATTTAGAATTGGAATAATCCATTTAGGCTGAAATCCAGAGAAGGTAATTTGGCTTGATTAGGGTAACATGACTAATAAGTATCTGAGGTAGGATTTGAACTCCTCTCTTCTTGACTCCAAGTCTAGGGACCCATCTACTATCCCACATTGAAAGCATTTCTAACCACACTTAAGTAAGGGCAAAGATGGGTCAGAGAAGTACATTTTGAATCTAGCTTATTATTAGATATCTGAGGTCAGATTTGAACTCACAAAGATGAGTCTTCCTGATCCCAGGGCTGGCACTCTAGTCACTCTAGCTGCTTAGCTGCTCCATATTGCAATATGGTATACTACAAAGATTTATTTTGAAAACCTCTTAGAATCCTTCATTGGTGGTGATTATTTTAAGATCAATCACTGTGATTCTGTTTAGGGAGAAGGTGTGAGAGAACATTATTCTGGTAGAATTTAGGGATATTGATTTGACCCCAGTTCTGGGATTCAGCTATGCAGCAGCAACCTGTAGTGCTATTTAAAGCTACCTCCTGGTCAATCCTTTGGAGTAAGATGCATTGTTCTCTCTGCTCAGGATGTTGGAATGGAAGGAAGTGAATCAAATTTGTGCGTACCTCAGAGAATCCCATCCTTTGTTTCTATCTGATTGCTAGTTGCTGGAATGAACTGGGTGGTTGGCCCTCACCCCTAGGGAATTTCTGTGATGACAAATTGAGAGTACTTGATCATATGTATCTAAATAGTCTCTGCTGGGGAATTTCCCTACATCACAGTTATTGATTTTTTGATAGTCTAAACAGGTAGAATGGCTTTGTTAGAGTCATAAAGCACGTAATGGGTTAGCTGGTACCTAAACTCAGATCTTTCGGCTATTCCTCCAGTGTGATTTACATCATATCAGAAGACAAAAGTGCTAGACCTGGAGTCAGGAAGACCCAGGTTCAAATTTGACATCAGATACTTACTAACTGTGATCTTGGGCAAGTCACTTACCTTTTGTTTGCCTTAGTTTCCTCATCTGTAAAATGAGAATAATAGTAGCTCCCAAGGTTGTTACAAATATCAAATGAGATAATATTTGTATAGTGCCTAGCACAGTGCCTGGCACATAGTGGGTGCTTTGCAAATGTTAACCATGATTAGGAGTTCTTTGTGACTTGTTGAAATGTCAGGGGCCTGAATGAGAATCCTATATTTTCTGCCCCAGGTCCATGGAGGGTGGTGTAATGATCCTCTTGTAACAGTATATAATCAAGACCTGAAGTCAGAAAGACCTGGGTTTGAATCTCACCTGTGTTACCTATTATTTATGTGGTCATGGCTAAAACATTTCACTTTTCTGAACCCAAGGTTACTACATGATATTATAGATGATAGATTTTATAGATTTTTTTTGGAGGGGGAGGAAGGGCAGTTTGGGTTAAGTGACTTGCCCAAGGTCACATGGCTAGTAAGTGTGTCAAGTGTCTGAGGCTGGATTTGAACTCAGGTCCTCCTGATTCCAGGGCCGGTGCTCTATTCACTGTGCCACCTAGCTGCCCTGATTTTATAGATTTTAACAGCTGGTGTACCTACTTCATAGGACTGTTGTAAGGCTCAAATGAGATGATGTATTGAAAGTGGCTTTGCAGATTTCAAAGCATATACATGTTTTCTATTATTATTGCCATTTTTAAATTAATCTTATCTGGAGGCAACTACCGCTGTCCTATTAGAGGGGAAGTTGTTTTCCTTAAACTAGAGTTCATTACTATCTCTTGATGGTCAGATGGGCCATCAAGAAATATTCAAACCAGTTTGTCCCTCATCCATCAGAGAACCAAAATATGGGGAAAGACTAGGAAGTCATGACATTAGCTTCTGTGTATGATTTGTTTAATCAGGCTCATTCCTTTATAGTCACACCTTGGATGTGGCCTTCTGACTCCTGTAAAAACTGACTGATAATTTAATGAGGGAATCAAATACATTAGTGAGAATATTTTTTCCTCTTTCCTCTAGTGGCTTTAGAAGTTTCAGTCAGCTAATGCAGTAAATTCCGCTGGGGACATGGGAATGTGGGGCTAGGAGAAAGGTGGGGGTTGATACAAAAGAAAAAAAAGATACTATTTTCTCTTCTGATTTGGCAATCCAATGGGTGGAGAGGGGTGATTATAAATACAAGCTACAGAAACTTAAAAGCATAAATAACCAGGTAATTTTTTTGAATAGTACCTATTAATTGGGGTTGGGATTGGTAGGAAGGATAGAGAAATGTTAATAATGTGTGTGCGTTGTGTGTGTGTGTGTGTGTGTGTGTGCATGTGTGTGTGAATATGTGTGTGTGTGTGTGAGAGAGAGAGAGAGACAGAGAGAAAGACAGAGAGAGACAGAGACAGAGAAACAGAGAGAGAGACGAGAGAGAGACAGAGAGACAGAGACAGTGATCAACTATTCTGGGGGAAGAAAAAACCCTGTAGAAATGTGATCAAAACCAAATAACTACCACCAATACTCTCTCAAAATCCTCTGCTTCCCAGCTAAAATAAAAGGGAGGCAGTGTGGTGGAGTAGAAAGAGTAGTGGATCTGGAATCAAAAGATCAAGGTTTGAATGTCAGTTCTGCTGTTTCCTTGATGCCTGTTAAGCAGGTCACCTAGGTTCTCAGGCCCATTTACAATGAGGTTTGGAAGAGATGATCTCTAAGTTTCCTTCTAGCTATAAGGTTAGATCATAGAAATTCTTTCTTCTAATGTTATCTTGCTAATAAATGGGAAGTGGGATGTATTGGAAAGAACACTGGACTAGTCAGGACTTTTGGGTTCTAAGTTGTTTAACCTCCTTCAGCTCTGGACTAAGCCATTCCATTCATTTAAAACATTTGTTTCTATAGTTAGTATCACATTACCCTGTTAAAGTCACTGTGGCTTTCAAGGTACAATGCATCTGGTAGAGATTTCCATATGGGAAATCTCCTTTCCCTTCTTTTTGAAGTGCTTGTTAAAGGGAGTACCGATCAAGGAAATACTTGATTAGTTTGATGAGTTGCCCAATCTTCCTGGTGAGATTAACCTGCATGGACATTCATCTACAGTTATCTGCAGAGCCATCTCAGTTAGATGGATGGAGGTATTGTCTCCTTGTTTATGGATACATAGAATACCTCTGATTGGAGGTTTCTAAAGAGTAAGATTCAAGAAGAGTAGACCTGGAGGTTCTCCTCACTGTTTATTATAAAAGCTAGTCAATTGTTTCACTACATTTCAGTATTCTTTCTTTGCTCCTTTCCCTAGAAAGCAGCAAGAGATGGAGATGGGATGGGATTTCTCCTTTGCTCTCCTCCCAGTGGCAACTAGTAGCATCTTAAAGGGGTAGCCTATGGCAAGCTTTCTCATCACAGGGGGCAAGGGATCTGGACCTCGTCAACTGCTCTATTTTGGTGATTTACTGGAAGAGTGGATATCCAGTATGAAGGGGAATTAATTTTTTAGTGAGTTTCAATAGTTTGTTTACCTTCTAGGGAATTCCAATGATTCTGATAGGCTATTTGAGTGCTTTTTGCTGCTCAGTTTGTTCATAGGTTTCTATGATTCCTTGGCATCTTATACAATTCTGAGACATAAAGGCTGTTTTATGTCCAGAAGCCAATAGTGTTCATTAAGTGCCTATGGAGGGTATTGGGAACCCCATTAGCTACATTTAGAAAAATATAGACATATGCCAGTTAGTTATTTAGAGAATCTCCTAGAGAATTACAAGTTGAACCAGCAGCCAAAAGGAGATACTGAATCCTTGGGGTCAGGCCTCAAGGTTTGAACCCATATTAAACTCTATCATGTCAGAGTCCTTGGGAGACCCTCGGTCATATGGTTCACAAATGAGCCGATGATATAAATTTAAAATTTGGGATCCCAGACTTCTGCCTACCAATTCTAGAACTACTTTCCCCATGTACCTTAGGTGTATCTGTTTTCTCCCATATCTTCAAGTATAGTAAAGTGGGGGTTGCTGGGAAGCTCTTTTTCTGATGGACAAGCTCACATTTCCATCATTTGTTCCTTTCTCATTCATTTTGGAGGGTACCGTGGTTATATTCTACATGGTTCAATTTAGGTTAAAGTAAAATTTATTTTTTTAATAAACATGGATTTAAGTAAGCTCTCTTATATGTAGATAGAATAGCACATTATCAACATTTTAAGAGCTTTATGCTTCACATGTGGCATTTTTAGCTTGATAGATACAAAATAAATATTTGATAAAGGATGTTGTACCTGCCATACTTACTGAAAAACATGTGTAGAAATCCTGGATATTGCTGGTTTTAATTTTTTGCCCTCCATTCTTTTTCTGCTTTTTAATACAAAATCTTTCACACAAGGGATCCAATTGAAACCCAATCATGGCTGCTTTAGAAGCTACTCAGGAATAATATTTCCTTGTTCTCAGTTCTGATTTGAATATAACTCATGTGTCCTTAAGAAGAATATGATAGAATTTCTCTACTTTACTGTTATTTTTATTTTATATTTCCAAATATGTTTTAATGATATGTTTTGGTTTTATAATTTTTAATAGATATACTAACCCCTCAGCATAACTGAACCTTCCTTTGTGACAAAGAAAAACAGTTAAGTGAAAATTAAGTTGACCCATCTGACACTATGCACAATTTCCTGCTCTTATAGAACCCCACCACTCTTCTGGGAGTGGTGGGGGAGTATTTTTCATTATCTAGTTTAAAGATCTAATTGTTCTAATTGTTTTTTTAGGCTCCATCCTTATCATGATCTTTTTATTTATATAACTATAATCTATGTGTATCTTTCTTCTTTTTGTGCTTGATTCACTCCATATTAATTTATAAATATACGTTTACATGTGTAGATATATAGGTATACATCATTTGTTCCTTTGTCATTCATTTTGGAGGGCACCATCATCATATTCTTCATTTCTTACTGAACAATAATGTTCTACAATATACTACAATTTGTTTAGTCATTTCACAATTGATGGATATCTGCTTTATTTCCAGTTCTTCACTTTCACAAAGAATGCTGCTGTGGAAATATTTTGGGATATATTGGACTTTTATTTCTCTCTTTGATCTCCTTTAGATCCTGTAATAGAATTGTTGGTTCAAAAGGTATGATGAATTTCGTCCGTTTTCTTGCATAATACCAAATTTTTATCCAGAACAATACTACCAACTCACAGTTCCACTTACAATAGATTTTGATAATTCCTACAGCTCCTGTAATCCTTGAAAATTTCAGGAAGTGGAATAAAAACTTCAGTGTTGTTTTAATTCATGTTTTTCTTACTGTAAATAATTTGGAAATGTATTTATTTATTTATTTTTTAATTTTTTGGTCTTTATTAATTTGTTTGTTTACTTTTAGTTTACAGGATTCAATTCCGCAATTCCTTGAATTTCAAATTTTCTCCCCTTCCCTACTCCCCCCCCAGTAGCATACAATCAAGTATAGGATCTGCAGATAGTTTCACATTAGACATTATTCAGGTTATAAAGAAGGATTGAATCAGATGGAATGAACAATGGGAAAGAGAAAACGAAACCAAACAAGAAAAAGACAGAGAGCAGGTAGTTTGCTTCAATCTGCATTCAAACTCTGTTCTTTCTAGTTCTTTCTCTGAATGTAGACATCTCTCTCCATCATGAGTCTTTTGGAGTTGACTTATAACCCTGCATTGCTGAGTCCAGTCTATCAAAGCTGGTTGTCACACATATGTTGTGTCTATAATTGTGTACAAATTTCTCCTGGTTCTGCCCTTCTCACACAGCATTAGTTCATATAAGCCTCTCCAGGTAAATATGAAGTCCATCTGCTCCTCATTTCTTATAGCACAATAGTATTCCATTACATTCATATACCATAACTTGTTTAGCCATTCCCCAATTGATGGACATCCCCTTAATTTCTAATCCTTTGCCACCACGAAAAGAGCTGCTATAAATATTTTTGTACATATGTGTTGGAGCATGTATTTAGAGGGGAATTGACATTTTGCAATTTATTTGAAAATTGTTTCTATTCTTTGACCATTTAGCTATTGAGAAGTGACTTTGTTATCTATTTGTGCCAACCTTCCTCTATATAGTAGGGAAATACAATAGATTTATGTTATATGATATTATTAGTGATATTTAATGTCCTACTTGACAGTTTTTCTTGATATCCTATCTGTATTAATTTTGATCCTACAAAAACTTTTCAGTTTTTATATAACAAAAATGATGTTTTGTCTTTTATGAGTACCTCTAACCTTTCTTTTCTTTAGTACCTCTATCCCTTCATTTCTTAAGCATTCTCTTCCAAGTCATAATTGTGAGTTACCTTCTGTTCTTATCTAAAATGTATGTGTATATGTATGTTTCCTATGATGAGATCTTTTATAATTGTGTTGGACATTCATTATAAAATTATCATAGAATATGGTATAAGATGCTGGTCTAAGCACAATTTTTGACAAACTACTTCCCAGTCTTCCTAATAGTTCTTGTCAAACAGAGAATCCTTTCCCAGTAATTTTTATTCTTAGGTGTATAAAACATTTGACTACAGTTGCTTCTATTTAATGTATTAGTCTTTTCTATTCATCTACTTTTCTATTTTTTTAAACCAGTACCAAATAGTTCTGATGTTGTAGTTTGGTTTGAGGTCAGAAAATAGTATGTATGGTCTCCTTCATTCTACTTTTTTAAAAATAGCATTTTATTTTTTCCCAATTATATGTCAAGACAATTTTTAGCGTTCATTTTTTACGAGCTTTTGAGTCCCAAAATTTTTTCCCTCTCTCCCCTCCTCTTTCCTAAAATGGTAACCAATTTGATATAGGTTATATATGTGTAGTCATGTAGAATGTATTTCCATATTAGTCACAGTTGTGAAAGAATAGACCCAAAGGGGAAAGAACACATGCAAAAACGAAATAAATGAAAAAAAGTGTGCTTTGGTCTGCATTCAGAGTCCATCAGTTCTTTATCTGTATTTGGATAGAATTTTCCATCTTGAGTCCTATGAATTTCTCTTGGATCCATTGTGTTGCTGAGAAGAGCTAAGTCTTTCATAGTTGATTATCACACAATGTTGCTCTTACTGTGTACAATGTTTCCTTGGTTCTGCTCATTTCACTTTGCAACAATTTATATAAGTCTTTCAAGATTCTTCTGAAATCTGCCTGCTTATTATTTCTCATTGTACAGTATTCCATTATATTCATATACCACAACTTGTTCATCTATTACCCAATCAATTTTCAATATTTTGCCATCACAGAAAAGGGTTGCTATAAATATTTCTGCACATGTAGGTTCTTTCTCCTTTATAATTATGTCTTTGGAATAAAGACCTAGGAGTGGTATTACTGAATCAAAGGGTATACACGGTTTGGTTACCCTCTGTACATAATTCCAAATTGTTCTCCAGAATGGTTAGATCAGTCCACAACTCCACCATTAGTGTCCCAATTTCTCCACTTCCTCTCCAACACCCAACATTTCCCTTTTTTGGGTCATATTATGCATCCTGAAAAAATGTAAGGTGGTACCTCATAATTGTTTCAATTTGTATTTCTGTAATCAGAAATGATTTAGAGTACTTCTTCATATGCCTATAGATAGCTTTGATTTCTCCGTCTAAAAACTGCCTGTTTACATCCTTTGACCATTTATTGATTGGGAAATTGCTTATATTGTTATAAATTTATCTTGGTTCTGTATATATTTGAAAAAATGAGGACTTTATCAGAGACACTGGTTCTAAAAATTCTTTCCCAGTTTTCTGCTTCCCTGCTAATCTTGTTTGCATTGGCTTTGTTTGTGCAAAAACTTTTCAATTAAATGTAATCAAAATTATCTATTTTACATTTCATAATACTCTCTGTCTCTTGTTTGGTCATGAATTCTTCCTTCATTCTACTTTTGAAAATCATTTCCCTTGAGATTCTAGATGTTTTGCTCCTCTAAATGACTCTTGTAATTAAAAAAAATTTTTTCTTAAAACATTCCTTCCATCATTTTATTGTTTTAAAACTGAATATGCATATTAACTTATGTAGTGACATATTTTTTATTATTTTGGTGCAGCCCAACAAGTATTAAATTATCTCTTATTTCTTCCTTTATTTCTATAAAGAGTGTTTTGTATGTTATTTGTAGAAAAGTTATGTGTTTTTGTTGGTTAAATTACAGTTATTTATAAGTCATTTTTGATGGAATTGTTGTTATTTTCATTTCCTCTTGGCCTTTGCTAGTTATGTATAGACATGTTGGTTATTTTTATAGATTTATATTGTATCCTGCTAATTTACTAAAGTTATCAATCATCTCATTTAATTTCTTCACAAATTCTGTTGTTTTTTTTTTTAAATGATGCCAACATATATTTTTCAGACAGGGAAACTTTCATCTCCTGTGCTCATGTTTATATTTTTAATTTATCCCTCTTGAATTATTAATTTAGCCAACATTTCTAGAACAATGTATTAGGAAAGTGTCCAATGTTTCTCCACTGCAAAAAAAAATGCTAGCCCCCATTTTTTAAAGATGTATACCCTTTAATAACATTAAAGAAGTACACTTACACATGCACTTAGTTAGTATGTCAAAGACTTTTTCTGCCTTTAATGGAAATCGTGAATTTATAGTTATTTGTGTGGCCACATTACTAGACCAAGCCTGCTTTCTGAGGATCACCCTTGCTAAATATGAAGAGACTCATAACCAGCAGGATGGTCACTTGGTAATGAATTCTTTGGTTATAGAAATTAATGAAAAACTCATTCCTGTTTGGCCCCCTTCTGATATTTCAGTTATAGTGGAAGAGTGACAGAAAAGGAAAAAGAAGGTTCCAAGAATCACTAGCTTTAGAACATCTCTAAGTTTTACTTTGTTTATTGGTACTTTAAATGTGAGACCTATCCTGTTTGAGGAGTTGAATCATATCACTAATGATATGCCCAGTATAAATTAAGCCAGAAAAGAAGGAAATTTCAGTTAAACAGGATGTTTCACACATAAGCCTTGGAGAGAAAAAGAAAGGAATGGGCAGAATAGGTTTTATCAATTGCTGAAACGTGACAAACATTATTTTTTGTCATTTTGGTCATCTTGTTTTATCATACTTGTGCTTACTGTTTGCAAAAAGAAAATGATTGAATCAATCAACAAATATTGACTAATCAAATGTGAAAATATTTAAATCAATCAACAAACATTTATTAAATGCCTACTGTGTGCTAAGTGCTGGTACAGCTTATCCACTAACAGTCACAAAGGATGAAAGGGTAGAATAATTTTATTTAAATTAATATACATATTAATGCTTGGTGACAAATACAAATATGGGAATAGATGAGTCAGGTGAAAAAAGGCAAAAGAAACAAGTAAAAGGCAAAAAAGAAAAGACTCATAGACTACAAAGAAGCTTTATAACTTTATGTTATGAACATCTTTTTTGCAAAAAGGATTCAGAAGTTCTGAATAACACCACAAATTTAATTCTTTAATTGATTATATTTTAACAGATAGGATAAACATAATGGAGTAGTCAGTACTGAATCAGTTGTCTGTGTATATCATTGATTTGTTAGAACAATCAGAATTAGTAGAAGCACAAGAATACTTGTGAGAGAAAATATGTGTACACACACACACACACACACATATATATATATATATATGTATATAATGAATTCAGAAGCCCCTCAATTCTGAACTAAACTAATGATGATAACAATGGCAATAATATTAGATGCTATTTACAAAATATTTAAAGGTTTACAAAGCAATTTGCATATGTTAACCCATTTGATGCTCACAAAAACCCTGTGAGGAAGGTTCTATTATTTTCTCCATTTTATAGATGAAGAAGCTAAGACACAGAGTGATTAGGTGACTTGCTCAGGGTCACATGGATAGTAAGTGTCTGAGACAGGATTTGAACTCAGGTCTTCCTGACTTCAAGTCCTATCTTCTATCCACTGTACCAACCTGAGTAATTGAAAATGAAAAGTGATTAATGAACAACAGAAATGACATTGACACTGATTTTAATAATTTTATAGAGAATTTTAATGTAAAAAGAAACAATAAATAAAGCACTAACTTTTTTTTTAAATCTTAAGAAGAAGGATGATGCTTTTCCATCAGCAGTTTCTATTCATAAAGCAGAGAAATGTAGTCGAAGTTTAAAGCAGTTTAAAGAAATCTTGGCAAGAGACACAATTAAATAAAGTCATTCTGTGGGTATTTAAAAAGAAAATGGAAGGAGGAGAGCAAACAGAATAAAAATGGAAAATATCTGCGAAGATTTTTATAACAAGGTCTTTTTATTGTCAATGACAGCAGTGCCATCACAGTAGAAGATTAATATCTCAGTCCCAGATATGTGTATAGGGGAAGTAGAAATCACATTAAAGAGAACAAAGATGGGAAAAATGGCCAGATGACACAGCTTTAAAAAAAGTTTGTTTTGAACATGACATAATTATGAGAGCATTAAGGGATTAATTTGTAATGTATCTGAAGAAAGGGAAGATGTTAACCACATGGAAAAATCTTGGTCCTTATTAATATTGAAAAAGTCTACCAAGTCTATAAACCCATCAGCCTATCAACCTATATGCTAGCTTTCTCATCTATACAGTTTTTGTGAGCCTTGTCTACACACAAAATCAGGATAATGCTAATGATTATATTCATTGTGAACAAGCATGATTTCACAAATGAGATATAATTGTGAACTGGGTACTTATTTCAAAATTAACTGAAAGATTTAGAGAATATGAAACCCTATCCTGACATTTGATTTGATAGAACAAAATACAACCTATAAGTTATGTCCCTTTCAGACTTCAAAATTATTTAAGATTTCTTAAAATATTTAATAGAAATCACTCTTTTCAATGATTATCTGATGACTAACATGAGGCAAAGCAGAAAAATGAGCAGCACTATAATGGCAGAGTCCAGTGCAGAGTTTAAATTGAAGAAAGTTTATCTGTGGATGGTGCATTCCTCTAGATGTTCCTATTTATAGATCATGCTGTTCTGGTTGCATCAAGATTCAGAACACTGGAATGCACCATAGAAAAGATATGTAGTAGCTCAAGGTTTTGGTCTGCCTATCCACACAGGAGAGATCATGTGGAGGAAGAATGTCTATTTCCCAGCATGCATTTGGATGGGACTTTTATGGAATTTTTCCATCAATGTACACTATATATGAAAAAAAAATATACCATAAAAATGGATGGTAGGCCAAGAAATTGAACAGGAAAAAGAGAGAAGGCTATATTGCCTTTGGGAGATATCAAAGCTCTTTCTATGACCCCATATGTCTCCCAGAAACAAAGACCCATCTTTTAAAATACCAACATTCCACTGATGGAAATGAGACATGGAATGGAAGAGTCTCTGAAGAGCTGAAGTTTAAAATATTACATAGATGCAATCAAGAGGAACAATGTAGGTATGAGCAGACTAGAATATATAACAGATAACTGGCAGATCACTGAAGAACAGAAGGAAAACATATGATGAAAAACTAAGATGGATTGGCCATGTGGTAAGGGATAGCACCTTAAGAGTCACAGTGCTCCACTGTTATCCTAGAAATGTCAGGGAAAAGTTAAGAAAGGTTTCTATCATACAAATAAATTTTCTGTGCTGAACTTATGAGAAAAAATTATTGTAACTCTTAACTTTTTAGAATTGCCTGACACATATTAGCTTTTGTTCTATAACTTCATTTTCACTTGATTTGTGCCTACATATTTTAAATATCTTTCTTATATACAACAACTATTAAAAATATAATCTTCTAGTTGTTTTAAATTTGTTGAGGAATTTAACCAATTTATTTTTAGGATTATAATTAATTTTTTTATTTTCCAACAAATTCTTTCACATTATTTCTCCCTCTTTTTAAACCAAACATGAGTATCAGTCATTTGTTTTGTTTACATCATTCTGATTACCTTCTCCATTTGCCCCTAATAATGTACTTTATCCTAAATTTCTTGAAATTATTTGTATTGTCTTTATCTTTGACCTGCTCTCTTTTGTTTAAACCTCTTTTCCCATTAAGATAAAAGTGTGATAGTGAGTTCTCCATGCCAATCATTCTCTATATTTCTGCTAAGTTAGTTTCTAATGTCCTTTACTAAGAAATGGTGCTTTAATTCTACCCACTTCCTGACTTCATTTCTTTTATAGGATATAATAGGATCAAATCCCTAATTCAGGGACTTTGTGCTTACACAGTTCTGTCTCTTCACCTCCTGCCTCCACTCATCTTGGTTGGAGTTATTGGACTTTGCTCAGACTTGAACCATCCAAGTTGTTCATGTGTTGTTCAAGATATCCCACTTACTTCTTTTCTCTGTGTCTTTTTTTCTTTTTGAAGGAAAAGATCTTCTTGTGAGGAACCTCAGTCATGGGAATATTAATTTATGAAGTCAGCACAACAGTAAGTAGAGTGGAGATCCTCTGTAACCTGGTTCTGAAGGATATTGTCCTTTTGCGGGGGGCAGGGAGTGACTTTTTTATCATTACCTGTTCTTGATGTCACAAAACATCCCCTTTGGCATCTAAGTTCCCCTATTTTTAAAAATCTCTTTTGTCTCTCTAAAATTTCTCTCTCTCTCTCTCTCTCTCTCTCTCTCTCTCTCTCTCTCTCTCTCTCTCTCTCTCTCTCTGTTCTTGACCACTCACTTCTAGTGAGAGATAGTCTAGAAAAGTATGAACTCTCCTTGGGGAAGCTATTGGAGAAGTTGTCCTGCCACAAAAGAGTTCATCTTAAAACTGTTGTCTTGCCCTCTTAGACATCTGTTATACTCCATGCTATTGTCAGAGAATTTTATCCCTGCTGATAGAATATAACTCCCATTTTTTTGGTCACTGACCTGATCCCAATATTCAATCCCTTTTATTTTACTATCCCAAAGCAAGGGGAGAAATAGATAATCTTTCTTCTGTCCCTTCTGTCAAGTTCTGATCAGTTTTACTTTGTGTTCCTGCACTTTTCTTCCTTTCCTTTGTTCTATCTAAGCAAGCATGAAAAATTATAGTTATTTTTTAATGAGAGAAGGAGGTTTTGTCCCTGAAATAAAATTTCTTTTCTTCTTCCTTCCTCTTGCCTTTTTAATTTACTCTCATGGCTTTTGCCTTTCAGATTCTATTGCTAATACATTCTCTCATTCCTCAGTATCTCTCAATGTGTGAGTTCTTAAAAGTGAAAATTTAGAAAAAATTCCCATAGCTTACACTTTGAGTTTGTTATGTCCTTAAATGCATGAAAATGCTCTTTTCATTTCTTAGTCTTTTGTTGTTATTTAAACCTGTTTATCTTTCTTTTTTTTTTCTACAAATTTTCATGTTGGGTAACCTGTTCAAATCTAGCTTCCTTTTAAGGGATGTCTTCCCTTTTGCCAACTAGTCATATAATTTTGCTGATCACTAGCCTCAGTTCTACTTTCAGATGCAAATGCAGTATCCACATTTTTTTTTTTTTTGCTTTTTAAAAATTTCGTTCCACTTCTTATTCTCTTGTAAATGAGGAGTAAATATGCCCTATTTTGAATATGGAAAGTGTTTTCCTTGAATTTCTGCAATGTCTTCTGTGTAATATTGTAATTCTGAAGTCTGAACATGATGTTTCTTGGTGAATTAAATTTGGAGTTTCTTGGTAATGATATATGTGGACTCTCTTGATCTGTATTTTTCTGTATGCTTCCAATATTTTGGGCAAGTTTCCTGTATGATTTCCTGAAGTATGTTGTTTTTGTTTTATACTATTTCATTTTAATTCTGGAAGATCTACAATCCTTAGATTATCTCTTTAGAGTTTAGTTTATCAATCAAGTTTAGTGTTATATTCTGGAGCTCTCATGTATTCTGATTTTGTAGCATTTCATCTTCAATTCATTTTCTTTCTGTCTCTGCATTTTAAACTTCAGTCTTCCTTCTCTTTTGCATAGACACTATCATCTCAGAAAGTGTCTCCAATATAGAGCTGTAGCATGATTGATTAAGAAGAGTGTTGGATTTGGAAACAGTGGAGTGGAGTTTAAATATCAACTCTCCTACTCACTCCTTGTATGACACTGTGAAGGCCATGGAATTTCTCTGGACCTCAGTTTCTTCTACCATAAAATGAAGGGGTTGGACTAGATGGCTGTGGAGTTCCTTTTTATCCCTGAGTATATTATTTATTCTAAATTCTTTACTCTTTCAGACCCATTGATTTCCCCCCAAGCTCTCTACTTTATGCCATTATTTCTTGATATCTTCATTTATTATTATTATTATTATTATTATTTTGCTTTTTGGAACCATCAGAGAAGCTCTTAGAAGTGCCCTCAGGTCATTTCTTGGGGATACATAGAATTCATTGTAATGTTTTTGCCTCATGTTGAGCTCTTGGAGTTGATTTCTTTTGTTAAAATGTTTATTTCTTTGTTCATTTTTCCTACTTTGTTGGTTTTATCTACCTTTATCAGTCATTCTGCTGTTTTTTTCGATGGGTGTCTTTGCAATCATCCTGCTTTTTAGTGTCAATACCTATATTCTGCAGGGAATTAACTTTGAGATAAGGCCAATCCTGTTATATCACCCAATTCCTGATACCTTGTTTTTGTTCTCTCCAGTCAACTGGGGGTGTTGGTGGTCCTCTGTGTATTGAGTTTGAGCAGTTGGAACATTACCAGAGGAAGATCTTGAGATGGCACTGCAGTTGGGTCTGCTACTTTTCTACCTTTCCTGGTTCTATTCCTATGGATTACACTCTTCTCTTAGTAAACAATTTTCTTCATTCCCTAGACATAGGCTGGAGGCTGGTTGGATTCATGACTTCTAACCCATGAAAGGGTAGAGGGAAGATTACCTGGGAAGTTGTTGAGA
Organism: Gymnobelideus leadbeateri; assembly: GCA_011680675.1. Classification (NCBI taxonomy): domain Eukaryota; kingdom Metazoa; phylum Chordata; class Mammalia; order Diprotodontia; family Petauridae; genus Gymnobelideus; species Gymnobelideus leadbeateri. Next base: position 530,318 of record WOXC01011781.1, on the reverse strand, counting down.
ACTCTCAGAAACCTCTGAAGCTAGACTGCTTCTTCACCTTTCTCTTAACCCTCTTCCTGCCTGCTTGTTTCTTCCTGTACTGTCTTAGAGAATTGTAACTAGTTGACACTTCTTGGTCCTTTTCTTCTCCATAGCCATTTACTTTCTTCTTTCCCTACCCTCTGTTTGCCTTTTTCCCTACTCTCTGTTTGGTCAAGCCTATTGAGTCCATAAGCCATGAAGGGGTTGGGGGAGGATTAGGATACTGGCATAAGAAAACTTTGCATCTTATCTTCTTTTGTACTTGGGTACCTTCAACCTTTAAAGCAATCATCATTCCTCCCTCTTAAGTTTTAACCCTGGTTTAATTACAAACCTCAAAACCCTGGGGACAAGGGTACATAGGAAACTGTGCGTGGGTAATCACTAAAAGATTATATGTAAAATGCCATTAGTCCCAAGGGACATGGGGTACTTTCTCAGGGTTAAGGACCAAGGGCTATGTTAAGGGAGCTACAGGAATTGAAGGATGAGAGTGGTCTGGGCCAGAACACATGAGCAAGTACAGGGAAAGGATAATAAGATGGCCTTCAGTTACTTTAAGAATTACCTTGTGGTTCCTTTTCATATCTCTTCTTGTCATGGCTCTTGTGAAATTCAAAGGATCTGCTATTTCACCAAGTATGGAGAACTCCCAGTATGAGAACTCTTTCTCTCTCAATTCTCAACTCATATATGATTTTGTAGATATGACCTAGGTAATTGATTGAGGTACATAAAGTGTAAATGATTAAACAGATTCACATGATTATTAAGTGTCAGAGTCAGGATTTGAACAGCCTTCAGATTGCCAGGTCTAATACTCATCTGCTATGCCATGCTCCTCTTGATGGAAGGCTTGGGTTCAAATTCTGTGTCTGACACATTCTACTTGTATGACCAAAGGCAAGTCACTAAAACTCCTTCAGCTGAAGTTTTCTTATCAAGGGCCAGATTACCTCATAGGGTTGTTGTGAGGTTCCAAAGAGCCAATATATGTAAAATACTTTGTAAACCTTAAATCAATGTATAAATATTAGCTGTTATTATGGCTATTGTTACTTATCTTGAAGCTTCTGGCTAATGATGCAATGAAAATAGATTGAAAATGAGAAAACTTAGAAAAAAATTTAGGATTAGCATGCTCTTTGGACTTCTGTCTGTCCTGATTTTTAATGTCATTTCCCTTGGAAGGCATATCTAACCAGCTGTGAATTTCTTGGAAAACTCCACAAACCTTTCCTTTCCTCCAATAAATTGATATGCAAGCCTATAGATCTTTTATAATTCTCATTCAAACTGCCTCCTCTGAAACTGATAAAAGGGTGTTTTTTTCTTCTTCTTCTCTTTTTCTGCCTCATAAGGAGACTGAAATTGATAAATCTTCATTTGGCAAGTCTGTCTTTTACTCTGACCATCAAATTAAAACTCACATGGAGTGAAAGCAGATAGGGGGAAAAAAGAAATATATTCATGATGCAGGTATAAAACCCAGTTAAAAATAAGAAAAAAATTCTTACCCTTAAAACTTTTGTGGAAAAAATATACACTTCCAAATAATAGACAGAGGCTGTTGAGGTCACATGTCTTTTGTATGTCACCTCCAGTCTTCTATTTTACACAGCCCATAACTGATATTGTTACTGAACCTTAGAAAATGAGACTTAAAAGATCAAGTGAGGAGCAGAACTGAGTTGACAAAATATAGCAAGTGTATTGTTCCACATATCCTAGCAATGAGATGAGCTCTGAAATAGATGTGTGTAAGATGTATTGATTTATTTTTAAAAAATGTGTGAGCCCGTTTATCCCATCCAGTAATGCTGGTAATAACATTTTGTATTTGCAGGCCACCTTTCCTTGTGAACCTCCATCTTTTTTTGGATATATCTATTAATAATCTTCCATAAGTACTTTGGAGTTATTCTCTTCATTTAAATCCAAGGAAATAAATATATTGGTTGGATCTATTTCAAGCCAAAGATTCACTTTTGACTCCACCCTTATGCCAGTCACAGAGAGTAGTTAGTAAATATGAATATTGCTCAAATGACAAGCCAAATTGTTAGTTTGTGTTAAAGTGAGTTTGTAGGATATTTGAAAAAACACTCAGAAAAGTTAGCTGCAAACTCTAAAGCTCTTGGGCTAATGCAATTTTAAAAATACAGCCTTTTAGTCTCCAATTTCCAGACCACACATTAAACACTTCACTAAAATAATATCCATAATGATGTTTGTTGTTTCAGATTAGAAAGGGGTTTGCTAATTCTTTAACTGGCATCTTCAATTGAACTCAACATTTACTGAGTTCTTTCTATAGTAATAATATTATGCTATATTCTGAGTGGAGGAGGAGGACAAGGAAGAAGAGAGGAAGAAGGGAAAGGAGGAGAAGGAAAAGATAATGATGAAGACAATAGCTTTACCTGCAGTAAAGACTTGTGCTTTACAGAAATTAGTCATACCTAACCTCAACAGTAGGCTACAGGGAGGAGGAATATGGACTCATTTAGGCTATTCTGATTTTCTTGCATCAAGTCTTGAATTTGACTGTGTTCTTTTAGTGTGATATAAAATGATTCTCATACTAATTGACACTCAAATCTAGAAACACACAGGTATTCCTCAGTGAAATATAAACAAAGAAACTTTACATTGTTTTTATTTGGATTTTTCTAAACTAGTATCATATGTCTGTAAAGATAGTGCTGAATATATAGTTGGTTTGATTGGTTGTTGTCCTTCGTTCTTGAAGAGAACCAAAATGATATCTATGTTAGGAGTCAAGGTACGGTGTGTCCAGCTGTGGTTCATAGTGCCTTCTTTGATGTGGGCATGTCATGCCAGGTGGTTCTTTGCCAGTGTCTCCCATGTCATGCAATAAATCCCAAAATTCATAAGAGAAGCCTTGAGTATGTCCTTGTATCTCCTGCTGACCTTCACATAAGTGCTTTCCTTGTGTTAATTCTCTAAATGTACTTCTGGCATTCAAACAACATGGTCAGTCCAGCAAAGTTGCAATCTGCAGTAGAGTTTGAATGCTTGGCAGTTCACTTCAAGAAAGGACCTCAGTTCTTGGAACCTTATCTGACTAAGTGATCTTGAAGATCTTCCTAAGACAATTTAGATGGGAGCAATTCAGTTCCCTGGCATGGCACTGGTATACTGTCCAGGTTTCACAGGTGTATGATACTGAGGTCAGCATAACAACTTGGTAGACCTTCAGCTTGGTAGTTAGTCTAATTATTAGGGGTGGGGAACCTGCAGCCTCAAGGCTTTACCACCCTAAAGGAGCCTAATCGTATTCAAAATCTCTTCTTCAGTTAGAAATTTAACTAGAGAGGAATTGATTTCAGCATGAAATTAAAAAATCAATGGCTTCAGCATTCATTGATGATAGTCTGTTGAGATATCTTCAGCTTACCTCTTCAGGACCATGTTCTTATCACTAATCAACGTGGCTCTATCAGCACTTAGTAGTTTGGATACACCATAGGTTTTTGACCCATAAATAGCCTTCAAGGCACCATAAAAGTGCTTTGGATTGTTATTATCAGCATAAAACTCAATTTCATCTGGCTCATACTGAGCCATGAATCCTGCATCTCTCTAAGTTTTGCTTGTACTTTACTTTTGGTGGCATTAAACACTGACTTCTTAGAGATGGATAAACTATCTTGTTGGTAAACCCTGTGGAGTTCTCATTTTTCCTTTAGCAGCTTCTGAATTTCCCCATCATTTTCATCAAACCAGTCTTGATATTTGTGAGTCTTCTGGCCCAGATGAGTAAATATGGTACTGTACATCAAATCTCTGAAGACTGCCTACTCCTTTTCTTCTCCACTGTTGCCAATTTTGTGTTGGCTCAGCTTTCCCTCCAATTTAGCAACAAACTATTCATGCTCAGAGAAGGGTCTAATCTGTTGACATTAAGTCTTTTGGTAGTCATCTTCCCTTGGGACCATCACTTTTAATATTTAACTTAGAGAGGATAAGTCTGTGATCAGTCTAGCACTCTCTACCACACATCCTCTTTGTCACTCTCACATTCTGTCTGTCTCTTCTTCTTACAATCACATAGTCTATTAAATGCCAATGTTTGCTGCCAGAGTGCATCCACAAAGTTTTATTGTGTTTAGGTAGATGGAAGACAGTGTTGGTGATGAAAACGTCATGAGATGTACAAGTCTTCAGTAGTAATTGATCCTTGCTGTTGCTAGCTCCATTCCTCCCCAGGGCTTCCTGCCATATCTCATAGTCTGTGCCTATTCTTGCATTGGTCTTCAAGACTTATAAGTTCATAACTTCTTTTTGACACATTGATGATGAAGGTCTCCCGGTCTTCATGAAATTTTTCTTTGACCTCATCAGAATTTGTTATAGTAGAAACACATGCACTGATGATAGTGGTGTGTCTGGGAATGGCAATTGCATTGTCATGAGTCTGTCATTCACTTTTTTTGGAAGCATGCAAACTTGTTGACAGGATTACATCCTTGTTTCACTCAGGGCTGCTATTTAGATGCAATACCTGCTGAGCTCTCTTACAACAAGAACTGTTCTTCTGTAAAGTCTACTAGATTTGTGTTGTCCATAAACACATGCATATTCCATAGTGAATTGAATCATCTTTGCAAAAGTTTCTGTACTTTTTTTGCATGTATTTTGACCTCAGGGTGGATTCCCCACCTACCATGGTAAGTAGGCTAGGGTGGGGTGAAGCAGACAACTTTTAGGGTGCCTTTTCTAGTTCCTTTATCACACCAGGATTTGATCAGTGTGGTCCTTTTAAAAAGGCTGCTCACACCTGGGGGCTGCTGAATGTCAGTGCTGCATCAGACTAGTGAGAAGATAACGCTATGGCCTGAGCTACCTGTGTTGGGATTGTGACTACAGCTCATAGTGTATCTGCACCTGCTACTTCATCATTGCCTGTTGCTACAGGACTTTGATGTAGGTAAAAAATGGTAAAATGGTATGGGTGGTGTCTTTTGATTCATGTATAAATTGGGTTTAAGTGACACAGAGTTGTGTGAAGTTGTTGGCCTTACTCTCTCCTCCAGAGTCATCAGAGTCCAGTGGCAGGACAAAGGCAAGATAACTGGTGATGGCTAGGGATGCAGTGGATGGCTCTGGCATGTTAGATGTCTAATCAAGCTTGAAGCACTCCACAGAACCTGCTTCAGCTGCTTTCATGGCCATTGGAACAAATTGTTCTCATTGGCTCATTCCACCAGGGGCAAGTTTTCATATACTTGGAGTAGACACCCCCTGAACTTGCTGACAGGTTTGAGATTTCTCAGTTATCCTCAACCCACTTTAGTCTGTCTGCCGAAACAGTTTGTTAGGGTGTGGCCACTGTTCCTGCTACAGTTTTTTGGATCCACATGTGAAAGTTGAGTGAAACAGGTGGACACCAAAGGTGGAAGGGACTAGAAAGGACTCAGAAGTCCTCCCACCAGAGATACTAGTTTTTCCTGAGCACACCTAAATCCCTGAATACATAGTAAGTAGTTGCTTTCAGAGTTCCCAAGGAATAATGGAATATATTTTTATTTAATAAAGAATCATTGAGTTCCTAGTTTCCAAACTCCTCAACTCAGTTTTCGCATGGTTCATAGTCAATCAATACATATTTATTAAATGCCTACTATTTGCTAAAAACAGATTGAGGCACAGGAATGCAAAGACAAAAATAAAGAGCATCTCCCCTCAAGCTGCTTATATTCCAACAAGGGAAACAACATATACACATATGTGGTGTCTTAAAAGTCTTAGCTTTTAATAGCATGCTGTTATATTTATATATTTAATGCTATTAATTAATAGCATTTAAGCTATTAAAGCAAAACAACAACACAAAAAAACCAGAAGCAAAAACAAAACAAAAAAACAAACAAACAAAAACAACAAGAAACTGCACAAAGACTTTCAGCATTTGCTGTACAGCTATATACAAAACACATAAAAAACAGAGTCAGTACATATGGAGATAGTAGATAGAGGATCATGTGTGAGGAATAGTAAGAAAGACAGTATTGCTGAACCATAGTGTATAAGAAGAGTATAGTAAGGCCAGAATGACTGGATGGGGCCAGGCAATGAAGTGCTTTAAATAAGAGAGGAGTCTTTATTTGATGCTAATGGTGATAGGCAGTCACTGGGAGGGGACAGAGAGAAAAGATCTCACTCCTTGAGCTGAAACTTGCATGAAGTAAGGGATTCTAAAAGGCAGAGGTGAAGAGAGAACAATCAAAGTGTGGGGAACACCTTGTATAAGAGTACACGAGTGGGAGATGGATGGCCATGGAATGACCGAAACAAGTAAACCAGTTTGGCTGCTGCATAGACTGAGGGAGAGTAACATGAAATAAGTCTGAAAAAACAGGTTGGAGTGAGATTGGGAAGGACTTTAAATACTAAATCGGAGAGTTTGTATTTTATTCTCGAGGTAATAAGTGACCATGTGGAGTTTCTTCAGCAGGGGAGTAACATGGTCAGTCCTGTCTTTAGCTCATTTTATTCTCATAATAACCATGTAAGGTAGACAGAGTAGGCACTATTATCCTCATAACATTGAGGCAGAGAGAGGTGAAGCAATTTGATCAGGGTCACAGGGGGCATATCAGTGGCACAGACATGACTAGAAATATCTTTTGTATTCTAGGAAAGGCATAGACCATACAAAAAGACCAGGCATGATTTTCTGTTCCTCAGTCCACTTTTAAAGATGCCTGACTTTCTGAAACAGCTTTTTTTCTCCTCCTGAAGTTAGAAAGATAATAGACTCAATTTCCATGCATATATTATGGACATGGGCAGGTAATACAATCCCTTGAATATAGCAGATTCTTAATAAATAATTATTGAAATTCAAAAAGAATTGCAAACTATTAACAACTATATGAAAGAATTCTCCCAATCACCAGGAATATAGGGTCAGGAAAAGCATGAATAGCTTAAAGTCACAGGTGACCCAGGCTCTAATTTAAATATTCAACCTCCTTAAGTGCTGCCTCAAGCCAGTGAATATGTCTGTCATTCAAAGATCAGGCTAAGTTCAGAGAGTCTCTTGGTCACCGTGGTTACAAGGTGAAGAATTTTTCAGCCACAGCAACACTTCTATCTACTAAAGTGGTAAAGAGATTGTGGTTTGCATTGGAGGAGACAGTACCCACACCATTGAAATGTTTTAAATATTCAAGTATAGTTTCCCTGACAAATCTTGAACGGACCAGGGAAAAAGTAGGAAGAATTAACTTGCTTGAGGTATTATAGAATTCTAGACTATTAGGTTTGGAAAGTACCTCAATACTCTAGTTCAATCAACACACAAAGCCAATATCCATTTTACTCTACACTGTACTCACCAAGTAGCTGTCCAGGCTCAGCTTGAAATCTATAATGGAGGGAGCCTTGGTAGTCCCTTCTACCTTTGGACAGAATTGTTATTGATTCAGGTGATTGGTGATGGGGGTAGTTGTTGTATGAGTGGAGTGAAGAGGACAACTTCTAGAGAAGTGGAGGTAGAATTAGTAAGAATTTGGCAACTGATTTGATTTGTGGCATGAGGAGGAATCCAAGGGTCTATCTGTCCAAACAAGATATAGACAGGATAAACTGGAGATGATTTCAGAGGGAAGTACTAAGGGAAAGGTCTCTTATAAAGGTGAGATTTTAACCAGGATTTGAAGGAATTAAGCCAGAAAGTAAAAATAATGAGGGAGAGCATTCCATACATGGGGTACAGGCAAGGAAGATGCTGAAAATGGGAGATGGAGTGTCTTATGGAAGAAACAGCAAGATGCCAATGTTGCTGTACAGTTTATCTGCCATTTTTACTGTAGTGGCAACTCTCACTACTCTACTAATATTAAGATGGGCTAATGGGAATTGTAGAGAACTGGGAAGAAATCTCTGGGACTTCCAGGGAATTATCTTAAAACTCTTGGGGAAAAATTGTTGGGTGCTGGCCATTATGTCTGCTTTCCCATTCCCTATGATTCTATATGATCCTTAACTGTGTTCTTAAAGAAGGTCTAGACTCTTAACATTTGATAACCAATACTTTTGACTATTAGTATGCATTGTACTACATTTGCTATTGAGTATATGATAGGTCCTGTATTGAAAAGGTCAGTGCCTTTTACAAAGGAAAGTGTTTTTTTTTCTTCTGGGAATTACTACTGTTTCGAAATAAGTTTTAATCAGATTTTTTGGCTTCCCTCACTAGATTTAACACTATAATTAGTATGGATGGACATAGGGAGATGCTTCTACTGAAAGTAGAACCCTAGTGAGTTCAAGCAGTTGAGAATCATTTTGGGTTGGGAAGAGGAACCCTAGATTGAGATATTGAAGTAGTAATTTGGTATACAGTTCTAAACTCTATAGCCTGGAAAATAGTCTTTGACTATATGGAGGGTCTGACAAACATGCTCATCTACCTAGATTATAATCAATCAATAGACATTTACTATGTTATAGGCACTATGCTAAGTGTAGGGGATAAAAATACAGTACATCAGGGGCAGCTAGGTGCTCAATGAATAGAGCTCTGTCTCTGGAGTCAGGAGGACCCGAGTTCAAATTTGGCCTCAGACATTTAACCCTTACTAGCTGTGTGACCTTGGGTAAGTCACTTAACCATAATTGCTTTTTTAAAAAATTGTTTTCACATGCAATTGAGAAAAAAATTTCAAAAAATGTGACTTGGTTTCAAAAAGTGATTTGTAGAAAGAGAACTTATAGCTTTGTATATGTCTTTCAACTAAGTGTGTCCTTTGCCTTAGCAGAAAAAAATAAGCTTATTGTTTATGGGTTATGAGTGGATGGGAACTCACAGAGTACCTTAACCTGACTTGGTCTAGCTTGGGGAACACACATGTTAGGAAGGAGGCAGGTGCTACAAATGGAAGGCAGTGCCATTTAAATATTCTGCAATATGCTGGCAGTTCCCTCTCTGAAGTTCTTGGTGTACTTTTACCCTTGTTCCTCTCTTAGCACTTGCTTCTCTAACAAGCAGAGGAAGAAGAAGATAAATGAGGGCATGGGTGATAGGGTCTGAGAACACCAGCAAAGGGGAAACACCTGGGTGTGGGAGGTGGCAATGGAATATAGTTGCCTAAAGATACAAATTGCGCCTTGGGCTTATTTAAAATCTCATCCATTGGTGTTGTAATAAGTGAAGTGGTAGAAACTAGCTTATATTGCATGGTAGAAGATCCCAAGAAACAGCGTGTTTACCAAAGAAAAAAATGAATGGGAAGCAATTTCACTATGGGTCAGGGTTGGGTTTTGTAGCTTAACGAGCTTTCCGGGACTTAGACTCAGGGTGGGATTTTAAGATGTATGGCAGGAAGCATATGTTGTGTCCTTATTTTTTAATATTCCTTCTCCTCCCCCCTCCCCCCCACCGTAGCAATTTCCAGCACTGTCTGAGGGACGGCAGTGGGCAGATTCCATATCTCAATGGCAAGTTACTGAATCTCTTATAGGGAGAGAGTATTCCTTGGGGATATACCTAGAGTTTTGAATGTGAGTGAGATCAGAATAACTGCCTGAGAGATCTCTGACACTAACAAGCAGTGAAATGGCAAAAAGGCAGTCTTCAATAATTCACAAACTGGATAATTAGACCTTGAATAATCAAGAATTGGCTTGTAACTCATTGCACATATTCTTCTGTGACCATCATCTATCACTTGCAGAAAGGAGTTGCCTTGCAATAGAATTGCCTTGCAAATGAAGAATTATGTAAAGAAACAGGTCAAGTCAGTGACTGAGTTGGAAAGCTTACCTACTGAAGACATTATCATTCTAGCATTCTGATATTTTTCAGTGTGTTCTAGTAATTCTCTTAGCAGCAGGGCCTCTGCAGCTGATGATTGTTTGGTGTCTCTGAGGCAGAGAAACCCCAGGGGCTCAGAGATGCAAATGCTGTAGGCTGGGCAACTTATAAATAACCATCCATATGGCCCTTGTCAGACATAGTCCTTGACCAGAAGCAATAAGGTCACATAAACCAGGATCAGATATTTTTTCCCCCTAGTGCTGGTGATCTGACTGGTCATTTCACAGCTTTGGAAAGTAGGGACTCTATAAATAGAGTGGAAAAACCCTATGTCATAATCACATAGTCTTTATTAGCAAGGAGGCTGATGGGAAGTGTAGTTTTGTTTTTGCTTTTTGTTTTTTGCTTGGTTTTGTTACAGCTGGAAGGAGGAATTAGAGGCCCAGGGGAAATAGAAGCTGAGTGGCATATGGGAAACATGGAACTTTTTAGCTTCAAGAAGGACAGGGTCTCAGGATTTTACAAAAGAGAACTGCAGTCAATCACAAGAGAAGGAAACTGCTACCTGAACTAAGTATGATCATGAGTATTTGGAGCTTTGTCACACGGATACAATTTACTGCTATACTAGGATCGCATGAATTTATCCTTTTTTTTTTTACTTCTTTCTGCCTTTCTGCCTCATCACTGTCTGGTGAACTGGCATTCAGTTGTTGTCTTTGTTGTTCAGTTGTTTTCAACTGTATCCAACTCTTCATGGCCCCCTTTGGGAATATTTTTTGGCAAAGATACTGAAATGGTTTGCCATTTCCTACTCCAGTTCATTAACAGATGAGAAAACTGAGCAAACAGGGTTAAGTGACTTGCCCAAACTCACACAGCTAGTGTCTGAGGCTGAATTTGAACCCAGATCTTCCTGACTCCAGGCCAAGCACTCCAAGTTGATCATGTCATTGGGAAGGATGTGACTCATGTTGAGCACTGACTCCGTACCAGTTTTTCTAAAATACTATCTGAGCATGTGGTTTTGAGGTGTCCTTATTTCTGATAGCAAATGAAAGCCTAAGGGCAATAGATGGCTCTAGATCAGGAATGGGGAACCTGTGGCCTCAAGGACACATGTGGCCCTCTAGATCCTCCCATGTGGCCCTTCAACTGAATCCAACTTCATAGAACAAATCTCCTTAACAAAATGATTTGTTCTTTAAAACTTTGAATTGGTCAAGAGGCTGAACCCAAGGACCTAGAAGGCCACATGTGACCTCAAGGCAGCAGGTTCTCCACCCCCGCCTTAGACTTTCACTCTGAAGGCATAGAATTCATCACTGCATGTTGAATTTGTGTTGCCCAAATTTAAAATGTTAGATATCTGAATATGACTCCAAATGGACTCCTCAACCATCACAGATGCCAAGTTCTCATTCTAGTCAAGCACATGGAAGCTTTGGGTGAGTTGCTTCCAGGAATGTCCACCCCATACACCCCCCCACATATATATGTGTGTGTGTGAGGTATCTATACATATATACATATATATTTGCTGTATTATGTTTGTAAAGTGTGAAGAAAAAGACAATTGTCTCTAATTCAGTGAAGAAATACCTGAGCTTGCATTTATACTTTTGAAATCTGTAAGATATATAGCTTCACACAACTCTAAAAAAATCAAGTAGATTTCAAGTGTCATTAAGAGGTTATCAGTGGAAATTATCTTAAGGATACCACCCACATGCACAAGAAAAAAAGAATGTTAAGTGGGACCTGTTTCTTAACCTCTGATAGGATTTTTTAAATGCTTTGTAAGAAGCAAAGCATTTGAAAGTTACTTATTAAAGACAAAACAAAAGCAACAATTTTCAAAGAGCTGCTTAATTTTGTAATTCTCCAAAGAATTTGAATATAAAGTAATGCTTATAGCTTATTCTTCCATAATAATAATATATATATGCATATATATAATGAATAAGGACTGATATTGTCATTTCTATCTATTATTATATCTTATTACATTAGTTTCATCATTTTCCAGAAGACAGAATGATAGGAAGAAGAGGCCAGGACACAAAAACAAGTCAACTATGCCTGGTCTCAGCAGCCCTGACAAAAATGTTAATATTAGAGAAGACTGGAAAACTGAATTATTTAGTGAAATAAGATTTTTCTTAATAAAATAGGGTAGTCTCACTGTGCTCTCCTACCTCATTTCTTCCTCTTGATTTCCCTGACTCATTATAGTCTCACTGAGTTCAAATCTGACCTCAGAGAGTTACTAGCTGTGTGACCCTGGGCAAGTCCTTAACCCCAATTCCCCCTACGAAAAGGAAAAGAAGAAAAATCAATAAAGTCCCTTCCAGACATGAAATTCTTTGGCTCTGTAATTTTTGTCAGTCAGTCAGTAAACATTTCTTAAGCATCTACTACTATGTGCTAGTCTCTGTGCTAAGAACTGGGAATTTGGGGATTACTTCTATTATTTTTGTCCTCCCTATGCTATAATTGAGAACATGTTATATTTGGGACTCAGGGCTATAAACCATACTGATTTTTCCTTGTTTTTGGGCCCCTGGCAATAACAATAACCTAACAAATAACAGTAAGACTAACAAGAGTTAACATTAACACAGTACTTTAAGGTTTACAAAGCACTTTACCTTTATTCCTTCACTTGATGCTGCCTCATTCCGGGAAAGGGTGACAGACCTGTTCTTTCTCTTTTAGCCTCTGGGTCCTCCTCCTTGATTTTCAGGATGGAGAATCCCTAGAGTTCTCATATGACTGCTTAGCTTCTTCTGCACCTCTTATGTTCTATCACCTGCTAACTAGCAGTTACTTCTGTTCTGCTTTCATTTCGCACATTTGATGGTGGTGATGGTGGAAGTCAAGAAATTAACAGAATTTTAAAATTAGTCCTTTATAGTCCTCTTCACCCCTACTCCCCATTTGGGAGAAATATACTTGATACTTAAACACTTTGACAGATTTGTGTAGGTCTAATTATGTCACTCTCAAATTTCATTTTCCTTCCAAAATCAAATATGAAATCCTCCTTGTGGTGTTCAAGCCCTTAGTAATATTTCCCTGTCTTACCTTTCCGGCTCTCTTACACTTTACTCCTCTCACCATACTCGGTGATCCAGTCCACACTATTGTTGTTCAGTCATGTCCAACTTAGTGACCCTTTTTGGAGCTTTCTTGGTAAAGATACTGGAGTGGTTTGCCATTTCCTTCTCCAGCTCATTTTACAGATAGAGAAACTGAGGCAAATAGGGTCAAGTGAGTTGCCCAAGGTCACACAGATAGTAAGTATCTGAGGTCAGATTTGAACTCAAGAAGATGAGTCTTCCTGACTCAAAGCCCAGCACTTTATCTATTGTGCCACCTCGCTGCCCCCAGTTATACTAGCCTCCTTGCTATTACTCACAGAAGATACTCAGTTTCCCAACGTCAAGGATTTTCATTGGCTCTCTCTCATGCTTGGAATGCTCTCCTACCTCATCTTTTCCTCCTGACTTCCCTGACTTCCTTCAGGCCACAGCTAAAATTCTACCTTCTGCAAGAAAACTTTTCTGGTTCCCCTGAATGCTAATATGTGAACTCTGGAGTTTCCTCCAATTTACTCTGTATCTTATATGTACATAGTTGTTTGCATGTTGTTTCCCCCATTGGAATGTGACCAAGTATGAAGGCAGGGACTGTTTTTATCTATGTATCTTAGTGCTTAGTACAGTGTCTAGCATTGAGTAGGTGCTTAGTAAATGTTTGCTGACTGCTCCCTGATTTGTGATTTCATCAATGTGGATAGTCCATCTACTTGTTTGGACGACAACACATCATTGTCTTCTCTCTGTGATTCTTGCCCCAATCCTCCCATCAATCTTCCATAAAAGAGTTTTTTTAAAAGGTTGTTATGGTGGGGTGGTTTGGGATCATTGAATATACTGTGCAGTTTTTTAAGTGCAAGGCAACCTGTTCTCCTCCTTCTCTTCAATTCCAGATACAGCTCATTGTCCATGTTTACTAAATAACAATTAACAATTATACTGAACATTTCCTTGACCTGAGAACTGTTAGATACTTTATACCTCATTTCTACATGGGACAGATCCCTGTATTTTAATGACCTTTCTTTTTACCTGTTTAAAATAACTACCTCTGTATACCAAAAACTATAGAATGTTCCAATGAGTACAGATTATCTATCTATCTATCTATCTATCTATCTATCTATCTATCTATCTATCTATCTATCTGTCTAAAAGAGGCATGCTTCTTCTATTTCCCATCGTTTTATGACAATTTCAGTTTGCAAATGTAGCTCTCCAAAGGCTTTTATTTCCTCTCAGGTAAATACAATAATGATAACTAATGTTTATATAGTGCTTTAAAATTTTCAATACACTTTTCCTCTTTTGAGGTAGGTAGTACAAATAGTATTGTTTCAACTTTACATCAGAAGAAACTGAGGCTCAGAGAGATTGAGTTACATTGTATTCAGAACTAGCAAGGTAGTATTCCCTCTGTATTCTGTCCTGCCCAAACCACATCTGAAGTATTATATTACCACTGTGTACTATGTATTAGGAAGGACATTGGAGAGCATCCAAAGGATCACAACCAGCATAGCAAAGGACTTTGACTTCCTGCCATATGAGAATTGATTGAAGGAACTGGATATGTTTAGCCTGGAGCAGGGGAGACTTGAAAGGCAGGAAGGGAGTGGGGTATAATAACTATCTTCAAATATTTGAAAGGCTATCATTTGGAAAGGGATTAGACTTGCTTAATTTGGCCCCAGAGGGCAGAATCAGGACCAATTGGTAGATGTTGCAAAGAAGCAAATTTAGGCCAAATGTAAAGGAAGTCTTCCTAACCATTAGAGCTGCCTCAAATTTAAAAGGGTTTCCCCTTTACTGGAGGCCTTCAGACAAAAGCTAAATAAATGGCTGTTTGTCAGGTATATGGTAGAGATTCATGTTCAGGTATGGCTTAGACTAAAATGACCTCTTAGATTTCTTCTAGCTCTGAGATTTATTGATACTGTGACTTGCTTAAGATGGTGCTGCCAGTTAGTGAAAGAGCCAGGTCTGTAACCCATACTCTCTGACTCTAAGCCCAATGTTTTTGTACTGTGCCATATTGCTTCAATATTGTGTAAACTGCTACCACATGTACATTGGTGCTCTGACTATAGCCATATAGCCTAAACATCTTATAGATGTGGTCTATTGAATTAAAAGCCTCTATAAAGTACTTTTCTAATAATCAAAATTTGAATTAAATAATAATCGACATTTATATAATGCTTTAAAATTTGCAAAGTATTTTAATACATTATCTCTTTAAAATGTAGTTTTTAAAAAATATGTAAATATTATATTTAAGAATAATATATAACTTAAATCAAGATTTTTATGGACTATAAACAGGCATATACCATTCAGTATCTTAGAAATTCATTCTGAACAGTGACCCAAAATAAGAGGGCATGGATGGACTATTATCTGCACCAAAGGAGATAATACTGCATTGATGAACTGCAATGGTAATGGGAATTTGAAGATCTTCCCTGCCCCTCAATAAGCCTAAGGGAATTTGAAGATTTTCCCTGCCCCCCAATAGGCTGAATGTAATCACATGGAACCTATGGTATGAGGAGTTTGCTGAAGGGTGGAGCAGAACCCACAGGAAGCTAGGAGTCAGAATAGTTAGAGTTAGAGGAAGGAGAGGATGCACCCAGGGAGATAGCTAAACTTGTGAGTGTTGGTTTGTACATAAGGCTAAAGAATGGTGTGGCCCTCTGCTGTGTTATGATGTATCAACTTCTATGCTGTTATGATGGATTCAGTTTCGTGGTGTTGGGATTTGGTTTTCTGGTGTCTGAATAAATGTTTTGCTTCTGTCTTCTATATGGAGAGTCTGCTATATTTTCAATTGAGAACTATGCTGGCATATTTATAGTTGCTGTTGGCATTGTAAAGGAAGTCTGGACTTTACATCAGGAAGCTGGAGTTTCATTCCCTGCTTTTATATTAGCCAGACCTTGTGCATAGGCCTCTCTTCTCTGAGTTAATTTCTTTATCTGTAATTTGGGGGTATTGGATGAGGTCAGTGATATCCAACTCAAATAGATTATTTTGCTACTTAATGATTTTTCTTCCTCTATATATTGGACTACAAGACAAGAATAAAAATAATTTGGAAAGACAAATATGACCTCTTCTCTGCTGAGTCATAAACAAGAAAGAAGTCAGAACTCTTTTTGTTTGAATGAATATCAAAGGATAAGATCATTCCCATTTTTTTAGCAATCTGATTCTCTTTGAGTTGGACGTAATTAAGCTCATCCAATCCCACTTGCTTTCCTAAAAATCTCATGAAGTTCTTTAAAAAAAAATCTGATTTCCTTGACATCTTTTATGTCTTCATTTGCCATTCCATTGCAGTGATCTAGCTTCAAAAATCTTACTTTAAAGAATTAATTATTTGAATTACACATCATTGGCCTTTTTATACCTAATGGTACCTTGAAGTTCTTACATCATAACCTTTGACATAGGCTGCTTATTGTTATGTTAACTGTACTTAGGGCTTATTATAATGCTTTGATGGATCTGTGATCTCATTCACACAAGTACCCCTTTCTATGATATGGATTGTGATCCATTCTTGCGTTGTGAGGACATAATTCCTATACAAGACATACATTGAATATATTATGGCCTTTTCTTTAAATTTCTTGACATTGTAAGGGTGCCAATGGATAAAAAGACCATCTATTTGTCTTCCCTTGTGTTCCTTATGTGAACAGGACATCTCTTTTTTTTTGACAATGCATTATATCCTTGTATATATGTCCTTGTTTTATATATATATATATATGTATATATATATATACATATATACATATATATTAGAATATAATTATTATATATAATATATAAAATATATATTAGAATTAGACTAAGGAGATATCTATCCATCTATCATTTTTCTACTTGCTATATATGTCCTTATTCTACTTCTCCTGTTTTTGAAAGCCTGCCTATTCCCTTTTGCCACCCTTATTCATTATGATCTGATAGATCTAAAGATAATTCTCAAAAAGATACCAATTTAGAAATTAGACATATAGGTCAGTAAATATTATTATTTTACCATTACCTTTTAGAGCAATAACAGCTGTTTTCCCTCCTTAAATGTTTGGTATCATCTCCTTTTTCAGATATCATCAAAACTATTATTCCTTAAAGTTATTTCACTTCTATCTCCCTTTTAGTATATTTCACCTAAAATGACTGATTTCCCTATCTTTATTAAGACTCATTTCTACTTCTTCACATAGCAAATCAAGAGCTATAATATTAGAATCTAAATATGGTATTTGCTGTCATATATATATATATACACACACACATATATATACACATACATACTTACACACATATGTAATTGTGGAAATCTTTCAGATCTTTAACATTTTTATGCATTCATTTTTTTCCTTCCAGTTTCATGATTAAATATTCTCAGGTGGTTATGGCTTAATTGGATCTTTCACCAAGATTTCTATAAATTTATTTTCCCTCCACTATTTATCTTCGCTTTATGAAATGAAACTGCTGGTAACTTTTCCCTACCTTTATAGGATCATAGAAATAGAGCTGGGAGGGAGGTCAGATATCATCAAGTGGAACCCCTTTATTTTACAGATGGGAAAACTAAGGCCTAGGGAGGTTGAGAGAATTGCCCATGTCACACAAAGAAAAGGTCTGAGGTGGGGTTTGGATTCAGGTTTTCATGATGCCAAGGTTAGTACTCCAAACACTGTATCACGCTCTTTTATAAATACTTTTGCAAATGAATTTATATTCTGAATTGGCCTTTCTCTTGGCTCCTATTTCTGTCCACTCTGCAAGTATTTGTTGATTGAGAAAACATCTAGGTTTTATTGGTCTTCTCATTGTGCTGATTGAGTCTATAGTTTGAAGTTCCTAAGAAAATGGTCATAAAAAAATCTGTGTCAACTTCTGCTTCTTTATCCATTCCCCCTTTTAATCAACAGCTTGTTTAAATAGGTTGTATTGGAGTCATTAAACTGGACATCATATCTTACTTTTATTATTATAATTTAGTATTAATTTTTGTTTTGCTCTAGCAAGTTAATAATTTGACTGTGTAGGGACAGAAGATTTGGAAACAACTTACTTATCAATAACCACAGGATACAAGATCTAGAGTTAGAAAGAATCTTAAATTCCATCCTGTCCAACTCCTTCGTTTTATGAATGAGGAAGTGGAAGCCTGAAGAGATTAAGTGACTTGTCAAAGTTCACACAGGTAGTAAATGTCAGAGGAATGATGTGAACTCAGGCCCTCTGACTCTATAGCTTGTGTTTTTCCCTTTGTACTGCACAGTTTCTCAATCACTTCTTGTCCTTTAGAATTGAACCAGTTTCATATTGAGTTCCTTCTTACTCTCTTCCTGAAGGAAGCATTTACGATATGTGTCATGTGAAGCTTTTTCAGTATTTTAGCTTCTCTTGTTTCTTACTCCTGAACTGTTTTCTAGCATACTTTTATCATCCTCCTCAGTGTTCACTTTACACTGAAATCACTGAGTATTAAAGAATATGATGATTTAGTTTGGATCATATTACTGACATCTTAGAATTTATTTGCTTTCTAATCCTCTGAAACAGGTACTGGTACATAAGACATAAGCAGCATATATCATTATCTTCATGTGGATAATTATCTTTGTTTTTGTTCTTTAACAATTTAATCTGAGCAGTGATGTATATAAACATATATACACCATATATGGAGAGAGAAAGAGACAGAGAGAGAAAGAGAGAGAGAGAGGATTTTCCATTAACTTATGTTTCTTGCCTTTTGCCACATAATAAAACCAACTTTTTTTTCTTTTTGTTTCACCAAGGAGAAACTGAGTCATTTCTCCATTCATGTCCAACTTATGTCTTCCAGTTTCTACAATAAGAATATCAAGATTAATATGACTCAGTTTCTGTAATCTAGGGATCCTTAACTCATTGTTAGTGAACTATTTTTTAAAATTCTGTCAACGTTCTATATAATTTGGTTCTTTTTTAATGTCATAGGTTTTAGTCAATGCATTTAAAAATTCTATTCTGCAAAGAAGTCTATAGCTCCCTACTCTGACACTATAAATGGTTAAGAATCCTTTTCTATTTAGTCCACTTGTTAGTCACTGAATAAAAATCTAACCTTCAGTGTACCAACAACTAAATTAATGTTAATAGATCACTTAGATCTATCACTACCCTCTGCTACTTTTTCAGATACTCTCCCACTATTACTGTGGAAGTGAAAGGTAGACAGAGGAGTCCTGTATGATATAGAGCCATTTTTGTATTTTTATTTGTATCATGGGTTGCCATGGCCAAAAATTTCAACACTAAATGGCCAGTCTAACAGTAAAGAGTATCTCTGAACTTAGCTGGCCTGTCCTCAGAAAGCAGTCACAGTTGGCTTCTGGGACTATACCCATTCTTGAAGCCTTTCTAGTATGACAGAATCAGCTTGATCTCGTGCTCTTCTGGTATGACTGTGAAGAATTCAAGGTCTTCTCTACAACATGATGAGGTTTTGGAGTAGGACTGTGCAGAGGTATATATGACAAATACTTAATATATAGTTGCTGATGTGTTTGGAACTGGGAATTACTAAAAATCAATTGACATTAAAATTTAACTTCATTAAAAAAAAACAACTTAGCACCTAGCTACAACTTTTACTATAATCTGATAATTATTTTAGTAGAATCTATGTGGTAGTGACTATTTTATACATAACTTTCATAATCAAAAAGGATCAAAATGTTGAATAATGTATGGTTTAATCGAGTACATGATAATTGGCTAATATAATTTTATATATTTTAATTGAATAAATTAGAAATAAGGTTTTTTATTATTAAAGACTATCTTGGATATAATTGCTTCTATATGAATAACTCTGAATTTAATCTACTTTCAAACATTTCTATTCTTTATTTTTCTCTATTTCTCTATTTCTAATTTTGTTTTGAAAAATGTAAAGCTTGATTACTGGCAACATGCTATTATTTGGGGGTTCCAACATTTTTGCATAGTACAAGTCAAATTTCATGTATGTCCATTCATTCAATAAATATTTATTTAACACTTACTACATTACTACATAATTTATTTGGCAATGGGAAAGATGCAAATACAAATAAGATACAGTGTCTATCCCCAGAACTTATGTAGTAGCTATAGTACAAGAGGACCAGTAGGAGAAAAGGGAATAAGCATTTTAAATAGGAATAGCCAGGCATTGTGTTAAGCATATTATTAATATCATCTCATTTGATCTTCACAACACCAATGAGAGGTAGGTGCTGCTATTATTTTACAGTTGAGGAAACTGAGGCAAACTGAGATTAAAGTGATTTTCTCAAGGTCACATAGCTAGTAAGTGCCTGAGGCCATATTTGAACTCATGTCTTCCTAACTCCAGGCCCAATGTTCTCTCCACTGTTCACCTAGCTGTTATGCTTACACATGAACATAATACAAAATATAGGTACATAAGAGATGTATGAACAAAGAGAAATGAGAGTTCATAAGTAAGAAAGACTACTAACTAGGAGCATCAAGGAATATTCCTTGATGGAGGAAATAGCAATGAAATGGGCAATTTCAACGTGTAGAGTTAGGGTTAGAGCATCTGTCAGGCACAGAGAATACCATGAAAAAAGGAACAAAATGGGAAAGTGGTGGCAAATGTTCAAAGGACAACAAAAAGTACAGCTTGATTTAAACATATAACATATAAGGGGTTAAACCTAGGAGAAAGCCTAGAGCCAGATTGTAGATGGCCCTAAAAACTAAAGAGTTTAGATAATATTTGTTATTTTAATATCAAATTATTAATAATGATGATGTTAATGATTTTGGGGGTAGTTAGGCAACACTAAATGACAACTAGGCAGATTGGAGAGAAACTTGGTCTTAGAATTCAGGAAAGTCTTACTTATAGTTCCTCCTCTAACATGGACTGATCAAGTCAAGTCATTTAACTTCTCCATGCTCTAGGCAACTCAAGAATGGGAGTTTCGGAGAAGGTGCCTACTTGCATTGATAGAGGGAATTTCTTCATCTAGGAGATCCATATGTTAATGATATCATAGATAGAGTTCTGTGTACTGAGAAGATTAATTTGTAATCAGTACATTAGGCAGCTTTAAAGGGGAAGATATTAGAGTCTAGGAGACAAATTATGCTGATATAGCAAAAAATTAGTTAAAAAGTGCAAAAGGGCTAGTACAAGGGTGTGATTGGATGGGAAAGATGGAAAGGAAGAGACAAATTTGTGAAACAAAATGGAGATAGAATGAACAGGATTTTATAACTAATTGTATATAGAAACTAAGGAATAAGGAGTTGAAGATGACTGAGATTACTAATTCATCTATCTAGTGATAAAGCAGAAATTTTAAGGTATATTTTTAGATCTGAAATATATATCAAAACCATTGGGATTCCCTTATGCATAGGTGTTATTTAATAAGTGCTTTTAAAAATGTATAAAAATTTTTTGATCAAAATCTATTCTTAGACATTAGAAAATAATTTGAGACCTTGAAGCACCTAAAGAGCAATGCCATTTGGGAATTCAAATTCCAATTAAACAAACATTTGCCAAGGACCTACAATGTGCAGAACAATGCTGTAAATTCTAGGGGAGAAAGAAAGTTTAGATATGATATGGCCCTTTACTAACAGTCTGAGATAATACAGATATATAGTACCATATCATACAAAATGTCATATGATATTGTAATAGTTAACTTTCCTCCTTCCTGTCCCACTTTATCCATCACTCATATTCCAATAGGTACCCAAAGTTACAGATGAAGTTTTCTCATTCCCTAGACCTTATTGCCCAGTTTCTACCAGACCTAATTCAATATCTTTTGGAAGTAATCAAGAGACCTACTCTATATTGAACACCGAGCTCAGTGCTTCCACCCAAAAATTATTGGTTGGGAATATAGCCACTCATACTTCTTCAGAATCACCAACTATAGGGCAGCTAGGTGGTGCAGTGAATAGAGCACCAACCCTGGAGTCAGGAGGACCTGAGTTCAAATCTGGCCTCAGATGCTTGACATACTTACTAGCTGTTTGACTTTGGGCAAGTCACTTAACCCCAATTGCCCTGCCCTCCCCCTTCCAAAAAGCAAAAAAAAATTTCTTTTAAAGAATCACCAATTATAATCTTTTCAGGAAGATAGTGGCATTTGAGGTCTTACTATTTGCCCTGGCATTGCTCCCTAATGTACATATGACCTCACCATCTGCCTAGCACTATGCCCTTTGTACTCCTGGGCCATCTTACTTGCCATTTCAATTTAAGGACTCCCAGGTCTTGTCATCTACCCTGGCTTTGTAACCTAAGGTATACTGAACTTTTCTATATACTCTGAAGTTGATGCTTCCTATATGTGTTATCTCCCCTTATTAGAATGTAAATTCCGTGGGAAGTGAAACTGTCTCATTTTTTTCTATTTGACTTACCAGTGCTTTATATATAGTAACCACTTACGAAATGCTTTTTTTATTTCATTCTATAGTATGCCCAAAACAAAGTGCTATGTGACGTCCAAGAGAACATTGAGAGATGTAGCTATTGGAGGAAGTATTTGAGTTGAATTTTAGAACATGGGTAATAATTTATCAGAGAGGAAGGGTAGTCATTATTAAAAGACATTATAAATAATATCAAACACCAGTGCAACTGATTAAACCAGTTTTGTAACTACTTATATTTAAGTAAACTAGTTCAAGTACAAAAATGTTATAACTTTTAAATCACCCTAATGTGATTCTTTATGTAATAATTCCCATTTACTTTACCTCTTGTGTAGTCTTGTGTGTACCCTTTTTATGGTTCTAATTTTTTGTTTTTACTGTACATTATTTCATTGTAGTATTTTATATTAACTTATATTCCTCATACTTGTTGCTCTTAATAGAATTGTGGCACTTCCTTATATCAATATGCCAGAATTTGTTAAACTAATTCCCTCTCGTTATATGTTTAACTTGATTCCAGTTTCTATAATGACAAATAATACTCCTGTAAAAATATTGTAATAGATAATGTCTTTTTATATTTTAAGGAATATACTCATCAATGGAATTACTGTGTCAAAGGACTTTCTTTTACTGCTTACTGCCACATATCTGTAAAAAAAAATTCTAATAGTTTGTGATTTTACCATAGCATTTTACTATGCATAATGGGCATATAGGCATTGAGGACATTGTGAGCAAAGGTATGTGGATGGGAAGAGTTCATTTTGAGGGGATAAAGAGTCATCCTATTTTAATGAAATATCTGGAATATGAAGGCAAATAATATGAGTTATTGTTAAAAATATGAGGTGGTAAGATTCCAGATTGTAGTTGCCTTGAATCTTAGTCAAGGAACTTAAACTTCTCTTGGACAATATGAAGCCACTGAAAATATTGGAACAAAAGAGAGACTTAAGAAATATTCAGACAGAGGTACGAGGGATAGGTTAGAGAAAAAGAGAATTATCTGAAGAAAACCTGTAGGAAAACATTTAAAATTTTAAGTGAGTAGCAATGAAGGCTGCTACTAGGGTGTCAGCAGTTTTCATTACAAATACATTCACTGATAGTAAGAATCAAATTTGGTAAATCAAAATAAATTAGCATATTGCCTATTAAAAATAAGGCATCATATAGTTGTTTTCAGAGACTTGAATAGTACTTGAATTGGCAGAGAGTTACAGTGGAAACAATCTTAGATTTGGAGTCAATGGAGTTTGTGTTTGAAATCTCATCCTGTGGAATCATGGTTAAGTGATTTCATCTCCCTTGGCCCTAGTTCTCTGTGAATATCCTATGGTGCATAACCAGGACCAATGAGTAAGAGTTGCAACGGTAAAAAAAAATAGGCTTGATGTCAGGAAAAACTTTATAACAATTACAGTTATCCTGAAGTCGAATGTGCAGGTGGTACCTTCTACCTCCTTAATGGTCTTTAAGCAGAGACTAGACATCCTGACTAGTGAGGTGGTTTTTTTTAAATTTCTTTCTATTTATTTTTGTTTTGTGCATATTTGGACTAGGTGGCCTACATGGACTATGGTCCTATGAAAATGTATGTCTTTTCTCAAGATGCCAATTAAAAACAACAACAAAAAATAGTTGGACAAAAATACCACAAAGATATATATATTAGCAATTTATAGATAATGGAGCAAAAAGTCTGCCATGTTTCAGGACTTATTTGTAGTAGATGTTTGATCTTGGGGAAATCTTGTGTACTGGGCTATAAAGCATACTGCTGGTAGAGTCTTAGGCTTAGAGACCACTAAAGGGCTAGGGAACAGTTTACTTTGTGCCTCAAGATCAATTCTCATCACAGTGCTCAGTACAGATTAGATTCTTTATAAATGTGAGTTGAATTGAATTATTGAAAACTATTAATATTCAGATGATGTGTTTTAAATGATATCTTTGTCAATCAATCTTCTATTATGTCTCCTACTTTTTTCCTGTTTTTCTTTTCTACTCTTATTAGAAGATTTCAAATTTTAGGTATGTCAGTTTCAGTTAGGAAATAATGAGTGATACTGATTTTTTTTACCTAGCTAATTGTCAGCTGAAATTGGATTAATATGGCACTGTTTATCACGTAGATCAATGCATTGCAATGCTTGAATTACAGATTAGATCCCAATGTTTTTATATTTATACAAATCATTGCTGGTTACTTCTCAGTTTCCAGAAGAGATGTAGGAAAATTTTAAAGATTAAAGGTAGCAGAGTATATCACAAAGGAATGAGCTAGATGGGTTCCTCTAAGTCTTTATTTCTTTCTTGTCAAAGTCTGTAGGTCAACAAGTTCTTAAGTGGCTATTACATGCCAGGTATAGTGAAAATTGCTGGGAATACAAAGAAAACAAAAAATATGATCCCTGCTTTCAAGGAGTTCCCATTCTAATGGAGGGTCCAGTGTTTTCTGAAACATGCAAAAGTCAAAATAGAGAAGGGCTCAAAACATGCTGCCAAGGACAAATCTATCTCTGAAATTGAAACTTGCTGTGAAGCTACAAAATTTAGATGTGATAGAATTTTTGATATGTAATTTACTTCATGTAAAAGGATATAACATTTACTTCATGTAATAGGATATAACATGCAAAATAGCTATTAAACAAAATTATGAATGGTAACAATTTTAAAGAGATGCAAGCAAAGTACTATGTGAGGTTTGAAGGAGAAAAGCTGATGGAAGATGTGGTGTTCCAATCACAGAACCTCAGAACAGGAAATGACTTTCAAAGTCAGCTAGTAAAAACTATCCCTGCATAAGAATTCCTTCTTCACCATACTAGATAAGGGGTCAGTGGGTAAAGAGGGACCCATTACTAACTCAAGCAGCTTTTTCTACTTTTGGAGGGCACTGATTGGTAGGAAGGTTTTTTATTCTTCCTGATGTATCCCCTAAATTTGCCTCAGTAGTGTTGACTCATTGTATTTTTCTGTCATCTGGGACTAAATAAAATAATTCTACTCCTTTTTAAAAAATGAAGGCCTTCAAATACTTGAAGACTACTCTCATGTTTCCCATTGAGTCCTGTCTTCTTCAGGTGAAGCACCCTCAGTTTAATCAACTGATCATCCTCATATGGACTGATCTTGAGGACCTTCGCATCCTGGCTACCCATTATGAATGCTACATAACTTTTTAATAATCTTTCCTCAGCTTTGACATTTAAGAGGTTCATAACTAAATATAATTCTTTGGGCATGGTAAGACCAGGGAAGAACACCCCTGAACATCAATGCATATAACAAAGTCGACTCATATTCAACATAAAGTTCACTAAAATTCCCAGATATTTTTCAGAAAATCTACTTAGTAGCAATTCTTCCTTTATCTTTTACCTGTAAAATTAATTTTGAACCCTTGTAAGACTTTACATTTGTCTCATATATTTCCTCTTATTAGATTTAGTCAGACTTTCTAGTAGGGCTTACAACAAGAAAGAATTCAATAGATAGAGAGAGCTGAGAAGGTAATTCCAGATATAAGGCAGAGTATTCCAGACATGGAGAATAACCAGTACAAAGATATAGAGATGGGAAATGGAGTGTTATATTTGAGAAACTGTAAGTACTTCAGTGTTACTGGAACACAGAGTATATGAAGGGCAGTAAAATGCAAAGTGGATGGAAATGTAGAAAAGGGCTGTATTACATTTTTCTGTTTCCTTTGCCTTGGCATGTTGCCACTTAATTGCTTGACTTTTGGGCTTGTTGCCACACTATGGCTTTAAGGCCAGATAGAGGAATTTTCGTCCCGAACGTGTGGGGGGCAACTTCCGTTTCTGGCAAGCTATAAACCCACCCACAACTTCCACCCTAGATCACAATCCAGATCCAGGGAGGTTAAAGCAAGAGCGATTACCCCCCAAGACTGATCGCTGGATCTCCCCACGATTTGTAGGCTGGGAGCCGGAAATGCCTCTGAAAACTACAAAATGGCGTGTCTCCTCAGCGGCTTCTAGCCCCCAGGGGAGGGAGCTGACGCATTCCCCAAATACAGGTCCCAAAGTCCATAGGACACTAACCTCTTACTTTTTCCTAGGCAAGTCTATGTTGATAATTCTGGGGTCGCCACAGTTCCTGGTGTTCTGGGGTTCCTCCAGCTGGCTGCTGGCCCTGCCGCCCTGGGGCTAAAACCTCGCTCACGTGGACCTGGGCTCGGCTCGGCTCCTGCGCTCGGCGTGCTTCCGGCTCCTGCGCGCTGCGCTGGTCCTTCCTGCAGGGTGCTGGGCTGTCCTCAGCGGGAGGTTAGCTTCTCTGTGTCGTTCTGTGGGTGCTGGGGCTCCAGAAGATTTTCAGAGTCCTTTTTTACATAGTTTGTGGAGAATCTGGGGGCAGAGAGGCTTGGACGAGCTGTTTCTACTCCGCCATCTTGGCTCCGCCCCCCGAAAAGGGCTGTATTACAAATGACTTTAAATGCCTATCAAAGGATTATAAAATAGATCCTTGAGGTAACAGGGAGCCAGGAGACATCTCTACCCATTGTATATCTTGCCATTGGACCCAGATGACTCTGGAGGACAAAGTGAGACTGGTGACGTTGCACAGCCCTCCCTCACTTAAATCCAATTTGCTTCCAAGTTATGCCATCATCTTCCTGATGTCATGGTGATTTTTGAGAATGAAGGACAAACAACAACAACAGGGAACCACAGGAGCTTAATGAATGAGGCTGGAGGTGGCAGAAGGTGAAGCAATATGGTCAGACCAACATTTTAGAAAATTAATTTTGATAGTGGAATAGAGAATGGATAAGACTGGGAAAAGGCTTAATGAAAGGAAAATGGATAAAAGTTATTTCGTTAGTCTAGGAGAAAGGTGATGAGTGCCTTAAGTAGGTTTGTGACTCTTGAATGGAAAGGTGAGGTATGAAATGCTGCAAAGGTAGGAATGACAAGACTAGACAACAGACTGGATATTTGGGATGAGTAAGAGTGAGGTGTTTAGAATGAGACTTGAATTTGTGAGGATGGGTGACTAGGAGGATAGTAGTATCTTTGACAGAAGTTAAGAAGGGAGACTTCTTGGGGGAAAGATAACAAGCTCTGTTTTGGACACTTTAAGTTTGAGAAATATCAAGCTGGAGAGGCAGATGGAGATGTATGGCTATAACTCAGGAGATTAAAAATGGATTTATAAAAGTGGCAATCATTTACAATATAGATGATAA
Organism: Gymnobelideus leadbeateri; assembly: GCA_011680675.1. NCBI lineage: Eukaryota > Metazoa > Chordata > Mammalia > Diprotodontia > Petauridae > Gymnobelideus > Gymnobelideus leadbeateri. The sequence goes on along the minus strand of WOXC01011781.1, from coordinate 502,687 downwards.
GTTCATGAAATCTGATGAGATCACTAAGAGATATGATCTACAGGAAAAAGAAGAGGGACCAGCAGGGAGCCATGGGGGGCAGGCACCTATGATTAAGAGGTATGATATAGATGAGAAATCAACAGAAAAGGCTAACTCTTTTTTTTTTTAATTTAATTTTATTTATTTTTTTTTAAACAAATGCTTTATTAACTTCTGTTTTACATCATTCATTTCCGCCAGATTTTGAGTTACAATCATTTTCCCCCCATTATTCCCCTACCCAACCTCCCAGAACAGTAATCCCACAAGATATCGCTTCCTCCAATCTGCTCTCTCCCATACCTTCTCCCATACCCCCATCGACTTTTCCATTAGAAGAAGGTGAGTCTTTGCATCCCAATGCCTGCACATCTTATCTCCCTATTACAAGCAAAAGAGTATTAATAATAGTATTTATATATATTTGAAACATTTGATCTTAAGACCTCGAATTTCAGATCCATTTCCTTCCTCCCTTGTCACCCATTCCCTCTGGGAAGATAAGTAATTCAGTATATGTTGTACATGTCTAGCTATACAAAACATTATCATAGTAGATATATTGTACAAGGCTGCTTATAATTCCCTCCCACTCATCCCACCCCCACCTGGTCCATTCTCTACTTGATCCTGTCCCTCTTCTATAGTGGGTACTTCCAACCTCCCCTCCCCCCAAGGATGCCCTCCCATCCATCATCCCTCCTCTCATCCCCCTTCCCCTATCCTGCTGCAGGTTGAGATATCCCATTTACTATGTATGTCATTTTCTCCCTGAACCAAATTCAATGTGAATGTGGTTTTGCCTTTTTAGCCTTCCTTATTCTCCCCCTCTTTTGCAACCACTTCCCCTTGCTTCTTCTGCATGGGATAGTTTACACTACCCTGTCTCCCCATCTCCTCTTGCCACTTTCCTCTCTCACCTCATAATTTCATCCCTTGAGTATTCTCCCTTCCCAACAAATTCAACTTATGCCCTCTATCCATATATAACTGTAACCATATACACACACATTCACATATGTTTTCATATGACCACACCTCCTTCTTCCATTATTTTCATAGTGAGAAAGCTATCATCAGTCACAATTATTGCTTTTCCATATAGGAATGTAAATAGTTCAACTTTGATAAGATCCTTTTGATTTCTTTTCCCTGATTACCTTCTCAGGCATCTCTTGCTTCTTGTGTCTGGATGTCAAATTTTCTATTCAACTCTGGTTTTTTCCTCAAGAATGCTTGAAAGTCCTCTATTCCACTGAATGACCATATTTTCCCCTGAAACAAAAATACTCAGTTTTGCTGGGTAGGTGACCCTTGGGTTCATTCCCAGTTCTTTTGCCCTCTGGAATATCATATTCCATGCCCTTCTGTCCCTCAGTGTAGAAGCTGCCAGGTCCTGGGCTATTCTGATTGTGTTTCCACAATATTGAAATTGTTTCTTCCTGGCCGCTTGTAGTATTTTCTCCTTGATCTGGGGATTCTGGAACCTGGCTATAATATTCCTGGGAGTTTTCTTTTGGGGTCTTTTCCAGGAGGTGATCTGTGGATTCTTTCAACCTCTATTTTGCCCTCTGGATCTAAAACATCTGGGCAGTTTTCCTTGAGAATTTCTTGAAGGGTGATTTCTAGGTTCTTTCTTTGATCATGGCTTTCAGGTAGTCCAATAATTTTTAAATTGTCTCTCCTGGATCTATTTTCCAGGTCAGTGGTTTCCCATGAGATATTTCACATTGCCTTCTAATCTTTCATTTGTTTGGATCTGCTTAACAGCATCTTGATTTCTCATAAAGTCATTAGCTTCCATTTGCTCCAGTCTAACTCTGAAGGAATGAATCTCCTCATTGAACTTCTGAGATTCTTTTTCCATCTGGCAAATTCGACTTTTTAAGGCATTCTTCTCCTCATTGCCCTTTTGGGCCTCCTTTGCCATTTGAGTTAGTCTATTTTTTAAGGTGTTGTTTTTCCTCAGTCAGGCTGTTGACCCTCATTTCATACTTTTCCTGCATCCTTCTCATTTCTCTTTCCAATTTTTCCTCCACTTCTCTTATTTGATTTTAAAGTCCTTCTTAAGGTCCTCTATGGCCTGCAACCCACTCATGTTTTCCCCTGGGGCTTTTAGAGCAGGACTTCTGACCTCACAGTCCTTTTCCCGCTCTATGCCCCCAAAATAGGAGTCTAGGGTTGCATTTTTCTGTTTCCTTTGCCTTGGCATGTTGCCACTTAATTACTTGACTTTTGGGCTTGTTGCCACACTATGGCTTTAAGGCCAGATAGAGAAATTTTCGTCCTGAACGTGTGGGGGGCAACTTCCGTTTCTGGCAAGCTGTAAACCCACCCACAACTTCCACCCTAGATCACAATCCAGATCCAGGGAGGTTAAAGCAAGAGCGATTACCCCCAAGACTGATCGCTGGATCTCCCTACAAATTTGCAGGCTGGGAGCGGGCGCTGCCTCTGAAAACTACAAAATGGCATTTGTCCTCAGCGGCTTCTAGCCCCCAGGGGAGGGAGCCGACGCATTCCCTAATACCAGTCCCAAAGTCCATAGGACACTAACCTCTTACTTTGTCCCAGGCAAGTCTATGTTGATAATTCTGGATTCGCCACAGCTCCTGGTATTCTGGGGTTCCTCCAGCTGGCTGCTGGCCCTGCTGCCCTGGGGCTAAAACCTCGGCTCATGTGGACCTGGGCTCGGCTCGGCTCGGCTTCTGCGCTCTGCGCGCTGCACGCTGCCAGGTCCCAGACCACTGTGCTGGTCCTTCCTGCAGGGCTGCTGGGCTGTCCTCAGCAGGAGGTTAGCTTCTCTGTGTCATTCTGTGGGTGCTGGGGCTCCAGAAGTTGTTCAGAGTCCTCTTTTACATCGTTTGGGGGGAATGTCAAAGGCTAACTCTTTAGATAGATAGAAGGAGAGCCAGGAAAGAGCAGTGGCTTAGTTGGATCTTAAAACTTAGTCTTTTGACTCCTAGATGACTGCTCTTTTCAGCTAATCAGTTTTCCTTCTTACACAGAGAAAAACCACATAAAATCAAGATCCAGATCAAAATAAAAATCTACAGAACAATTATTCCTGTCATGAGACCTGCCAATAGAGTTTTAACAACTAGCTTGTAGAGTCAGTTGCAATATCATCTATGGATGAAATGTAGTTCAAAATTTTAAGACATAATCAAAAAAATAATATGAATATGAGCAGTCTACTAAATCTAAAGAAATGTATCACATTTTCAATGGATTTCACTAGATATGAAAAATTAACAACATTCTTATTTTATCTATTTATTTTGGTAATCTTATAGTTTGTCAGAACACACATGCAAAGTTAATCTGGGAAATAAATATTGGCATACATATATTATAGGAGAATTATGTTTCCAGGCTCTCTCTACTGCTCTCACTTTGACAGAGTGAACCCCACTTCTTTGGGATTCACTCAATCCACATTTAGCACCCAAGCAAGATTCTAGTAGCTGTTTCAAAACTGTCTTCTTTTGTCCTTAGCAAGTTCAGTGCCTGGTTCAGTCTCTATTTTCTAATTTTTGCCCTCATTCTATGCAATGTCCATATACATATTGATACTCCCTCAGATACCCTAACCTCAATGTACTTATTTCTCATGAACAATTCCCCCACCTCATGTCAGTCACACATAGATATAGTCATAACCTTGATCTAGCCAACACCTTCAAGCATTCTGTTTCCAGGTTCACAAACTCTAAAATTCCCTTATCTATATTCAATCTGTTGTCTTATCCTCTATCTACCTTGTAACCCCTAACCATGTTCTTTGTCCTAACCGTGATCTCATCTCCCCACTCCTTAGTTGTTTCACCTGCCCTGGCTATTCTCTCCTCCATTTCCTGTCTTCACCTTTTGGTATAAGCCAGTTCAGCTTTGCATTCTCTTCTTTCAAGTCCCTTGTCCCTCTCTTCAAACTCTTCTGGCCAAGCCTTAGCCCAGCCCCCTCACTCCCTTAGCTCACACACTGCTAATGAAAGTCGGAGAAAATCATGAAATCATGTTGACTAGGGAACACTAAAAATTTATGCTCAATTAAACACTTATGGTGGCAAAGCAGTCCTTTTATACCTTTCAAATTAATTCATATCCCACTTACCATAGTGACTTTTCACTCCTCACATTTTCCATGTCTCCCCTTCACCCCACTCTTTCAACTGACAGCATTTCTTCATGTTTCATTAAAATAAATGAGACTATTTACTAAATGTGTTCTTTTATCATCTCTTCATCTTACCACTAAGTTGCCTTCCACTAATATTCCTTCCCTGTCTCACATGAAGAAGTGACTCTTTTCCTTAGGAAGGCAAAGCCCTCTATGTGTACAAGTGATTCTATTCTTCTCCAACAGTTTGCCACATTTCCTATCCTTACTAAGTTACTAATCTTCTATTTCTCCATGTCTACTGCCAGCTCCTCTATTGCTTATAAGCACGCCCATGTTTCCTCCACTTTCAAAAAGCCCTCAGTTGATCTATCCGTGTCTGCTAGGTATTGACCCACATTTCTCTTCCATTTTGTGGCTAAACTCCAAGAGAAGAATTCCTTTTCCTCTCTCTAACAAGTCACAAACATACATAATATCCTGGAGGCCTAGCCTAGAGCTTGGGTTTTGACCTCATTATTCAAATAAAATGACTGTCTCTAAATTTACATATAATCTCTTAATCACCAAATCTGATGTCCTTTTCTCAATTCTTATCCCTGACATCTCTATAGCTGTTGGCGGGGTCAATAACCCTCTTCTCTTAGATGCTCTCTTTTCTCTAGGTTTTCACCTATCTGACTGCTCCTTCCCAGTATCTTTGCTAAATCTTCAGTCAGGTTGTACCCACTAACTGTGGGGCCCAACAATCTTTCCTGGGCCCTCTTTTCTTCTCCATCTATACTGTTCTTCTAAGTAATTTCATCAACTCCCATGAATTCAATTATTTCTATACAGAAGTCTTTGATCTATTTTTCTAGCCCTAAGCTTTCTCCTAATCTCCATGCTTGAATTTCCAACTTATTGGACATCTTAAACTGAATCTTTCCCTCAAGCCCTACCCACTTCCTGACTTTCCTATTACTCTTGAAAGCACCACAAGCCTCCTAGTTACTTAGGCTCACAACATATCTGTCAACCTTGACCCCATATTCTCATTCACCATAGCTACTCTGTTGCCATGTCCTGTTGATTCTGCCCTTATAACATCTCTCACTTAGAAAGTGACTATTAAGTCATGAAAGAGTTGTGAAATGAATTGGTGGAATGATCATCAATGATGATGCAGTTATGTATCTATGAAGAACTAGTTATTGAAGTGTTCAGAAAGAAACTATCTTATTCAATTGAGTTTCTTTAATTCTTGCAAGAGGCATAAGTGAAAGAGCAATCTTGTTTTTAAAAGAACTGAATTTATTGGGTAAAATTGTGTAGTTGGGTTCAGGGAACACCGTAGTTGCCCATATAAGAAACCAAAAATTTGAAATGTAGAATATTTGCATACATAGAAATACAATTGTCCTGAAGAAATAAGAGATGAGAACAGGTGGCTGTCTCTCAGAATATGAGCATCAAATTTAAGAAAGATAACATTTTTCAGGTGTGTGGCTTGAGGAAAATATTGTGAACACCCATCCCAAATGCCATGTCCTGAGGAATATTTGAGGAGATGTGGGTGATCCTTCCTGTCCTGGGGATAATCTGTCCCTCTAGCTCTAAGTGTAACTGATGGAGATTTTATTTTATTTGCTCTTGATGTGGGGAAAACAAAATTGCAATCATTTCACTGTACAGTTTGTAAAATCATTTCCATTCTGTTGTTGTCTATCCCAGATGTTTTTCAGGGGATAAGCCTACCAAAGAACATTTTAAAGTTAGGAGTGACTTGTATTGAAATGCATTCAGATTCTTTATTAAATGTAGCATATTATGAATTTCATCTCTGTACAACCTTAAAAAAATCCATCTGAACTAACCAGCATAATCCTTTCATTGTTTCATGAGTAAAAAGTCACAAATCTACATAATATCCTGTAGAGCTAGATTTTTCATTCTTCTCTCTTGATTTACTAGTGTAGTGTAGCTAAAAGATGTTGAAGATGTTGGAAATGCTAAAATACATATGCAGCCCATCAGCTTCCTACTGGCTACAGTTCTAAGGATGCTCAAATGCTTAAGCAATTACTTTCAAAGTTAATTGTAACTTATGCTCACTAAATTGACTCCAGATCTGCTTTTTAGACAGTAGCCTAGGAATGGCTTATTTTGCAAACTACTTCCAGTCCCAGGCCAAACCACACGTCTTCTTGGAGGGTAGCCACTGAAAATAGTTCTGATACAAGGAGCTAAAATTCTGTCACTTTTTGTGAAGTATGGGAGAAAATGGGCCAAGAAAGTGTTTCTGTATTATCCCTCTTTCTCTTAAGAAAGGTCAGTTGTCATTCAAATGCTCTTCATTCTTTGTTCAGAAGTACATTCACCACTAACTGCTTTATTTAGAAAATTTGGGGGAAAATATTATGCATTTTTCTAAACAGACTCTTTCATTTAAAGATCATAGATCAGATTTTTATCCTGTATGATTCATTCATTGAATCTCTAGATGATTTTTCCCCTAGAAACTTTCCTGATATACATATGCTTGATGGAGACCAAAGTCTTATTCTATAGACATCTGTGACTGATGCCTCCACAGGCATCCACAGGTATAGATTTATACATCTATTGCAAAAGTTATGGTAAAATAAATTCAAATATATTTGGAGTTTTTATATATAAATTAGAATGAGGAATGTCCTTAGGATATTGTTTGTGACTTTGTGTGCGTTTGTATATAATAGACAGAACAAATAAGAACTCTCAAATAACTGTTTTTTTTTCTATGCTTGTCTTCAAAAAAGATTATCCCTGTAAAACTTGGTTATAATTGATATAAATCTTTATAGATTTGTAATATCTCTCCACCAGATGATTTCCATGGGTCTTTATATATTTGACCTAATCATATGCATCTCTTCGTGTGTAATACTATAAAATATTATTGAACAGAATTATTATTTGTAATTATAAAATAAAGATTAATTCCACATACTCTATTTACTAAGATAGGAAAATAGACTCATATATTTTATGAATGTTCTTCACTATAACATAGAGGGGCCCCAGAGCTCTCAAAGGTTATGCTAGTGGGTCGATGAGGGCTACTAGTTATTTTCCCCAACCTGGAAAGATTTTGAATATAGCATTGCTGAAGTGTTGGGAAAGGGGTCAAAGGATATTGAGTCACAAGGTTTATATTCACATATTTGGACATTCATCTAATTGTTGAAACTCTAAATGTGAGATCTGTATCTAATGATCCATAAGTTAATCTGCAGTATTCTTGAAAAAATGGATCCAAATAAATATTCATCATTTTTTTTACTATAAATAAAAACAGAAGACACAAATTGCATCTAAATGGAAAGATAGATTCCATAGATTCTCTGAGAGAGAAATAAAAGAATAGGTTTCATTATATACCTGATGTATCATCTGCAAAATGAAAGTAATACTACCTACCTCACAGGATTGTTGTCAGATAATCAACAAGCATTTGTTAAGCATTTCTGTATGTCAGACAGGTACCATGCTAACCACTATGAAAATAATACAAACAAAAATAAAGACAACCCCTGACTTCAGGGAGCTAATATTTCAATGGGGAAAGACAACACAGAAAATGAAGCTGTAAAGGGGGTTTGAGAGGTATCCAGAATGGGGGGCAGGTTTAATAATAGCGAAGACCAGAGGAGATAGGAGGGATATAAAGAGATGAGTGGCCTACGCTTCCTCCTTAAATGAAGACTTTGAGAAGAGCCCTCTAGTCAGAGAGGAAGGGCTCCAAAGGCAGACGGTAGAGATGAGATGTGAGTTCCAGAGCTTGAGTGATATAAAAGTTTCTGTAGCATGATGGAGAAATCCAGAAGAGGACAGCCAGGTGATGTGAAGATCAACTGTGATTTATATATACATACCTATATATATGTATATATGTACACACACATATATGCGTATGTGTATACACAAGCATTTGCAAATCTTAAAGTGCCATAGTAATAGATAAAATTGGAAGGAGCACAAAAAATACATTAGAAATGGAATGACCAGTTACTATAATCAATGAAAATGAAAACAGCACATTTAAACTCTAATACCTCTTTTCCAACTTTATTATATAAACAAATGGAAATGATACTTCAGAAAACCAAGTCTAGAAGTAATCTTTAGTAACTAGAACTAATCAAATGTAGACCCAAGAAATATTTGCTAGAAGTGTCACAATATTGAAAGCATTGATGAATCAATTTTCAAAATATCTCCAGGAGCAAAAAGAACAAAATGTGATATTAATCTTAGATATTATTACCTAAAAATATGAAAAAGGAGACATCAGCAGTTACTAACCCATATGACTACTTTCTCACCTCTATGAAATTTTTGAGACTAGAATATGCATATATTCATGGTATTCATAATGAAAATGAAAATAATGACGATGAGAATATAACAGGCAGTGCTAAATCACAGAATCATAGAATAGGAAGGAAAGTCTGAGGCCATCAAATCTAACCTGTACCTAAATAAAAATCCTTTTACAACATACCCCCCAAGGTTTCCAGCAGAGGAAACTGAGGCAGATAGAGATTAAATGACTTGCCAGGAATTTCACACAGGCTCCTTTAACCTGTTTGAATCTGAGTCTAATTCATTGAATGCTCATAAATTCTGACCAAGAGATAGGTATTGATCACCAGTTATATGAATTACCTAACCATTGCCATATTATAGTCCAGATGATAAGAATTCCTGATTACATAAGGATTTCTTCCCCCAAATCCCCACTCTTTGACTGATTATATATTTCCATGAGGAGGATCTACAATGTTCCAAGGCTTGGTGGAACCAGCATAGTGTCAATTGCAAACAGGAACATCTAGAAGTTCTTAATATCCATAGGAAACCCCTCTTCAATTTGTGCTTTGTGCTAGATATCCTCTATGAGGATTGCAAACCGTTTTGGCCAGTGTATATATCTGTCTTTCTTATGACTTGCTTATATTAATAGTCAAATGGTTATTGCATAAAATTATCTCTATTGTGTCTTTGAAGAATCTTATATGAATTTAATATATTCATAGGAGATAATTTTTGATGAAGAGGATTTAAGGTGGAATTTTGTCCTACCAAACCAAAAAATATTTTAGAGGCAATAAATAAGAGGACAATGAAATCTTATATTCTCTGTACCTTTCAATCAATTATGTGATTGTAAAGATATATTGTGCTGTGAAATTTTGTTTGCAAAAGCCTGCCTTTCGTTCTTTTCTTATGCTTCCATAAAATAAAAGTTCTTTATAAATGTATAAATTATCCTCAGAGAGATTTTACAGAAATGCAAAAGTATGTATACAGGCTAGTCATAGTCATTGATACACTTTCATTCATGATTTTAATAATAATAATTATCATTAGCACATATATAGCACTTCAAACTTTGCAAAGAGGGTTACAAATATTTTCCAATTTTTTCCTCACAATAACCCTGGGAAGTAGGTGCTATTATTATCACTGTTTTATGGATAAGGAAGCTGAGCCAGAGTAAGTAATAATAATAACAATAATAATAGTTAACATTTCCATAGTGCTTCCTATGTGCCAGGCACTAGGCTAAGCACTTTGCAATTATTATCTCATTTTACCCTCCCAGCAACTTTGGGAAATAGGTCATGTTATCATCTCCATTTTCTAGATGAAGAAACAGAGACAGACAGAGGTTTAAATGACACACCCAAGGTCACATAGCTAGTAAGTATCTGAGAACATACTTGAACTCAAGGTCTTCTTGATGCCAGATCCAGTACTGCCTTGAAGTAATGTTTGATACTTTTTCTGAGTGTTTGATAGTCTACTTTCTGTTAGATATCTTCATAATTTACTTCTTAATGCTCACAAAATGTTTTCTATAGTGTCTTTTGAACTTTGCCATGGAGTATAATGGAGACTGTGACATTAAAATTCAAAAGTGTTGTTTTTTTTTCACTGCTGTTATTGATGGGAAAAGAAGTTTGTTATAGAAGCTTTAACAGATCTTTTCTATTTTTTCTTCTGTTTGTTGTCCTTGTTCCAGGTTTATCTTAAGTACTCTTGATGTCCTCTGGCTAAACTATATCTCTCACAAAGCTTTATATAAGTGTTTTTCTCCTTCATTACTTCCCATTTTTTGATGAGGTAAAACTGCTTAGTCTCTTCCTTCATGATCTTTTGTAATATTTTAAGAAGTAGTTCATATTCTTAAACTTATTCAGAATACAGTCAGATTCTGTGTTTTGCTGCCATGTTTATGTGCTTGTCAAGGAGCACAAGTGTTTCTGCTGAGTGAGGTAATGTTTAGATAATTTTGGTGTTCTTATTTTGGTGATTGCTTTCATTGGTTAAATTTTCACAGAAAAAGGTGAAGGTCTACTTTGTACCCATTTTCCATTGTCTATTATTCAAATCTCATCTAAATAGATCAACTTGGAAGTGCCTGAGAAGCATATTGTATCTTTTCATTTTTTTCTAATGTAGTATTGATTTTTATTATTTTTCAATAAATCAATTGTCTGAGTGTGCACAGCTTATTTGTAAATGAATCCCACATTGGTAACCTGTCATTTTCTGTCTTTTAGAATATAACCAATTTCAGTTCTTTGTGATTTTTTTTTTTGGTGACTAACCTATCAAGTGTTTTCTGACTTTCTTCTTGAAGAAAGTATTTGTGATCTATGGGAATGAGTTTTCTTTATTGCCTCTAAGCCTTTAGACTCTCATTTCTTGCTCCTGAATCCCATTTTACAATATATTTTTTTCACTCTCCTCCATCATGCCCATATTTAGATTGAAGTTAGCAACTATAAAAATAGGAACTTATGCTTTTTATATAATTTTTCTCACTCGTCTTTTAAAACAAATATTAGAACATAATCTTAAATTGCTTTTGTGGTGGTCTTTTTAAAAGACTTATCATAATCACTAGTAGGTATGTTGACATTTTCCCTGTGAAATTATGTCTTGTTGCTTTTGGAGCCACAATAAAATCAACTATGCCAACTCTTTTATTTGCTTCTTGAAGGAAAACCTGTAAACCGTAACCCCATTTAGTCAAATCAGCAAGTTCCTATTATGTGCTAGCCAGTGTGCTCAGAATGGCTTTCAAGTATACAGCCTTCAAGTAACTTTCAATGTAAAGGAAGAAATGATATGCCAACAACTATGTACAAACAAGATATATACAGGAGAAATGGGAGGTAATCTCAGAGGGAAAGTATTAGCATTTAAGGGAAGTGGGAAAAGCTCCTTGTACAAAGTGAAATTTTAGCTGAGATTTGAAGAAAGCCAAGGGAGCTAGGAAGAAGAGATGTGGAAGAAGGCAATTTGAGGCTTGGGGGTGTCAGTCAGTGAAAATGCATGGAAGAAGAAGATGGAGTATCTGAGGAATAGTAAGGAGCACAGTATCATAGTGCATGTGGACAAGAATGAGGTTTAGGAAGACTGGAGAGCAGGGGGCCATATTATGATTTGGCTATAACTTCATTTTATCTTCCAATTTAACCAACATTGTCCTGAATATCAATGCAAAAGCAGAGGGGGCCACAAAGGATTTTGTCATTTTGTATTTTACTTTGTTTCATGGGTTTCCATGATCAGCCCGCTATAGACAAACCTTAACTTATTTAGGCTACACCTTGAAAAATAGTCTGTTGCTGGAGTGATACTTGAAGCCTTTCCAGAATGGTTGAATTTGCCAGATTTTGTGTGCTAATTTGTGTTCTTGAAGGCAAATACTTCAAGAAATGAGTCACTTTCATATTGTAGTGAGACATTAGAGTAAGGTTTTGTGGAAGAAATATTAAGACAATTTTGTTTGATGCTTTTATGTTTATCAGTGTTGAATGTTGAATAAGGCATAAAATAGGAAAAATTCTGAAGGTGTTTTGCATTGTCATGGCAGGGTTGCGTATATATGGTTAGTTATTTCAGGTAAGAGGTAGTTAGGTGCCATAATAGATAGAGTGCTAGTTGTGAAGTCAGGAATCTTCCTGATTTCAAATGTGACCTCAGACACTTCCTACCTGTATGATCCTGGGTGAGTCGCTTAACCTTGTTTGCCTCGTTTTCCTCATCTGTAAAATGACCTGGAGAAGGCAAATGACAAAACATTTCAGACCCAAATGGAGTCACAAAGAGTCAGATGTGACTGAAAGGACTCCACAATAAAAACAACTTCAGATGCTCTTATTTGTGTTGATAACACCAAGATTCAGAATACCATGTATAGCATTGCTCAATTCCAATTTTTCTTCCTTCCTTTCTTCCTTCCTTCCTTCCTTCCTTCCTTCCTTCCTTCCTTCCTTCCTTCCTTCCTTCCCTCTTTCCTTCCTTCCTTCCTTCCTTCCTTCCTTCCTTCCTTCCTTCCTTCCTTCCTTCCTTCCTTCCTTCCTTCCTTCTTTCCACTTTCTTCTTTTTTTTTCTTTTCAGTGGGTTGGGGGATTTATGAGGGAGAAAAAACTTTTATATTTGGGGAAAAAAACTACTATAGAATCTCCTCAATGAGATCTACATTGATTCAAGAGAGGTGAGACTAGTAATCCACACAAGAAAAACAATGCATATTTAGAATGCATGTTGTAGATCACAACTTGCAGTTAAATGAGCAACCTAGACTTGGTTCATGATAATGAACACAAGCATTAAGTTGCATCTTAAACTGGATAGGAAGAATAGAGCAAGGTCGGTCCATACTTTGGAAACTTCACTGAATATTCAATCATCCTATTCTTCGTGACATTCAATCATCATTTCTTTTTAACAGCAATATTTTCCTGGTGATATTATATAGTTGCCAATTAAGGAATACATTGTTTTCCAAAGAAACAAACTTCCAATTGAATCAAAAGGTGATAGAGCAATGGATAGGAAATGTAATGAGACTTTGGTACATCACCAATGGTAACCGATACTCAAAAAGTGGTATAAATACTTCATCAAGAATATTTATTACTGGGAAAGGAGCTGGGATGACCATGTAGTGAGAGTCAAGGATAGCAGATGAATAACTCAAGTGCTGCATTGTTCACCACAAAATACTAGAAGAAGGATTCCACTGCATTGAATAGCCCTTTTATTGAGAATTTATTCAGGGATATGACCAAGAATAGTAAAGGAAGAGAAAATAGGGATGGGTGGTTGCCTGTCTACACTATAGTAGAGTTTCCTTTACCGTTGAGATCCTGAATCTATTGAAATGTTGAAGAAGAGGAGGTATTAATGATAGCCTCATATTTCACCTTCATTTAAACATGAAGATTTTTTTTTCTTGATCTGACATACCATTTTACTATTCAGCTTTATCATTACACTTCACTATTGGGGAAAAGACTTTATCTTTCTATTCATCTTTGACTAGCCTTTTCCCCTTTATCCTGATAACTAATGATCTATATTTGGCATATGTAAAGGTTGACATTACAATTCATTACCAAATAAGAGGTTGTCAACTATGCTTCATGTACCTTGTAATGGAATAAATTGCAATAAGGGGATAAAATAGTCAACCTTTGTCTCATTTTACTGCATCGAAAGATTCCTGTTTATTATAATAGAAGTTGGTCATTTTTGTCCCTTTCAGTAAAGGGTATTTGTACATGTGCACAGCACTTGTGTGTCCCTATCTTCATTCATACCTGCCTGTGGTTGTTAGTAATTAAAATGAATGTATTGATTGCTATTAGCTGTGTTCTACAACACATGACTAAACACTGACAAACAGCTGCTAATGTTTCATAATGTTGGGGTCTAGGCATTAGATTGTCTAGTAGATCCAGAGATGACAAATCCACATAGTTCCATGAAAGATGTAGAACAATCACAATATTCCAACAAGATGTATTCTGTGACTAACTAAAGGACGGTTTAACAAAGTGCACATAATGTGCTAATTTTGATGAATTCACCCTCAAAGAGTCTGTTTCTCATCCACTGAAGTGTATAATAACCTATGTTTTTATTTTCCCCCCCCATAGCCTGAAAAAAGTTTGCATTGGTCTTACTATAGCATAATTCCATCGACTTTTTAAGATTATGTGGTTCACCATCCAATGACAAATCATTTTGTTGATTTGCTCAACATTAGAATGTGCTCAACATTTCTAAGTTGGGACTGGCATGAAAAGGGGAGACTAGGGACTTGAGCATCTGATAAAAACTTTTATTTGGTGAATTGCAAATGAAATTTGAAATGTGCCCTTTCAAAGACAGCAAGAACAGAAGTTACAAAAAGGGATAAGGGTCTGGAGGCAGCAGAATCAGATAAAGCAGACACTTTTTACTGGCAGAGTTTGTCTAGAAGCTAGGCATGACAAATATGGTTCTGAAATTAAGCTCTGTCCTGGCATTTTCAAGGAAATATTTTCTCAAAAAAGCATTCCCCAATATTAAAAACAATTGCAATGCTTAAAATGACATCTGTCATTCTCTGAGATTGTTTAAATCCTCAAATTTTACAATACATTTAAAGACTATGAGGTATGGTAAAGGTAATTATAGCTCCTCAAACAAGTTGGAGAGTAATTGTATTTCTGAAAAACAGTTCTAACAGGCAAATATTTCATTAAAAAGAATTAGAATAAATTGGATTTTTTTGGTAGGATCTAATAATTACTCTAAATATAAGGAAATCTATATATTATAACTTGCTGATTAAATCCTACACATTTGGTTTTCCATGAATTCAGCATTCACGCTTACTTTAAATGAGAAATAACCTCTCTTTTCAGGTTAAATGTTCTCAGTAACCACTTCAGTCTTGCATCATTTTAATGAATCTAAATATTTGGAATCAGATCAATTAAACTGTTGTTTTTCTTCCCAAAATATGTTCTGTAAGAGCAAAGAATAGTTTCCCACTCCCTACTGCACATTTAGATTCTCCCTTTATTGTGAGGCACATTTCTTTGTGGCATTTCTGAAAGAATGTGGAATTTGGTTTCCCTGGTGTTTCATTGAAAAAGCCCTATGACATTACATCGTTTTGTTTTCAGTTATTATCCTCTGTTAGGAGGCACATCGCTGCATTCCTAGTTTAAGGACACTAGACAAACGAGGGATAGCCACAAGAGTATCTCTAGTCAAGTTGGAAAGAGAGTACGTCGCTTTCTAAACCGCACTCAGTGAATAGGAGATTTAGGGCATTGCCATGACAATTCTAATTGTTGGAACTTCATTCTTATTATGGTTTTTTATTCAGGTGGATTCACCCTAACAGTGCACACAGAAGAATCACTTTAATTGCTGGGCTAGATTTGGAGAACATGTAGCCAAGAATCTTCTTCTTTTTGTTGAGGTAACAAAACCCACGGTCAAGGGGGTATAAGTGGAATTACATTTTATGGGTAGACAGAGATTGGTATGAAGGAAGACATGCACTCTTTGACCTCTTGAGTCTCTCTCTAACAAATGACACACATATTTTAAATTAGAGGAGATTCCAATTACTGTGAAATTATGGGCCTATACGAGCTCCCTCTATGGGCTAATTTGATGTCTGCAAATTCCTTTTTTTCTCTCTCTCCTTCCATTTTTCCCCCCAACAAAGGCTCTGTGTAGCCTCTCGGAGAAGGTGGCTGCCTAAGGTTCCTGGGGTTGTGCTCTTTTGAGCGTGTACAAGATGGCTGCCACAAGGCTGTTTGAAGCTGGCGCGTTTGAAGCTGCCGCGTGTGTTTGAAGCTGCGGCATTTGAAGCTGCCGGGCTTGAAGCTGGCGCGTGTGTTTGAAGCTGCGGCATTTGATGTTGCTGAGGACGTTTGTAAATTTGAGACAGACTTTAATATTGTTAGACGGTAGGGGAGTCCTTTTCAACCCCTTTTCATTTTTTTTACTTGAACTTTTAAAAAACTTTTATTTAACTTTTTTCCCCCAACTATTTTAACTACTTATGTCAGCCGAGGAATGCTGTGATTCACAGCCATTATTGTAAGGAGGCTGTTATGTATTTTTAGTGCTTCTGGGACCGTAGGAATTCTTGAGTGACTTTGACTGTATGCGACAATGTGGAGAATAATCCCAACTGTGAAAAGTGCTACTGGGGCTGCAGAAAGGTACAGAATCATTTTGACAAAGGGCAATATCCTTGTTGCTCTTAGAAGACAGCCGAGTGTTGCATTGTTGAATTTGTAAGTTTGCTGGGACTGAACATAAGGAAAAAATACACACACACACATACACACACTGAGCAGAAGTTGGAGACTCGGGAGATATTGGACTTAGGTTTGCAGGTATTCTGGAGTGGAAGATGCCTTTTTTTTTCTTCTGGTTTGTTTGAAAAAATAATTTCCCAAAGAAATATGGCAAATACCTGGAAGGCATTAGGTATAAAAACCTTTAAAAGTTTGAAAAACAGAGAAAAAGTTAATGTCACTCTTTATGCGCACAAAACTATTTGGAAATAGGATCAAAGGACATCAGAGTTATAGTGGTTGGGTGATGGAAGAAGTTGTCAGTGTTTCTTTCTTTGGGGCAATGCTTTCTTTGGAAGGACTCTTATTATGAACCTTGGAAAGGGGCAGAAGCCTTTGGAAAGTCATTAGTTGTCAAATAAAAACTGGACTGGGGGAAGCATTTAAACTTCAGCACTTCTTTTTTATTCCCCATGGTCCCCAACTCAACAACAGATTATTTGAACCATACCTTGACAAAATGAGACATTTTCTTTTCTTGATAATGGTCTTAATTTACTATTGGATACTTTGAATTAGCTCCATACTTTGAAAGATTTTTCCTTAGTTGGTTGCTTAGACTTTAAGTTAAAGAGCCTTTAAAAAGTCGAATTGGGTTCTTGTGAATGGTTACTTACCAGGACTTGTCCCTGTTTGCTAACATTCCTACCAACACATTCTCTAATTCAGCAGAAAACAATTTTTTAAGATCATAAATTCATCATTCAGTCACACTCATATTATCTCTCTCTATCTAAAGGATTGAGATGTTGGATTCAATATTCATTGATTTGTAAAAAGTACTAAGACATTTTCTATATACTGATGAATTTGGCTAGAACCTATAAGCCCTTTCAGATTGAATTATTGTATTTTAATTTACCTGTTGACAGTTTTATTCCAAAAATTTCTAGAATAAATATATTCTGATTTATTTTGCTAAGTCTTTAAAAAAAAACATTCTGAGTGATGAAAAACAGATTCATTCCATATGTTATTGCAGTATAATGAGTTTTGTGATTAGTCAGATATCCTAAATACAATTTATTCTTAAAACTTTTTCTTCCCAAAAGAAGTATTTTGCATTTGTTAGCAATGGAAATTTGGTAGCCATGTTTTTTTTTAATTTAGTAGAATCATGCTATCTAATATATTCTTTCTATTAAATGTCTATTTCTTTCACTTGAATCCCTATTGCTATTTTCTTTTAATTTATAAAATAGTAATATTTTAATAAATTTGCAGATAGAACTATTTCAACCTGTACTACAAATTTAAGTAGAAGTTTCAAAGAGGTCAATTCAGATTTGATATAAAGAAAAGCTTCTGAATAGTGGCACCTGAACACAAAATGTAATTGGCTCTCTTAATTTTAATTTTGGCTAGGCAATCAGGGTTAAGTGACTTGTCCAGGGTCACATGGCTAGTAATTGTCAAGTATTTGAAGTTGGATTTGAATTCAGGTCCTTCTGACTCCAAGACTAGTGCTCTATCCACTAACACCTACCTGCCCCGCCTCTTTTAGTTTTCTATCACTTGAGGCCTCTTTAAGCTAAGACCAGTTGGTTACTTGTTGAGTTTGTTGTCATAGAGATTCTGGTTTGGATGGGAATTAAATTAGATATTATCTTAAGTCCTCCCAACTCTGAGATTCTGTGATTTTATGTACCATATTCCATAGAGAATTGGATAGGCTCCTTTTGATTGGCAGTCTGATGAAAATTCAGAGGAAATTATATGTCTAAAGACTGAAAGTTGAAAGACTGGGACACAAACATAGGAATAGCTATTCTGTATCATTGAGTTCCTATGCTGCCTTTCATATCTTCATTAAGGACTGTAGTGAGAGATAGACTCAGTTTTTCATATAATCCATTATGAAGCCTTCCTTGACCACTCCAGTTAGAAGTAATCTCTTCATCCTCAATTGATGACCCACTTTATTGTATATTATTTATTGTCGATTGAGAATTGTATCTAATCACTGGAATCAGTACTTAGGAATTAGTTTGATTTAAAAAAAAACAGTATGACTTCTTAACATTAGAATCTATAAGATAGTTTCACTTCTTTATAGAGTTTAGCTTCCCCATTTTCTGGGCTACAGCCTGGATCACCCTAGAAAGGAGGGGCTAGGATGAGTTGATGTAGTCATAAGATGTTCTGCCTGGTCATAAGTCTAGCACCAGACTACTCTAGTGTAGGGGGTTGCCTATTTTCCAGAGAATGTTGACTAACTCTCAGTTTTTCCCATTGCCCTGGATCCTGGAGATCCCCTTGTGTGAATCAGGCCAAATGTAAGGCCTCCCTTATCTCTGGTATATGCATTGGCATTACTGTCTTAGTTTTTTTCATCACAGAACTTTTTTTTTTTTTACTACCTCTTATCTTTTCAACTGTATAAAAAAGTCTGCTCTGGCTGTCAAAGGTATCTCTGGTTACTAAGGATCCATTGATCTCTGTTGTTGGCAACTGCTAGCCTTGCTAATAAATAGATTATGCTTGGAACTTTGTGCCTCAGATTCTCTCCATTGCAGATTTTTATCATGGTACTCTGAACTTCTATAGAACTTATTATCTGTCACATACATTTGGCACTTACTTTGCCTGAATTGTAAGTGGTCTTTTCATATGCCTTGGCTCCCCAAATAAATCTTAATCTCTTCAACCGTAGGAGCTGTATATTAAACTTCGAGTGGTGTTGAATGGTTTTTTTATGGGGGGTGGTGGTGGTTAATCCTATCAGGCATGAGTGTCTTTTCACATAGTTGATTTTGTTTATAATTTAATCATAATGCTCACATACTTATTTGTTTATTTGGTAACAGTATTAAGTTGAAAAAAAGAAATAGATATTAGACACGTTAGTGTTTATATTCATGGGGATTCATGGAAGTCTCAGATACCATCTAGTCCAACCCATATAAAAAAAATTCCCACTATAATATACCCAATAAGTGATTGTTCAGCATTGAATGGAACTTACTTCTCAAAAGTTAAAGTTCTATTGTTCTTCCATAAGCCTGATCTTTTTGATTATTATAAACCAATCACATAACTGTTTATTTTAATTGATAGGATGTATAAAATTCATGGAAGAAGACTTAGGTGATAAAGTTATTGTTTTAGCTCAATGACATTTTGCAAAGAAATGAGAGGCTAATGTTTCACCTAGGTAATGTATTTAAAAATATTGAATCCAACCAGTCTGACATTCTTTGTTTTATTGAGGTTAATTTATCATTATAGCTATAGCAGCTTCTATTTAGGTACTTTAAGATTCTTAATAGTGATATCTTGACTTTTCTGTAACTAAAGAGACTAAATTTTCAGATAACCTTCAGTAACTGAATGATATCTGTCCAATTCAGCCCTGTCATTTCCTAAAATGGTGCTATTTTTTATTCCTTGCCTTGTTAGACAGGTTTAGAGAACAATGCACCATTGTCCTTTAAAGAAGTCACTTATATTTTGATCCAATATCTACTCAGGTTTGTTAGAATTGGTGATTTTTTTTAACCTTTTGTTATGACACTGACTAACTGTTCTCAGATGTCTGGCTTTGTTCCTGGATGTTAAAACGACACATAGTTACTTTGTTAAAACCATTCTTTAAAAAAAAAATCAGGCACAAATGAGTTATCATCATCTACATCACCCTATTCTTTTCTATGTGGTTAGGGCTGATTCATTACATTGTATGTAAAGCTTTGGTTCCTGGGCCCCACATGTAGTCACTTGCTCAGATTCAAGTAAGAAAATTTTCCAGATTGTTTATGTGAGGTGCAATATTGAAGGGTAAAGAAGATTGTAACACCTCTTTCTGCATTTAGTATTGAGTTGTCTTTTCTCAAAGGAGTGCTGCTTACAACTCAACCCTAACTTCTGAAGAATGTCACTCAAAGCTTTGAAAGTTGTAGCTGATATGGGTTCATACCCCATGAGATTGTCTTTGAAATCCCAGTTTGAATAAAAATCAATGTTCAGCACAAATCTGAATTTTGCTAGATTTCAGATTTAAAATAAGAGTTTGATGTGGTTGTCATTGAAACTATGAATCATAAAAAAGTTCTTTAGAAATTCTCTGTTCATTGAGAGGTTTTCCTTAGAAAGCTCCTGGTGAAATGACAGCTATCGTTTCATATAGTAGCATTTTGTGGATCATAGATCCAATGTCTTTGAGTTTGGATATGACAGTTTTGTTGGTCAGGTATGAGATTGCCTGATAGTGATAAAGAACTATTTGCATTTTAATTATGTCTTTGCCTAGGATCATAGGATCATTGATTTAGACCTGGAAGGGACCTTAGTAGGCATTTAGCCCAATGTTATCATTTTACAGATGGGGAAACTGAGGCCCAGAGATGTTATGTGACTTGCTCAAGGTCACATGACAAGTGACAGAGCCCTGTTTTGAACATAGTTCTTTTTATTCCAAATCAAATGTACTTTTTTTTTTTCTTGGAGGGGGTAAGGCAAGGCAGTTGGGGTTAAAGTGACTTGCCCAAGGTCACACAGCTAATAAATGTGTCAAGTGTTTGAGACCACATTTGAACTCAGGTCCTCCTGATTCCAAGGCTGGTGCTCTATTCACTGTACCCACCCAGCTGCCCCTAAGAATACTTTCAATGAACCACATTGCTTCTTTAAAAGTCCGGAATACTTTTCATCAGATTTCCCTTACTTTCAGTTAGCTTATGAAAAACTTTGGAGAAAAATGCTTATTAATAATAACAAATCAGACTGAATGTTAAACTCTATTTGTATCTTAGAAACTCAATAAAACCTTTAATGATAAGACTAAACACTGGCCTCTTTTTCTTCTTCCTCCCTTCCTTTCCTCTCTTTTTTTCCTTTCTTCTCCTCCTTTCCTTCCCTTTTCTTCCTTCCCCCTCTTTCCCCTTTCCTCTCTCTTCCTCCCATTCTTTCTCTCCCTCCTTAGCTTTGTTTTGCTTTGTTTTTCTGTCCTTCTCCCCTTCTTTCTCTACATTGCCTTCTTTCCTCCTGCTTAACTTTCTTTCATAGATATTTGGATTTTAGGAGAAAGACTATTAGAGATTTGTTAAAGAAACAACAAAAAACCTCCATGATATATTGCAGTGTGACTACATATTAGTCCAATTTTCTAAAATGTCTACAACTTCAATACAATACAATTGTAATATTCAGAAGAGTAACTTAAGGGCACTGGGAAATTCTTAATCACAGGTTTAGGGAACCATGCAATTATGTTTAATACACTATACTTACAAATTCAGGAAATAGAAGAAACATTTAACAAATATTTTTAATACTTCCTTGGCTCTATGATTTCCCTGATGATGTAATCCCTCTCCCAAAACAGGTTGAAAATCATTCACAAAGTCTCATCCCATGTGGTTCATTTCCATAGTCTTCCATCAAGTCTATACAGAAGATCTCTCAAATCTATTAGAGTGTTTCCTCCAGGTTTTTATCATTTCTGTTTGTTATATTATGTTCTTACTACATGAGCAGACTATCTTCTTGTCTAGTCACACATGTCCTAGATACTGTCTACATCTAAGAAACCTTTATTGATTGATCTATGTAATACACAGAGTTTGATCTTCTTTGATATTAATATAAACTAAGTTTTCTTCAGGTTTGTATTCCCCTGTTTCTTTTCATTATTTTATGAAGTAGCACTATTGGTTGTTCTCTGTTATCACCCTTTCTTATTTGTGCAAATGAACAATTCTAAACTCCCATTGCCCTTGGATACCTTGTCTTTTTGCATGACCAGGAGATGAAATGTTAGCTGAATTAGTTGGTTTCTGGGCTCTTATGGCCTCTTTGTTATGGTGATTGTTTTATACTGATTAAGCATCTCTGAGAAATGTCAATAGAATCAAAGGCATATATGCACATCTCATTTTTCATAATCTATTACTTATATAAACTGTTAAATATGTTGGAGCTATTATAATTGCTCCAGTAAAAAGTAAAAAAAAGGGGGGAAATTTTTCTTTAACAAGAAAGTTAAATTAGAATATCCTATTCCCCAAGTATTTGATATATTTAGGATTTTACTATATTTTGCCTATAATCAGAGTTATTATATGTCTAGATTGTTCTGTCTGCCTCTGAAGATCATGTCCTTCTTTGTCATCTGTAGTCGGTCAACTAGTATTTATGATAAAGTACCTACTGTGCTAAGTTCTGGACATATAAGGAAAAGCAAAAGACACTTTCTGCTTTCAAGGAGCTCAAGATATAAAGTGTGGGAGACAGCATGCAAATAAGATATATGCAGGGTAAATTAGTGATAATCTCAGAGGGAAGGCACTAGGATTAAGGAGGACTAGGAAAGGCTTCACTTTAGCTGAGACTTGAAGAAAACCAGGGAAGCTAGACTTGTATCACATGACCTTATGCTTGTTATATAATAGGACTGACTCCCAAGGGGTAAAAAAATACCATTTAGGGGAGAATCCCCTCATTTGCAAGATACTAAGGGAGGTTCCTTTAGTGTGCTGGCTGCTTGCCATTTGGCCCCGGCCATGTAGACACATTCTAATGTTATTTGAGATACAGGCCAGATGGTGTATTAACTCCTTTTGTACAATGTTGCTTTGAAAATTTGACCCTTATAACTCAGTTCATGGCCCAGAAACTATTACAAGATATCATAATCACACATAGTTTGAGATAATACGAATTATTTGGAGGAAGTCATTCTCAGATTAGCTAATCTTCACCATTTGTGGCTTTTTGATTATATGATGTTTATTTTAAACTTCTCCCTTCCTCCATCTTTCTAAAGGGAGGGGAACATTTATGAAGCATTTAGAAAAAAAAAACCAACTTACTAACTGCAGATTTATGGGATATCTGCACAATGTACTGTTTGTTCTGCCACACAGTATTTCTGTTTATTTGCTTTGGGCATTCGCCCAGTTCTACTCTGGATTACTTAATTATGGTCATTGTGAAAAGTTTATAGTTTCCTTATTACTTCCAAATTATGGATGTCACCATTGGTTTAAAATAAGTCTATTAGGGTGATTTCTTTGTGTGAAGTAGGTTATAAATCCTGCTTTTCTAAAGTTGCTAATATGATATTTAATAGAATTTGTGCGTGGGGGAGGGAATATCATAGGATTTTAGAACTGTAAGTGATGGGTATAGAATCTGTGAACCCTCTTGAAGTAACTCTCTTTGAATCTTCCCACTTTATCTGGCATTCCCTAGAGGCCAAAAATCTTCCATTATCAATATGCCCAATTCTCTGTTACCCTTAAACTAGCCTAGCCCACCATTTTCTGTTACCTCCAGATTGCCTCTGGCAGTTTCCCATCCTTGATCCCATCAAAATTCTATTCTTTTGATTCCCAGAGTCTAACCTCTGCCCCATCAAGTTCCTCCTTAGACTCCTCCTCAAGATTCTCCCTAAACCCCTCCCCCCAGACTACTAGCCCACCTCCTAGATCCTTCCCACAGTCTTTCTGTATATAAGATCCATCTTGCCTCTAAGAAGGTGCTCAAATTCATTCTAGCTCAGACTCACTGTATGTCAGATTTTTCTGGCCCACTTGTCAATTCAAGCTTCACAAATGCTTAGGCTCCTTAAGAGTCTACCCAATATGCTGAATCTTTAATAAACTTTATTTTACTTTGGCTGAAAGATGGCTTGAGGCGAATTCATTTGGCAGGACTTGTCGTGTTGGTTCTTTGGGGTCTTGAGGACCCCTAAACCCCAAACCTCAACATAAGGACCCTCTTAAATGAATATTGACTTATATATCCCCCTTTGCTTCAATTTACTAGTTCAGCCCCTTATAGCATGCACAATCAATGAGATTTATGAGAATATAGCCCTAGAGAAGAATTTGGGAACACTTTGTTTTTTTACTAAAATTGTATTTGTGTAGAAACTTGGTCCTAGGCAGAACTGTCCATCCTCTTACTTACTTTGAGAGAGTACAAATTACTTATTTAGTTCTCCACTTCAACAGATTGAAGGGCTTTGCTGTCAAGAGATTAGATAACTAAGACATTATTTCTAATTTCCAGATGCCTTAATGTTAAGAGTATGTTGTTCTGGATATGAACAGCAACACTACTCTATTAAGTCTGAGCTGTGATGGGGACTTGGTATCGAAAGAAGCATAATGTGGTAGAAAGAGCACTAGAATTAGAGTCATCAAACACCATGTTAAACTCTCAATCTTTTTTTCTAATTGGTGAAATGAAGGGGATGCATAATATGATGTCTATTTTCTTCCCCATTCCTAGTCCCATGATCCCTCTTGGGAGATAATTTTAAAAATCCTCTTTTATGAGATAGTACTTTAAATTCTGGGGATATAAGAAAAAGAAAGACAGTCCTTGCCCTCAAGGAATTTACAATCTAACCAGGAAACACAATAAGAAAAAGGAAGGGGAAGGAAAGGGAAGGGAGAAGATGAAGGTTACTGGAAAGTAGGGGAGGGGCATGAAAGGCAGGGTCAAGACTAAGATAATAAGAATGAGATGAATGAAAGAAGAACAGTTGCTGGCAAATGAAGGGGTAACTGGCATTTCAAGCCTTTTATAAAGGGAGGCCTTTGGGGGAGGAGTTTTGTCATCTACTCTCTGGCCCTCCAATCAGAGAGGCCGGAGGCAACTGAGGGTACTGATGAAGTGTGAGTAACAAAATTGAAGTAATCCAGATGATTAGATAATCTGATAATAAGTTTATCTTGGGTGAGACATGATGAAAATGAGGGTGGATTGTTCCCCAGGGCTATATATTTAGATGGGGAGCTTTCAACCTCCCCTAGGGGACAGTTCTTTCTGTTGGGAGTCATCTGAACTCAATGTAAAAGGTTTATCTGGAAAAGAGCATCATTGCTTCTCAGGAACTGATAAGAAAACAGGCATCTGGTTTCCTGTGTTTAAGATACAGACTTTCTCCATGTAACTATGTTCCTTATGGTAATCTTTCCTATTCCCTATAGAGTAACATAAAGTAAAATTAAAAAAAAAATATGACTACAATTAAAAGAGCTTATTTGTAGATTTCTTGTTAGTTGTTGTCCAGTCATGTCTGACTTCATCCCATTTGGGATTTTCTTAACAACGATTCTAGAGCAATTTGCCATTTTCTTCTCCAGTTTACAGAAGAGGAAACAGTCTAACAGGATTAAGAGACTTGGCCAGTCAGGGTCACACAGTTACTAAGTGTCTGAGACCAGATTTGAATTCAGAAGAGGAACTTCCTGACTCTAGGCCTGGTGCTCTATCCACTGTAGCACCTAGCTGTCCATATGAGTAGATGTGACACTAAGGAATGCTGTTGTTGCTGACAGGGTTGCACCATGAGGTATGGGCTCTGGGGAGCCCCCTTGACCTCTCCTTGAATCCTTCAGGTACAGGCTCTGGGAACCCCCCCTTGAATTCTGATTAAATCATTTCATTTGATGAGGCTTTTGCATGAGGCTATAAGCCTTACATTGTGGCTGAGCCCGAGGCTCTTGTTACTAGACTTTCTACCCTCTGTTACTAGACTTCCCACCCTTGAGCCTATCAAAGTTGATCCACCCTTGAACTGGCCTAGCCCAACAGTTGTTTGTGGTCTCCAGGTGGCCTCCAGAGGCTTCCCACCCTTAATCAATCATTGACCTCATTAACTACTCCTGAAAACCCTCCCCAAACTCCTCCTCTAGACCACCCTTAGATTCCTCCCACAACCTTCTGTATATAAGACCCAATCCTGTCTTCATGTTTGTGAGAGTGTCATAGAATAGTGAGAGCACCATAGAATGACCTAGCACAGGCTTACTCTGTGTCTAATACAAGCGAACTTTTAATAAACTTTACTTTACTTTGACTGAGAGAAGACGAGTCGAATTCATTCAGCAGGACCCAGCATGTTGGTATTTTGGAGTCTCTAGAGCAACCCTAATCCTCTTTATGGGTAACCTCTTCAGTAGTAGCTTCCTAGTGGTTACCAACCATTCTTCCATGCCCCAGCATCTGCTCTGGAGACAGAATGAAGCAATTCAATATCAATAATTAGCTTGTATTTAAGCCTAGGAGCAACAGAATGATCCCTTCTAACTTCAACATTTGTTGATTGAGTCTTTGATCCTTATGACATAATGTAAGCCAACAACTTTACATGTTTATTAATAGACAACCAAATATTCAGATGAATGGATAATATTTCTGTTATTTTATTTTTTTAAATCAGAGATCTCTTTCTTTTGTCAACCCCTGGGAAACTCTGGGGGCCCTACCCTGTTTTGACTAGCAGTTTCTAATCATCTCACACCCTTATCCCGAGGTAAAGTCTTGGGAAACTTTGTTGAGACCATTAGTTTCTAATTGCCCCTGTACTAGGACAGAGATAGGTCCAAGGATACTTCTGTAACCACTACCTTCCTGCATTTCAGTCATTCTGTTGATCCTACAGGTAACTCTGGCTTGGGACAAGGTCAATGGCTTGCCTCTGTTGGTTCCAAGAGATTTAAACCAATCCTGTGATTTATTCCTAGAAGGTTCTATCACCCTGTAGTAAATAACTTGTGACCCACATGCTATTCCATCTATCCACCTAGCCTCCTTTCCAGAGTGAATATAACCTTTGTTCTAATTCCCTACCCTGTCACACCAGTCTGAAAAGGAAACTCAATGCCCTGTATTGCAATTCCTCGGCCCTGAATAAAATGCCCCATTATTATTTACGATCATTTTGTTGGTATGAGTTTTAGTACTTGATGCTTTCCTTGAATTTTGTGAAACTGTACCATTTCTTCTATGAACACACAGAACCAGAAGTCAGTAGGTGTCCCTCACTATATTTACATGTTAGCCTTTGAATTAAAGTACTTCATGAGTTCCTACAGTAGAAGGTTAGCTCCTTTAGGACAGGGACTGTTTTTCATTTTTGTTTTGTCTTTATATCCCCAAAGTATAGTGTAATATCTTGTACACAGTAGGTGTACATTAGTTAATCATTAGTTAAACTGAATTGAATCAACATAGGACAAATCATGAGTAAAAGTTTAAATTCTCCTCCTGTCTAAGCAATGACTGCTAAACTAAGCTCTCATCTCTCATAAAACTCCTTCTTCCTGCCATATATATGTATGTATATATATAATGTATTTGTGTGTATATATGTATGTATACACACGGGTTTGTATATACACGTGTGCATGTATACATATGCATACGTGTATATATACACATATATGTGTATATACATACATACATACATACATACATACATGTATATATGTATATATAGCTAATGGAACTAGCAAAAAAGGCTGGGCCAAAAGGTCAGTGCAT
The DNA here is from genome assembly GCA_011680675.1 of Gymnobelideus leadbeateri. NCBI lineage: Eukaryota > Metazoa > Chordata > Mammalia > Diprotodontia > Petauridae > Gymnobelideus > Gymnobelideus leadbeateri. The sequence goes on along the minus strand of WOXC01011781.1, from coordinate 475,075 downwards.
TTACAATAAGCCTCACAGAGGTATGTTTGCCCTGGTAATGGTGACTTCTCCTTGACATGGGTGAAATGTCATTTCTCTGTGGCAGTGGCTCTAGCTAGAAGCGAAGTATGAGAGCATTTCCTGGAGAGGAAGGCAGGCCTCATAAGCAGGGAGGGTGAATTGCCCACTGTCTACTACCTTCCCAGGAAACTGGAGCATTCATCAGTCTCCCTCAGCTGGCCCTGGAGAACTCTCATTCCGGGAACCCTTCCAGTTATTCCTCTTCAGTAGTAAAGTTTGCACTGGGACCTATATGTCATGAAAAACATTGTGTTAATATTTTTTGCAAGGAAGGAACACATATTGTGAGCCACTAGAAGAGGAGTGTGAGTTATAGCCCTTGAGGTTGGATATAATTTATGCTGCTGAACTGGGCAACACTTAAGTGATTTTCAGATTGCAGAATTGAGATAAAGAGAGTGCTCACTTTAAAATGCCCCATTCTGGTGTTTCACTATATAGAAACTTATAAATCTAGAGCTAAGTATCTCTGGAAGATTGGAAGAATCCCATGGATTTGTACTCAAGCACTCTGACCACTAATAGACCTTGGGCTTTTCAATTAGGAGGGATATATATTATAAACTATATGGAGAGGTACCCAGTTTAGAAGATTTATTTTTTTTACTCACTATCCAACACCATAAATAACATCCATAATTCATATTTTAGTAAACCAAAAATAGTTTAGGCATTGGGCACAATATACACAAGATAGTCCCCCCCTCTAGGAGCTTATATTTTGAGAGAAATACTGGTAGAAATAGAATTTAGGGCCTCTGCTGTTATTTCTTTGATTTCTGGGAACCCAACCTTTGCTTGTATTCCTTTTGATATTTTAGTACTTGAAAGATGTGGAAAAATTAAATAAGGCTAAGTCAGAACCTTTTCAAATCCGAGTACCCTGTTTTGATGTCCAAAAATTTCACCAGTCTCCACATGATAGCAGTTGTACTCTGTTGATGGAGAAAATATGTAATGGCAGAAAGCTAGTATGAATTCAGTAATGCTTTTAAAAGAATTAGAATTTTATTACTGACTAGATCATCTACAGATCAGACAAAAGAGGGGAGGGGTGGGAGGGGAAGAGAGAGAAAGAAGAGAGAGAAAGAGAGAGAGCAAGAAAGAGAGAGGGAGAAAAAAGAGAGTGAGCGAAAATAATAATTCTACACTCCTCTTAGCCTCTCAGGATATTTAGCCTCCAGTTTGGAAGCCACTGGTCTAAGGCAACACATGACTACCTACCAAATCCATAACCTGAAAATTAAAATAAACCAAAGTAGTATATATATATATATATATATATATATATATATATATATATATATAGAATAAGAGACAGGGTTCAAATTGAAATAAGAATTAGGCATGAAAAGGACTGGTTATTTGACTGAATCTGGTTTAGACACTGAATTTTGCCCTGATTATCTGCTTTTATACCTTAAGGGATAAAATTCTTGGATGTCTCTGATCCTAATAATTACGGCAAAGGTCAGAGGGCTTCTCTGGCCATCTTTCTTAGCCTGGGATACAGCCCTTCCTAAAGTTCCAAATTTTCACTTTTGGAAAAAGTGTTATCTTCAGTTTAGATCAAGGAGTTCTTCACCTAGTGTCTACAAACTTACAGGAAAGTGTGTGTGTGTGTGTGTGTGTGTGTGTGTGTGTGTGTACATATATTTATAATTCAATGTAATTGGCTTTGTGATCTTACATATTTTATTTTATGCATTTAAAAACATTTTACTGAGGAGTCTGTGGACTTCATCAGATTGACAGAAGGGTCTTTGACATACAAAAAGGTTAAGAACCCTTGGTTTAGAATGTAAGCTTTTTGAGGGTGTGAAAGGGCAAGGCATTTTTTGTTGTTGTTGTTTATTTTTGGCACTTTAATCCCCAATTTCTAGTATGGTTTCTAGAACATAGAAGGTGCTTAATAAATGGTTGTTGGATTGGATTGGATAAAATTTTGTGACCTCCAAGAAATAGCATCATGTCCAAAAATTGCTGCAAGGCATTACTAATTATAGTATTATAATGCCTTTGAAATTTCAAACCTTTTTACCTAGAAGTTCAGCCTTGCTTGTCTTGTGTAAGACTGGAACTTGATTAAACTAAGATAAACTAAGATCCATATCAATACCTTTTCCCTTCCTCTCCCCTCTCTTACCTTTTAGTCCTAATCCCTTTATCAATGGAGAGCACACCTTGTTTGAATTGGGGAGGTATAGGACTAGGAACAAGGCCTAGATAGCTCCCTATTACAATAGGAAGTTGGTTTGTATATGTTGAAGAACTTGGCCTATTCCGGCTTGCATAACCAAAAAAGCTGGAAAGAAAGGGGAACAGAATAAACATTTATATAGCATTTACTCTGTGCTAGGCATTGTACTAAATGCTTTAGAAATTTCTCATTTGATCTTCATAGTAACCCTGCAAGGTAGTTTCCATTTTACAGTTGAGGAAACCAAGGCAAATAACAATTGTTACTGCCCAGGGAAACACAGTAAATGCCTAAGGCCAAATATGAATTCAGATCTTCCTGACTCCAAGCCCAGAGCTCTACTGTACAACCTACCAGCTCTGGGTGGGATCTTAAGAGCTTAGTCAGAAGGAACTGGGAATACAGGAATAACATCTAAGAGGAGCGGGGAAAAATGTAGGAATAAGGTCTGACAGAGAAGGGAGGTCTTGAGGAGGGCCCTTGAATCTGCACCTCTTCAAGGACTGAGGGAAGTTTCAAGAATAGGTCTGCTCTTTGCCCATATTCTCTTTCCCAATGCCTGTCTATTAACAGACACTATAACCTATTCGAGTTGATATGCTTCTTATAAACTGAATTTTGTTGCAACCACAAAGAGGTCAGGGGTTAGCTAGAGATAAATATAAATTTATATTAAGCCAAGGAGTCAAACCTCTACCCAAATGTTAGGAATTTTCCTAAGTGGGGCTCTGAATGATTGTATTTATACTCTTAACTTTTTTGTTTTATTATAAAGCAGTGGAGGAGAGAACCCAAGGTCTTCCTGATTCCACATGTAGGTTTGGCTCTAAAATTGGACAAAGGAAAACAGTATCGAAATTATTATTCACATGACTCTTACTTTGGCAAAATTTAGTAACTGATCCTGAGAATTTGGCGTGTGTGTGTCAGTTTTTCCAGTAACCTAGGAGTAAGGACCAGGTTTTTGAGCTCATTAGCAGAGGGAACTCCTATCAGTATAGTTTATTGCCTTTTCTGCAATTTATAATCTCAAGATGCTGCCTATGGTACAGAGAAGTTAAGGGAATTTTTCAGGGTCAGGCACCTGTGTTGTGCGCGTCAGAAGAAGGAATTCAACAGAGTTTGGCTTTGAGGATGGTTCTCTATCCACTGTGCCACATGGCTGCTCATACCATGTTTTAGTATGTATACCTATTTTCTTATCCTATAGTCCTATTGATTCCTTTCTCTATTAATGCATGTGACTCTTTCCTGACATCACACATTTAAAAAAAATCAAGTCTATAACTTAACCCTTCTAGAAAACCCTGAACTCAAATTAATTGACCAATAGGTATAGATTTAGGTTAGTTTGTGCCATTGGCAAGTAATAAATGGTGGTTATAGGAAACAGTGTGGAATTCAGTCTTTTCCATTGAAACTAGGGCTACTGTCTTTGATATCTACTTTGAACTTTTCAGTTCTTTTCACTGGCTTTAATACAAGGAATCAACTATCTTTGTATTGCTCCTTTGCTGGGGAGAGTTGCTTGACTCTGATATCAATTTAAAACTAGATTAGGGGTACCCAAAGAGTTTACCACATTTAATGAATTCTTCATGAATAAAGTGCCAGCTTTGAACAGAACACTGCGCTAGATGCAGGGGGAGATGCCCAGACCTCATTGAGCTTGTAGTCTGGAGTAAGGAGAGCAAGAAACAAACTTATTTACTAGGACTGGATTCAAGGATATGTTTGAATATTTGGTTTGTCAGCTTTGTTGCATCAACATCATTCATTAAGAATTTATAATTAATAATTGACTTTTGGGTATTTTGAATGTATTACCACATTCTCTGCAAAAAAATGGACTAATAAATTGAATTTTGAGGCAAAATGGAACCAAATTAGCTACTATTTCTTATTTTACCTCTCTCCCCTTCCCCCAATCATCTGAATGAGCTTCACCCGAGAGAGGTAATGATATATTGGTGGTAAGGATCCTCTCTAGGACCCTCCTGACTATCACTTGTTTTGTTCTTCCTCAGCTCTAATCATTTGAGAGGGATCCACAGTCAACAGAGGCAAGAGGGAAGTGGCACTGTGGAATACATGTTGAAGATGGAACTACATGACCTGAGTTCCAATCCTTGTTCTATCACTTACCTCTTTGACCTTGGGCAAATCTTTTAACCTTTCTGGTTCTTAGTTTCCTTATTTATGAAATAAGGATGCTAGAGCTTTCCAATTTGTTCTAGAAGTCTATGATTCATCCCATATTTATAATTCATATTGTTTTTATTCAATTGTGTCTGATTCTTTGTGACCTACATGGACCAACCTATCTGTGGGATTTTCTTGGCAAAGATACTGGAGTGATTTGCCATTTCCTCCTCCAGCTCATTTTACAGATGAGGAAACAGGGGCAAAAAGGGTTAAGTCACTTGCTCAGGGTCACACAACTGGAACTTATCGGAGGCCAGATGTGAATTTGGGTTTTCCTGACTCCAGGCTCAATGCTATATCCAAGGAACCACTTGGTTGCTTCCTATAATTCATCATACCAACACTTTAATTAGAACCCTGAAACTGGTTTATTATGTTAAATTCTGAATACTCTGTAGTAGGGTGCCTCCCCTGTATACTCTTGAGACTCTTACTCTATTTTATAAAAAGCCTTGATTTTTTCTCTTCTTCTTTCCATCTTTAAGGATTAATGAAAATTTAGCTTTCCCTTTAGGGTAACATATTGTTTATAAACAAATACTATAATCGCACCCACTCATAGGACAAGGAAGAAGAGTTGTTATATACCTTTGTACCTACTCCTACTTCTACTATTAGTTCCTTTCCTAGCATTTTTCTTCAAACCTTTCTTTACTAAAGAACCTGGTACTTAATAAATGTTTTGTTGAATGGTTGAAGTTCAAGCCATCCCTTTATAGTATATGATGCTGATTATCCTTGTTGCTGTCAAATACTGACTTGTCCAGGTTAATTCTCCTGCAGTGACTCAGTTCATTCTTTCTTTCCCCACTATTATCCTATGTGACCAGTATGCAGACTTATGACCTCGTGAACACCTTGGTCTCCAGTTTCTCTAATGTCCTTGATTACCATAGTCTCTATTTAGGTACAACTTTGGCTACCCACAGCCTAACCCCTAATCCCCAGCCACTTCTTAAACCCCATTATCAAATAAAATCTTTTCACCTCTAAACTCTGAAATTCACTTAGAAATTCCTCCTACTGATAATACTCTTGTCTTCCTCTCTCATTGGCTGCCTCACTCTTCTGCAATCTTCTAATTTTAATCAATAAGCCAGTTGGTAAGCATTTATTAAGCCCTTACCATGCTGCAAACACAGAAGCCAAAGAAAGGTAAAAAGACATAAGAATCTTCACCCTTAAAGAGATTACATGACAGTTGGGGAAATGGCATGTAACCACATATGTAATACCCAGTTACAATAATTCACTTATTTCAAACAATAGAATGGCCACTTTGGTCCATTTGGTTCCCTCTTTTTCAGCTATAGGGAGTTTATTTTGATGAAACATTCTGAGTTCAATCACAATTGCTCTAAGCACCCAGTTAGGAAAATCCATGACATCCAAGCAGAGACTGGTTTCTCTGTCTAACCTGCCATTTATTTTTCTTTGAGGGTGAGGTAAAATTCAGTTGATTAGTATAGTTTGTGTAATGAAACAGCAAATTATATTATAGTGTCTGCAGACATCAAGAGAGGAAATTGGGGAAGAGTTGAACTCTTCTTGGGATCTCTGTCGGCGTGAGTCTTCTGCTTCTAGATACTTAGAGAACCCCTTTGGACTCTCCTTGATAATTACCTTCTTGCCACAATCCCATCATCCCTTTGCTCCTTAAAGGTATGCTAGAAATTCTGCACTTGCTCTAATCTCTTGAATCTCAGACTCTCTCCCTCTGGGTCTGAGATGCCTTCTCTTTATACAAATTGCTTAGGGCATGACCAATCTCTCACACAATGGTCTTGATTGATTCTAGACATATGCAGGCTCAATCCCCACTCAGTTCTGACTGATTCAATCAAAATGTAATTCTTAGTATGGTATCATAGTTAAACTAGTATGGTTTCAACTTCAGCTATATACATATGTGATAGATATGAAATAATAGGAAGGCAAATTTACAGGGGAAGACTCATATGACTGGGGGAACATGAAGGTCTCCTTCAAAAGGTGATATTTGAATCAAGTCTTGAAAGAAGTCTGGCATGTCAAGAGTTGGAGGTGAAGAAGAAGGTGCATTTCAGAAATAGGGAACAGCTAGCACAAAGGCATAGAGATATGAGATGCAGCTTTTTGGGTGAGGAGGAGAAAGTAGGCTGCTAGGTACTGATATGATGTAGACTATGGAGAGGAGTAGATTTGACAAGACTACGGAGGTAGGAAGGGAGCAGATTGTGAAGAGCCTTAAGTGGCAAACAATGAACTTTGTTTTTGATCTTAAAAGAAATAGAGAACAACTGGAGCTCAGTGTGTGTGTGTGTGTGTGTGTGTGTGTGTGTGTGTGTGTGTGTGTGCATGTGTGATGGTCAGACCTATACTTTAGAAAAATCACCTTGTCCCCAATTGATAAATGTAAAAGGATATGAACAGGTAGTTTTCAGATGAAGAAATTAAAACTGTCTGTAATCATATGAAAAAATGCTCTAAATCACTATAGATTAGAAAAATGGAAATCCAAACAACTCCGAAAATACCACATCACACCTATCAGATTGGCTAACATGACAAAACAGGAAAATGATATATGCTGGAGAAGCTGTGGGAAAATTGGAACACGAGTGTGTTGTTAGTGGAGCTGTGCAGTAATCCAAACATTCTGGAAAACAATTTGGAACTATACCGAAAGAACTATAAAAATATGTATGCCCTTTGATCCAACAATACCATTACCAGGTTTGTATCCCGTAAAAAAGGGAAACAGAACCACATGTACAAAAATATTTATAGCAGCTCTTTCTGTGGTGGCAAAGAATTGGAAATTGAGAGGATGCCCATCAATTGGGGAATGAATGAACAAGGTGTGGTATATGAATTAATGGAATACTGTGGTTCCATAAGAAATAGTGAGCAGGTAGATTTCAGAAAAACCTAGAAAGACTTGCATGAACTGATGCTGAATGAAGTGAGAAGAACCAGGGGAACATTGTATGCAATAACAGCAACATTGTGCAAAAATTGACTTTGTTACACTTAGTTCTTTTTTTTCCCCCTGGATTATAATTGTAAATTGATTCCCGCCCCCCCCCCCCCAATGCTTTATTAACTTCTGGTTTACATCATTTCTGTCAGATTTTGAGTTACATTTTTCCCCCATTTTGCCCCTACCCACCACCCCAGAATAACAGTCATATAGGATATGCCCTCAACCAATCTGCTCTCTCCCATCTCTTTTCCCATACCCCCTTCGACTTTTCCAGTAGGTAGAGGTGAATCCCTGCACCCCATTGCCTGCACATGTTATCTCCCAATTATATGCAAAATAGTATTAATCATAGTATATATATATTTTTTAATTTGATTTTAAAAGAAAGATAAGCAACTTAGTATATGCTGTACATGTGTAGTTATGCAAAAATATTATCATAGTAGATATATTGTAAAAGACTGACTATATTTCCCTCCCTCCTATCCCACCTTCCTCCTGGTCCTCTCCCCACCTTGATCCTGTCCCTTTTCAAAAGTGGGTGCTTCCAACTTCCCTCTTCCCCAGCCCGCCCTCCCCTCCACCACTTTCCACCATCCCCCTCCCCTCCACACTCCTATAGGGTGGGACACCCTATTTAGTATGTATGCCATTCTCTCCCTGGTCCAAATTCAATGAGAATAAGGTTTTGCCTTTTTGCTGTCCTGTTCCTCCCCTCCCCTGCAACCACCTTCCCCTACCTCCTCTACATGAGACAGTTCACTCCATTGTCTCTCCCCATTCCCCCTCACCACATTTCTCTCTCACCTCTTAACCTCACCTTTTAAGTATCATCCCTTCCTATTAAATTCGACCTGTGCCCTCTATCTATGTATACCTGAAAACATATATACACATATTCACATATGTATTCATATGCACATATACCCTTCTTCAACTATTTTCATACTGAAAAAAGTTTTATCAATTGCATTTATTGTTTATCCTTGTAGGAATGTAAATAGTTCAACTTTGATGAGTTCATAGTGATTTCTTTTCCCTGTTTACCTTCTCAAGCATCTCTTGGTTCTTGTATCTGATTGTCAAATTTTCTATTCTACTCTGTTTTTTTTCGTAAAGAATGCTTGAAAGTCCTCTATGCCACTGAATCACCAAATTTTCCCCTGAAACATGGTACTCAGTTTTACTGGGTAGGTGATTCTTTGTTTTAATCCCAGCTCCATTGCCATCTGGAATATAATATTCCATGCCCTTCAATCCCTCAGTGTAGAAGCTGCCAGATCCTGTGTTATCCTGATTATGTTTCCACAATATTGAAATTGTTTCTTCCTGGCTGCTTGTAATATTCTCTCCTTGATCTGGGAATTCTGGAACCTGGCTACAATATTCCTAGGAGTTTTCTTTTTGGGATCCTTTTCAGGAGGTGATCTGTGGATTCTTTCCACCTCTATTTTGCCCACTGGTTCTTAAACATCCGGGTACTTTTCCTTGAGAATTTCTTGAAGGATGGTTTCTAGATTCTTTCTTTGATCATGGTTTTCAGGTAGTCCAATATTTTTTAGATTGTCTCTCCTGGATCTATTTTCTAGGTCAGTGGTTTTTCCCATGAGATATTTCACATTGCCTTCTATTCTTTCATTTGTTTGGATCTGCTTAACAGCATCTTGATTTCTCATAAAGTCATTAGCTTCCCTTTGCTCCAATCTAAACCTGAAGGAATGATTCTCCTTGGTGAGCTTTTGAGATTCTTTTTCCATCTGGCAAATTCAGCTTTTTTTTTTTTAAAGCAATTGGGGTTAAGTAACTTGCTCAAGGTTACATGGCTAGTCATTATTTATGCGTGGGTGCTCATTTTCTGAGGCCGGATCTGATCTCGGGTCATCCAAACTCCGAGGCCGGCGCTCTTACTCACTGCTCCACCTAGTCGCCCCTTTAGGGCAATTGGGGTTAAGCAACTTGCCCAAAGTTACATGGCTAGGTTTTTGTTTGTGCGGATTAAGTGTCGGAGGCCGGCTCCGAACTCAGGTCCTTCTGATTCCAGGGCCGGCGCTCTATTCACTGCGCCACCTAGCCGCCCCAAAATTCAGCTTTTTAAAGGAATTCCTCTCCTCATTGCCTTTTTGAGCCTCTTTTCCCATTTAAGTTAGTCTATTTTTTAAGGTGTTATTTTCCTCAGTAAGGCTGTTGACTCTCATTTCATACTTTTCTTGCATCTTTATCATTTCTCTTCCCAATTTTTCCTCCACTTCTCTTATCTGCTTCTTAAGGTCCTCTATGGCCTGTAGCCAGCTCGTATTTTCATTTGAGGCTTTTGGTGCAGGAGTTCTGACCTCACAGTCCTCCTCCTGTTCCATACTTTGATCCTCTTTGCCCACAAAATAGGAATCTAATGTTGCATTTTTCTGTTTATTTTGTTTCCTTTGCCTAGGCATGTTGCCACTCAATTACTTGACTTTTGGGCTTGTTGCCACAATAGGACTTTGCCACCAGCCAGGGTAACTTCTGTCCCAAACGTTGGGCATTTCTCAACTTCCGGAGGTATTAGTTGGGTTGCCTCTGTGAAGCCAGCCTTGGGCTAAAACCACAACTCATGTGGGCCTGGTCTTGGCTCCCAGAGTCCTATGCTGTCAGCGCCCAGAGCACTGTGCTGGTCGAACCTCAGCAGGAGGTTCATTTCTCTGTGTCATTTTGTGGGTTCTGGAGCTCCAGAGTTCGTTCATAGTCCCCCTTTTACATAATTTTAAAGTGGTGTGGGCTAGAGCTCCATGGAAGTGCTATTTCTACTCTGACATCTTGTCTCCGCCCCTACACTTACTTCTCCTGAGCAATTCAATGATCTAAGACAATTCCAAGAGATTCATGATGAAAAATGCTATCTGCATCCAGAGAAAGAACTATGGAGTTTGAAGGCAGATTGAAACATACTATTTTCTCTTTTTTTTTCTTTCTTGTGGTTTTCCCTTTTTGTTCTGATTGTTCTTTTACAACATGATTAATGGGGAAATACATTTAATATAATTGTATATGTATAATCTATATCAGATTGCATGCCATCTTGGGGAGGAGTAGGGGAGTAGGGGGGGAACTAAGAGCTCAAAATCTTATAAAAATGAATGTTTAAAACTAAAAGTAAATAATTAAAAAATTTAAAAAGAAAAGAAAAATCACCTTGGCAGTTTAATAGAAGATAGAGAAATGTGAAGCAGGGAAAGCAACTAGAAAGCTATTGCAATAGTCATTTAGTCAGTCAACAAACATTTATTAAGCACCTACTATGTACCAGGAACCTAAGCCAAAAGACAATCCTTGCCCTCAAGGAGCTTACAATCTAATGAGGGAAACAAGCAGACAAAAATATGCAAACAAGCCTTATACAGGAAAAAGAGGAACTAATTAAAAGAGGGAAGGCACCTAGAAGTGACAGGGATTATGAAAGGTTCCTGTAAGATGGGGTTTTACTTGGAATTTGAAGGAAACCAGGGAAATCTGGGGGTAGAAATGAGGAGGGAGAGTATTGTGGACATGGGGGACAGTCTAGGCAGGATCTGATGAGTGCCTGAATCAGAATGGTGGTTGTATATATAAAGAGAAAGGGGGGGCAGAGCCAAGATAGTGGAGCAGAAACAGCACTTCCAAGGTGCTCTGCCCCACACAACTTCCAAATAATGTAAAAGGGGACTCTGAACAACTTCGGGAGCCCCAGCACCCACAGAACGAAACAGAGAAGCTAACCTCCTGCTGAGGACAGCCCAGCAGCCCTGCAGGGAGCATCGAGCACAGCGCTCTGAGGGTGGGCAGCACAGCGCTCTGGGAACAGACAGCACAGCTCGCTGGGAACCGACAATGCAGCACTCTGGAAGCCGAGCCCAGGCCCAAGTGAGCTGAGGTTTTAGCCCCAGGGCGGCTGGGCCAGCAGCCAGCTGGAGGGACCCCAGAACACCAGCAGCTGTGGCGATTCCAGAATTATCAGCACAGATATGCCTAGGACAAAGTGAGAGGTTAGTGCCCTATGGACTTTGGGACCAATATTTGGGGAATGCTTTGGCTTCCTCCCCTGGGGACCAAAGGCTGCTGAAGAAACGTGGCACAGAAGCCATTCTGCAGCGTCAGTGGTGGTTCTAGCTCCTGGTCTGCAAACTGTAGGGAGATCCAGCAATCAGTCTGGGGGTTAATTGCTCTTGCTTTAAACTGCCTAGATCTGGATTGTGGTCTGGGGGGGAAGTTTGGGGTGGGTATCCAATTTGCCAGAGCAGGTGGAGGCTTTACAGAGGCCACCCAACCTGCGGAAATTGTGAAGACCCCATGTTTGAAGCTTTCCTCTCTGGTGGCATAGTCCTACTGTGGCAACAAGCCCCCAAATCAAGCAATTAAGTGGCAGCATGCCTAGGCAAAAGAAACAGAGTAAACAGAAAAATTCATCATTGGACTCCTATTTTAGGGGCAAAGAGGCTCAAAGCATGGAGGAGGACTGTGAGGTCAGAACTCCTGCACCAAAAGCCCCAAATGAAAATACAAGCTGTCTCCAGGCCATAGAGGACGTTAAGAAGTACATAAGAGAAGTGGGGGAAAAATTGGGAAGAGAAATGATAAAGATGCAAGAAAAGTATGAAATGACAGTCAACAGCCTGACTGAAGAAAATAACACCTTAAAAAATAGACTAACTCAAATGGCAAAAGAGGCTCAGAAAGGCAACAAGGAGAAGAATGCCTTAAAAAGCCAAATTTGCCAGATGGAAAAAGAATCTCAAAAGCTCACTGAGGAGATTCATTCCTTCAGAGTTAGACTGGAACAAATGGAAGCTAGTGACTTTATGAGAAATCAAGATGCTGTTAAACAGATCCAAACAAATGAAAGAATAGAAGGCAATGTGAAATATCTCATGGGAAAAACCACTGACCTGGAAAATAGATCCAGGAGAGATAATTTAAAAATTATTGGACTACCTGAAAGCCATGATCAAAGAAAGAACCTAGAAATCATCCTTCAAGAAATTCTCAAGGAAAATTGCCCTGATGTTTTAGACCCAGAGGGGGAAATAGAGGTTGAAAAAATCCACAGATCACCTCCTGAAAAGGATCCCAAAAAGAAAACTCCTAGGAATATTATAGCCAGGTTCCAGAACTCTCAGATCAAGGAGAAAATACTACAAGCAGCCAGGAAGAAATAATTTCAGTATTGTGGAAACACAATCAGAATAGCCCAGGACCTGGCAGCTTCTATACTGAGTGATCGAAGGGCATGGAATATGATATTCCAGAGGGCAAAAGAGCTGGGATTGAAGCCAAGGGTCACCTACCCAGCAAAACTGAGTATCTTGTTTCTGGGGAAAATATGGTAATTAAGTGGAATAGAGGACTTTCAAGCATTCTTGAGGAAAAAACCAGAGTTGAATAGAAAATTTGACATTCAGACACAAGAAGCAAGAGATGCTTGAGAAGGTAATCAAGGAAAAGAAATCAAAAGGAACTTACTAAAGTTGAACTATTTGCATTCCTACATGGAAAAACAATAACTGTGTCTGATGAAACCTTTCTCATTATGAAAATAATTGAAGAAGAGTATATGGGCATATGTTTACAGGTATACATGGATAGAGGGCACAGGTTGAATTTGATGGGAAGGGATGATACGTAAGGGGTGAAGTTAAGCGGTTAGAGAGGAAAGTGGCAAGAGGAGATGGGGAGAGAGAGGGTAGGGTAAACTATCTCATGTAGAAGAGGCAAGGGAAAGTAGTTGCAGGGGAGGGGAAGAACAGGGAGATAAAAAGGCAAAACCATATTCTCATTGAAGCTGGCTCAAGGAGAGAATCACATACATACTAAATGGGATATCTCACCTTGCAGGAGAGTAGGAGAAAGGGGGATGAGAGAGGGGAGGATGGAGGGGAGAACATTCTAGGGGGAGGGGAGGGTGGAAGTACCTACTTTAGAAGAGGGACAGGATCAAAGTAGGGAATGGGCCAGGTGGGAGGTGAGATGGGTGGGAGGGAAACATAAACAGTCTTTTACAATATATCTACTATGGTAATGTTTTGCATAGCTATACATGTACAACACATACTGAATTGCTTATCTTTTCAGAGGGAGTGGGTGACAAGGGAGGAAGGGAATGGATCTGAAAATTGAAGTTTTAAAATTAAATGTTTCATAAGCTGTCCAGGCATTGGGGCTCAGAGATTCACATTGCCCTAATGGCAAAGTGAAAGGGGGTATGGGAGAAGATATGGGAGAGAGCAGATTGGATGAGGGGATATCTAGTGGGACTGCTATTCTGGGATGTTGGGTAGGGAAAAATGGGGGAAAATTGTAAATCAAAATCTGGTGGAAATGAATGATGTAAACCAGAATTTAATAAAGCATTTGTTTAATAAAAAAAAGAGAAAGGGACTTACATGAAAGATGCTATTAAGGTGCAAATGACACCAAATGATTTGACAGCTTATTAGCTCTATGAAGATCACAGAGGATACTGAAATTGCAAAGCTGGGAAACTGGGAGGATGGTGGGATCCTCTGTAGTCATAGTATAGTTTGGGAGAGGGCAAGGGATTTTGGGGAAGAATCAAGGAATTTTGAGATTGATATGCCTCAGCAACATATAGTTCAAAATGGTAAATGGTTTGGGGGGAGAGAGAAGAGGAAAGAAACATTTAGAGAGCACCTAATATGTGCCATGTACATTTTAACAAATATCTCATTTGATCCTCTAAACAACCTTGAGAGGTGGATGTTATTATTATCCCCATTTTACAACTAAGGAAACTGAGGCAAATAGTGCTTTTTATTTAAGTACTGTGATGTAATGAGGATCACATGGCTAGTGTGTACCAAGGCCTGATTTGATCTCTTGTTTTCCTGAGGGTGGCTAGGTGGTGCAGTGGCTACAAGGCCTGGAGTCAGGAAGACCTGAGTTCAAATGTGGATTCAGATGCTTATTAGCTGTGTGACCCTTGGCAAGTCACTTAGCCCTATTTGCCTCAGTTTCCTCATCTGTAAAATGAGCTAGAGAAGAAAATGGCAAACCACTCCAGTGTCTGTGCCAAAAAATTTCCAAATGCAGTCATGAAGAGTTGGACACAATTGAAAATGACTGAACAATAACAACTTCCTGACTCCAGGCCCTGTGCTCTATCCACCACACCACTAACTTCTTCTGTCAGTTAGATACATGGGTTTGGAGCTCAGAAGAAAGACTAGGCTCTCCCTATAGATCTGAGAGTCATCTACATATAAATGATAATTGAACCCTTTGGAACAGTTAAGATCACCAAGAGAGATAACATTGAAAGAAAAGAGAAGGGGGCCTAGTACAGAGCCATGCTGGCCTGTGTTCATTATAAATTGTATGTTCAATATTATAGAAGTCATAATAATATACATTATATCAATTTTTTTGTTCAGTGAATTTCAGTCATGTTAGATTCTTTGTGATACTTGCAGTGGTTTGCCATTTCCTTTTCCAGCTCATTTTACAAATGAGGAAACTGAGGCAAACAGAGTTAAATGACTTGTTCAGGGTCACACAGTTAGTATGGGTCTGAGGTCAGATTTGAACCCTGAAAGATGAGTCTTCCTGATTCCAGGCCTGACACTCTATCCGTTGCATCACCTGGAAGCTCCATTACATATGAGATATGGATATAGATATAGATATACATGCATGAAAATACATATAAGTTAACATAACATTATAAATGCTGGCCTCCTTTGTGCTCTCATCACTGCATAGTGATTTTGTCCTTCCACTCTGATAAACTGTCTGTCATACTCCCCACAGTGATTTCTCCACAGCTCCATTCTCCTCAAGTCCACAACTCTATTGCCATCTGTCTCAGCAGGTCACTTTTTTTGCTGTTTTATTGAGGACATTGAGTCCATTTGTCATGAGTCTTCTCATAAACCAATTTTCTAAACCTTAAAGCCTTTCCATGTCCTCACCCATTATCTCATTTGTTCCAGCCACTCAGGATGAAGTAGGCCTCTTTGCCAAGGCTTACTCTCCTACTTGTGTCTTTGATACTGAGAATATGTCCTTTGATCAGGAGCAGGGACTGATTTTGCTTCTTTCTATTCTGGCGCTTAGCACAATGCCTGACACATAGGCAATTCTAAATCATTGCTTTACCTTATCTATTGGCTTGTGCCAGGTTGCCTATGAACATACTTAGGCCTCTCAAAACCTAAAATTAAACAAAAAATCTAAAACATATTCCTTTAATCTAGTTATCCCCTTCAACAATTGTCCTATATCTCTCTTCTACTGAAATTCTAGAAAGAGTTGTCTGTACTTACTGCCTTCACTTCCTAGAAAGAGTTGTCTATACTTCCTGCCTTCATTTCCTCATCACATATTCACTGCTTATTCTCTTTCCCTTTACCCCACTTCTTATCCTCATTTACCAATTTCTATCAATGGTATCACAATTATTTTCATCACCATAATTCTCCAAGTTGGAGCCATGTCTGACTCTTCACTCTTCTTTACTATATACATCTAATTCGTTGCTAAGTCTGTCAATTCTACCTCAGCAACATCTCTCCCAGGCATCCTATTCATTATACTCATTCCTCTACTAGCATAATTCAGGCTCTTATCACCTGTGGTTAGGACCCTTGCCATAGCCTCCTGACTGGGCTCCCTGCTTTTGGTCTCTCCTCTTTCTAATACTTTCTCCACTCATCTGCCAAGTTTATATTCCTAAAGCTCAAGTCTGACCGTGTGACTATCCTGCTCAAGAAGCTTCAATGGCTCCCTCATTTGTCTAGTATATATCCCAGACTCTTATAGTTGGCACTCAAGTACTATCACAACCTCACTCTAGCTGATCTTTCCAGGCTTACTTCATATTTCTCTCCCTCAACTACTCTATAATCCAACCAAATTGGACCTCTTGCACTTACCTGTATATGACTCAACCTCCTTTCTCTGTATCTCCTTCCTTGTAATGGTATCTTTTCTTACTTCTATTCTTGTTCCCTTCAAGGCCCAGCTCAGATCTACATAAAGCCTTTTCAGATTTCCTTCTTATTCCGCAACACACACACACACACACACACACACACACACACACACACACACACACATATGCACACGCAGCATACTCTTCTCTATCAATTTTTTAAAAACTGTTCATGTGGTTTTGTTGGTATTGGGACCACAATGTGGAGAAACTCTTTCTACCAATGCAGATTGGCATCTGTTGTGTAATGTTTTGTGTTAAGAGAATTGATTGGGTTAACTGAGAGGGTAAATGCCTTATTGAGGATTACACCACTAGTATATGCCAAATACCAGACATGAACTGAGGTCTTCCTGACTTGGAGGTTAGTTCTTTATCCACTGTACCACACTGCCTCTCATTTTATATTTACATATCTGTGTAAAAGGTTTCTCCCTAACCCCCATTTTAATGCCAACTCCCTGAAGGCAGTCACTATTCAGTTTTTCTTAATCTACCCAGTACCTAGTATAATGTCATGCACATTAGTGATTCATAAATTCTTGTCAAATTGACTTGAATGAATATCTTAAACTCTTTTATGACTTAGTGGGTTTTTTTCCATTTAATGAATAACTAAGAATTATTTAAAAAAAACTTGGAGTTTAAAAGGAAAGAAAACATAAACATATTTAGGAGCATTTTATTTGAACCTATGGAGTATAGAGTGTGTTCAGAGAAGGCTAGTACCTCTGGTATGAGGGCAGCTGAGCCCTTTTCAGGGCTGCTTTCCTCCTTTGGTGTACACCTGATCCACCTAACTCTCATCTGTGGCTCCAAGAAGCTCTAGCTTGTGTAGCAGCCATACCCTGGGAAACCATTTTGGTACATAGGCAAACCCAGATGGAGAGTAATCAAGGGGCCTCAAACCCATTGGTGGGTTAGGGTAGTGTTTACCCTAAGCATTTATAGACTTCTCCTGGTGGACTGGGCAGATGAGAACAATTTGTTTCAATAGCCATGGAGGTAGCTGAAACAGGCACTGTGGAGAGCTTAGAGCTTGGTTAGACAGGAAGATGCCAAGGTCATCCACTGACTATCTGCCATTGGACTGTGATGGCTCTGAAAGAGTGAGGCTGACAACTTTGTGCAATTCTGCTTCACTTAAATTCAATTTATATATGAATCAAAAGACAATACCCATACCGTTTTTACCTACCTCAAAATCCTGTGGTGACAGGCAAGTGATGAAGCAGCAGGTGTGGATATACTGGGAGCAATCCTGCACACAGGCATCCTAGGCCATAGGGTCATCTTCTCACTGGAAGCAGCAGTGGCATTTAGCAGTCTCTCCCTGCCCCCCACCATCTGAGCAGCCTTTTAAGAATCATAGTACTCTTGGGGTGTCTGTTAGGGGCAGTGGCCCTGCACCGGCCCTGGAATCAGGAGGACCTGAGTTCAAATGTGGCCTCAGACACTTAACACTTACTAGCTGTATGACCTTGGGCAAGTCACTTATCCCCAATTGCCCTGCCTTCCCCCCTCCAAAAAGCAAAAAAAAAAAGTCCAAAAAACCCCAAACCAACCAAACAAAAAAGAATCACACTACTCACCTTCTGGTGTGTGGAAGGGGTTAGAACAAGTGCCCTAAAAATTGTCTGCTTACCAAACCCTCACCTCATTACTATGGCAGGTAGGGATCCTCACCCTGTGGTCAAGACACATATCCACAAATACAAAAACTTTGGCAAAGAAGATTCCACTCACTATTGGTACATGGAATGTTTACACACTTGTAGACCACACAAAATCCAATAGACCTGAAAGACGAACACCTCTTGTGAGAGAACTTGGCAATTATTACATCCAAATAGCAGCCCTGAATAAAACAAGGCTGGTAAATGAAGGTCAGCTTCCTGAAGTAGGAGCTAGATACACATTTTCCTAGAGTGGTCGCAGTAAAGGGAAGCACTGTGAAGCTGGTGTAGGTTTTGCAATCAAAACTAGTCTAGTCAACAAGCTTCAAAAGGAGTGAATGACAGGCTTGTGACAATGTTATTACCCTTTGCAGGAAAAGGTCACGCCACCATCATTAGTGCATATACTCCCACCATGACAAAACTTGATGAGGTCAAAGAAAAATTTTATGAAGACCTGGGGACCATTATCATCAATGTATAAAAGAGGATGAGTTTATAATTCTGGGTCACTTTAATGCTAGAATAGGCTCAGACTACCAGATATGTCAGGGAGTCCTTGGGAAGAATGGAGTTGGAAACAGCAACAGCAATGGCAGCTTACTACTGAAGACTTGTGCATCTCATGACCTTCTCATCACCAATATTCTTTTCCATTTACATAAATGTAGTAAAACATCATGGATGAACCTTTGTAGCAAACAATGGCATTTATTAGACTATGATATTGTAAGGAGAAGAGACAGAAAGGATATGAGAAAGACAAAGACAATATGTGGTGCAGAGTGCTGGACTGATTATAGACTTATCCTCTGCAACCTAAATATTTGCATTCAACAAAAGTGGTAGCCCCAAGGCAAAATGGTTACCAGAAGACTCAATGTCAATATAGTAGAGCTCTTCTCTGAGCATGAACAGTTTGTTGCTAACTTGTAGAGAAAGTTAAGCCAACACACAGTTGGCAAGAGTAGAGCAGAAAAATAGGCAGCTTTCAGAGATTTGGTATACAGTACTGCATTTGCTCATCTGGTTCAGAACACTTGAAAACATCAAAATGCTTTAACAAAAATGGTGGGGAAATTTAGAAGCTGCTAAATAAAGAAACAAGAACACCACAGGGTTTACCAGCGGAATAGTTCAGCCATCTCTAAGAAGGCAGCATTTAATTCCACTAAAAATAAAGTACAAGTCAAGCTTAGAGAGATGTAGGATTCTTGACTCAGTAAGAAAGCAGATGAAATTCAGTTTTATGTTGATATTAAAAATCCAAAGTGCTTTTATTATGCTCAGAAGACTATTTATGGGGCAAAGACCTGTGGTGTATCTCAATTACTCAGTGCTGATGGAACTACACTGATTAATGATAAGACCATTATCCTGAAGAGATGGGTTGGACACTTCCATAGTGTTCTCAACAGAGTGTCATCAATCAATGCTGAAGCCATTGACTGTTTATCTCAGGTTGAAGTCAATCCCTCCCTACCTGAAATTCCAACTGAAGAAAAGTTTGAATGCTATTCTGTTCCTTCCATGTGGCAAAACACCTGTTGCTGATTTTATTCCAGCTAAGATTTACAAGGTTGGAGGGGAGGGGGGGAAGGGAGATGTTCCTTTGCTCATACAAAAACTGACTAAAATTTTCCAGGTTATATGGGAAAAGGAGGTTAACCCCCAGGAATTCAAGGATGCTTTCATTGTCCATCTCTATAAAGGTAAAGGAACTAAAGTGTCCTGTGACATTCACAGTCTCCCTCTTAGTCATTGCTGGCAAAATTCTTGCCACAGTTCTCCTTAATAGACTGATTCATCACTTGAAAGATGGTCATCTACCTGAGAGCCAGTATGGCTTTGGAAAGGGCCAAGGAACAGTTGATATGGTATTTGCTGCCCAACAATTCTAGGAGAAATGCCAGGAGCAGAATAGCAATTTATACACAACATTTGTAGATCTTACCAAGGCCTTTGATACTGTCAGTCGTGATGCTTTATGGAAAATTATGTCGAAATTTGGTTGCCCAGAGAAGTTCATCATTATTATATGTCATTTTTATGATGGCATGCTGCCCAGGTTCTGGTTAATTGACAGTGTCCTCGTGCTTTCCCAATGGAGTGAAACAAAGCCATGTGCTTACTTCCCTGCTTTTTAGCATGATGTTTTTAACCATGTTGTCAATTATCTTCAATGAGGATAAACATGACATCAAGGTCAGCTACCACACTGATGGTATATTCTTCAACTTGAAAAGGCTATAAGCTAAGACCAAAGTGGAGCGAATATTGGTGCATGATTTTTTTTTCAAATGATTGTATACTCAATGTAGCCTCTGAAGCTGAGATGCAGCCAAGTATGGATCGATTATCTACTGCTTATGCTAATTTTGGCCTAATAATTAGCACCAAAAAAACACAGGTACTCCATCAGCCAGCACCATACCATCTATACATGGAACCATTGGTTATAGCAAATGGAGAAGTTTTGGATGAGTTCACTTACCTTGGCAGTATACTTCATGGGAATGTACACACTAATAATGAGGTTGACACATGCATTGCCAGAGCTAGCTCAGTGTTTGGGAGGCTCTGAAGGAAAGTGTGGGAGAGAAGAGGTATTAGACTGACTACTAAATCAAAGGTCTACAGAGTCATTGTAATAACCTCATTGTTGTACACCTGTGAAACTGGACAGTCTATCAGCATCATGACAGGAAACTGAATCAGTTCCCTTTAAATTATCTTAGAAAGATTCTGAAGATCACCTGGTAGGATAAGGTACAAGACACTGAGGTCCTTTCTTGAACTAAACTTCCAAGCATTGAAACTCTCCTGTAGAGAACATAGCTCTGATGATCTGGCCATTCAAATGCCAAACATGTGCTTGTCAAAAAGACTTTTATGGAGAACACAGGATAAGTGCTGACACAGTGGTAAGAAAAAGCAATACAAGGACACTCTCAAGTTCTCTCTTAAGAATTGTAGAACTGATTGTGTGACACGGGAGGCACAGGCACAGGACTGCCCAGCATGGCCTGCCCTCTTCAGAGAAGGTGCTGTGCTCTATGAGCAAAGTAAACCGAAATAGCTCATAACAAACTAGAGATGTGTAAATTAGAGAATCCACCCCAAGTGTTCACACAGACTATTTGTGCCTGACCTGTTGGCACAGCCTTCTGAGCTCATATTAGTCTGATCAACTGCAGTCAGACACATTATAACTTGACTTGAACATAGTGATGTCCTTTTGGTCCTCTTTTAGAATAAAGGACAACAACCATTTGAACCTAAGGTTTTAAAATAATCTGATTTTAGAACCATAAGGAACCCTAGGTTACTTTGACCAAACATGTCTTTTTTCTTTTTGAAGGCTAAGTTTATTTATTACATGTCTAAGCCCATGAAAAATTCACTGTGGCATCTGTAAAATGAATGACTCAGATAAGATTGTCTCTGATGTCTTTTCCTGTTTTAACATTCTAGATTATATGCTTTAATGCACCCGATTATGAAGTCCTTTCTACCTGTAATTTCTCTGAGTTCTATCTAATAACATACTACTTTACAAACAAGCAAACATTTCATCTCAGAGATGAGAAAACTGAGACTCAGAGGCATTAAACAATTTGTCAAAGCTCATAAAATTAATTGATGGTAGAACCAGGAAGAGAACCCCAATATCATGTTGCTTCTTCTTTGGGTGAGAGAAATGCTATTCATAGTCCAATTTGGAAATCTGTTCAATAATGAAAATTATAAATCTTTTCAAAAGATCATGGGTTATAGTTCTAAAGCTGGAAGTGAGCTAATTTAGGAACCTCAAAGCAGGGAGGTTATAAGTAACTTTCTTTAGACCATGCAGATCTTCTAACTCCAAAGTTAGTACTCACAGGGAGTATGACAGGCATGAAGGATGTAAACAAATTTTGTTATATAAATAGAGTTTCAACTTGTGTTTTCATCTTGCTTCCTTTCTTTGCTTTAATATCCTGGATAAAAAACAAGACCTGTGATTTCATTGGTATGGGAACTCTTGGTGAGGAAATACTACTAGGGAAAATTGGTGTCACCTCTCTGACTTAAGAGTCTTAGAGTTACATGGGACATTGAGAGGTTTTTGTGACTTGCTCAGGGTTACTCAGTGTGTTAGATGCTGGAATTGAACTCAGATCTTCCTGATTTTGAGACCAGGTTTTATCCATTAGTGCCTGTCGCTATTTTCTTGGATGCTCTAGTTCTCCCATAGGTATTAAATGTAGAATGAGGTATTCCTTCACTTTGTTTTTAAGAATCTGTCCTTGTTTGTTCTAGAGGAGGTGATGGACTCTGTTCAATACCAGAACAACTCATCGTTATTAAATACCATATTTTTGGAATTATATGTGAAATCTTACATATGAAATTATATGATTAATCTTAGTGCTATTCCCAAATTTCAGCTTCATATTATGCTCTATATCTTAGATATGATAAAATGAATGAACTCTTCATTCTTTCTGCTGTTGGAGTTTTAGCAGAGAAAATTCTTTATTTTTTTATCACAATTTACTCTAATTTTAATATTCCCCAGATAATAGTGAAATAAACCTATTTTGTATAATTCAGACTTAGATAAAAGCATCAGGGTGTTTGGAACATAAACCTTATTCCATCTTTTGTGGAGCTGCCCAATTTAGTAAAAGCAATTCAACAGCTCATCTTAAATGTAGTATGACTTAGAACACTCAAATCTGCCTGGAATGTGAAAAAAGGGAATAATTTATATTTAATTGGTCTAAACCTACCTTTCCTAGGTCAATAAGAAGAGGAAAATCAGCAGCATTAATCAAGATAAAATTATCAGCTGATTAATCAGTGTTCTAATTACTGCACAGTTCTTTCCCTTTTCAGTTTTAATTACTAAACTTCATTGTCTTTTCCATATGGCCATCATGCATTCACAGTACACTTTTTCTCCTGGTGAGATCATTAATATAAAAAATGTCCATTTCAGGCATTACTGAAGATGTAAGAAATTGCTAGTGCCTCCTTAGAAATTACCAAAGAAGTTGCAAATCAGCCATAGGTTATTCAGGAAAAGGATAATAAATCTATGAACACTTAAGAAAATAGTGATAGTGGAAATGTAATTATGATTATCAAACCAACCTTTGTCCCAAAGTGAGCCTTGCTAGTCATATTTTATCGTGTCTACGTTGCAGTTGGATCTGAAACCAATTGCAATTTAATTTAAATTGGGAAAATACATCGGGGATTTCTTTAATTCATTGTTTTGGTGCAGGCCTCAGGAATATTCCTTCTGCAGACTTCTTTCTTAGAGATGTATTGACTCCAGCATCTGGCCGCCATTCAGTGACTCACTGTAACATTTCAGAGTGCTGAGTCTGTGTTGGTTTTAGTGTGTTATCGCCATAGCATATTACACAGTAGGATGGGGCTTCTGTAGAAATTGCCACGAGATACTAGGAATGAGAAGCCACAGACTCATTGCCACTCTATGACCTGATTCCTGAAAGTTCCTTTCTTTAACAATGAGAATTCTTCGAAAAATGGTCACCATTCCAGGCAAACATATTTTTTCCTGTAGAAGGCCTTTCTTGGAAATCCTTGGCTGCTTTGCAAATCAGAACGTTCTGAAAGAAAAAAGATTACAGGGCAGTCCTCTCTTGCCTGGTTGTGTGATAGACCAGTTAGCAAAGTATAGTACCTATCTTCAAAGGAAACTGGAGTATCTCTGGGAAGATATTTTGTTAAATAGTCTGAAAATGCTTCCCCATTTGAAACATTCAGGTTCTTATACACTTAAAATATGTATTTTTCTGTAGTCCTTCAAAATGCTTCTTTAGCTGTGAAAGGCATGGTTTCTGCACAAGGAGGTCCATTTCTACCTTCTAACATGGGCCTCATTTGGATTGACTCACAGGTAACAAATGCCAGTTAGTAACAGTAAGAGCTTCCTGGGTATTACAGACCTTTACATTAAAGTGAGTGAAGAGGTTGGATACAGTGAAACTAACATGTTGTTATTTAATTTTAATTGGTGAATTTACCCACAGGTATTCAAGCCGATGTTTACTAGCTTCTCTGTGAGGCACAGACTACATAAACACACGGGCTTTTCTCTGAAGTGAAAATATCTTCTCATCAGTTTTTTTTTTTGAAGAGACACTGAATTATCTCCTGTATGCATTATGTGGGCTTGGAATTGGAAAACCATTGGGTTCTGCCACCACTTATCACTAAATGACTAGGGCACTCAATAATTCCATTTCCGTGATCCTAATGCATGAATGGGAATACTGATGTAGCAGGGAGCAAATTGTATTTTTCAGCTGCTTAATTCCATTCTAAATACTTTTTCAAATATGTGGCTTTTACAGGCCACCTCTCCTGTTAAATATGATGTTTTTATTTTAGCCTTTAGTTTGTATGTTATAACTTCTAATATTTCAAGCCTAGGCTTTCAATTCATTTGTAATTGCTCCTTTCAGGAAAATATGTTTAGAAATTGAACTGAGTTACTCCTAGTGGAAAACTCCACTATTTTGATTCTCAGGGATTTAACACATCAAAGAAACCCATTCTCCAATGAACTGAAAGGCCTATTTAGACAAAGAACTCATTGTTGCTTTCACGTGATGAGTAGCAAATGGATAAATCTCAGATATATTATATCTCCATGATAATAAAACACTGTCTGAAGGAGAAAAAGCTAGCAGCCTTTTGCCAGGTTCTGAGGAATTTAGTATTTAAGATTTGATGCAAATATGTTTCATTCATTAGGGGTAGAATTTTTGGGGGGGCACTTGTATCCATAGTACACACACACACACACACACACACACACACATACACACACACGTGTCATTGGAGTTTCTGGAGGGCTGAAAACAGCTCATCATCATCATCATCATCATCATCATCATCATCATCATCATCATCATCATCATCATCATCATCATCTTAATGACCCTCCAGCCTTGATTAAGTAGCTTCTGTGTATATTGGAGATACAAAGTATTGGCACATTTGGAATCTGGGTGGGTTTAAGGGCTAAATGAGAGAGATATGAGGGTGGGTGAACCTGTTTCTTATCAAGAAAATAATTCAGTGAGCAAGATTCTAAGCATTTGTCTAAGTCACACATTGTAATGAGGTAGGCCACCATTTCATTCTGAAGCTGAGTCAGTGCTGGTATAGCATGAACAAACCCTTGTACCATGACATTCTTGCTTCCTCAATCTCCTTTATCAATCTTTGACCCCTGTGAAAAAGGCACAAGGGATAGCTGATGTAGCTGATTGTGTGTGTGTGTGTGTACATGCTTGCATGTGTATATATTTATTTAGGGATCATTTATTCAGTAACTTCAACCTTATAGAACGTGACTGAAACCCTAGAAAGAAGCCCCAAAAGCTTCTAGAGTAGCTAAAAGAAATGTAATGGACTTAATATATAAAGTTTATTTACTTTCCTTATGAGAATCCTAAGACCCTCATTCTTTGCACATTTACTCTTAAACAGTTGTAACAAATATGAGGTTTTTTTTCCTTCCCATGACAGTATTAGAAGCAGAAAATTATACTAGAGGATAGAAGGGATGGATGGTAGGTAGGACTGGATGAAGAAGGATAAAAGACAATAGATGAGTTAAAAAAGAAGAACCTGAAAAATTAAGGAAAAGTACATGAATTTAAAAAACCATAGCATTCTGGGATCATTTAACAAAAAAACCCCCAAAACTCTATGTATGTCAATATCGCCCGAGGAAATTATTGTGCAACACTCTATAGTAACTGGTATGCATTAATGATGATTATGAAGATGAATCAAATCATGTTGAGTATATTCTGCTTAATAAGATAGGAAAAAATGTATCCCATTGTAGGAGAATTTCCATTCAAAATTAGTTGAAGTAAAATTTTTAAAATTTAAAGTGATGAGCTTCAGTTAGTTAGAAACTGTACTTTCATGAAATACTCCAGTGCATACCTATGTGTAAATGTTTCCTGTCACCTACTGACTATATTGTCTGTCAATGGAGTGAGTTATTCTTGTCAATTAGATAGTATCTCTGGAGATTCAGGATCATGTATTATATACTATTACCTATAAGGGGAAAACTGGGGATCTGGCCTACTCTCATTAACACATTAATGATGAATTCACAACCAGATGAAAAAAGGTTAGTATAATCATAGATAACATTTAGACAGTTCTTTGAGGTTTACTCTTTGAAGACTACCTCAATAATTTTGAGAATACACTCTGTGAGTGGAAATGCCAGAAATCAAACCCAGGGCCTTCTGATTCCTGAGCCAGTGTGTCCTTTCTCTCTGTCCTTTTTTTTTTTTTTTGAGGGCAATTGGGGTTAAGTAACTTACCCAATGTCACACAGCTAGGTTTTTGTTTGTGTGTGTTAAGTGTCTGAGGCCAGATCCGAACTCAGGTTCTTCTGACTCCAGGGCCAGCTCTCTACTCACTGCGCCACCTAGCCACCCCGTGTCCTTTCTCTTATCCTTCATAGAGTTGTGTGAAGCATGGAGTGCTACTCTCTGAGTCCCATTTTCCTTCTCTTTAAAATGGGGGTAATGAGATAGATACTACACAAAGCTATGGTAAGAAATGGGATTTCTGAAACTTTTAAAGTACTAGAGAAATGCGAGTTATCATTGCATGTGTTAATAGATATGTATTAGTTGAATCAGTTATCTGTTGACATGGAATGAAGAAACCAAAAAGGATAGAATAGAAAGCAAACAGATGTTTTATCAGGGTGGTGGTGTAGCATGGAGTATTTGCTTTTTGTCTTTGTATATCCAGCTCCTAACCCAGTGCCTGACAGAGGACACACTTAATGAATGCTTGTGGATTGACTTAGTGATGAAAAGGTCTTATTGGGGAGTTTTTTGTGGGCCCTAAGCAGCTGGGAACTACTACTGTAGATGGTGGAATGGTGGGGAAGATCTTCTTGAGCCAAATGCAAAACTTCACCTAATTTACAATTTTTTTCTCCTGGGGCCAACTCTCCATCCTATTTACTTTAATTAAAATGGACAAATATCCTGGGCATTGGCAGAACTCTTTTTCTTTGACTATAGAGATTGATGAGCAATGGACCTTTCTATCCTTCCAGTTTAGTTAAGTTTTCCTATGCATAGGATCCCTATATGACAAATAAGATAATTGAGGCCCAGGGAGATCCAAAAGTTTCCCAAAAGTTGCATGGGTAGTGGATATAAGAGATAGGCTTTGAACCTAGGTCCTCTGAAACTAGAACCAAGGATTTTTCCATCAATAATATTTCCATTTGATAAGGGAATTGGTAAGAAGTCGTGAGTCTTTTTCTTCCATAGTTTCAATTTGCATCATTTTGTTGGATCCTGTAAAAAATGTCTACACTTGGCCTCTTCTGGAAGGTCCATATGATCCCATTTACACATGGAAATCCTTCTGGTTAACACCTAGGCAGGCAGGCATGATGAAGAGTAATAATATTTTTATATTAACATGTTGTGAAAGCTTAATTTCATATTGGTACTGCTATTGTTACTTTCAAAATATATTAACCAAGATATTATTATCCTGGTTATCATTGTGCTTGAATGTGGATTACTCTTTAATTATAGTCTTTATCCAAATACAAGGGCACTCTCTTGACCAATCAGTTTGCTTACCCTTGATACCAGTGATCCTTCTATTTGCCTGGAAAAGAAGGTGGTGAAAACAACAGCATCTGCTACCTTCACTTTGTAAATAAAAGATTGTAAGTAATTGTTTCAATAATGTGGAGGAATTTACATCTCCTTTATTTTAGAAATTTCAAGGAAGTCCCTTCATTTAAAGAGCACAAGTAGCAAATCCACTGTATGATGCTACATGATCTGAAATTTGCTCATTCTGGCTCAATCCTGAAGTGTTCTTTTGTTAATGTGCCAGTTATGTGCTCTTTGCATAATGGCTAAGCTTTTCATAACTATAATAGCTCACACGTATATAGCATGTTCCAAGTTGCAATAGGCTTTTCTTGCCATAATCTTGCAAAACAGTAGGATCATCCCACTTTACAGGTAAGGAAACTGAGATAGAGGTGAGAAGATTGGCCTATCATCACAGTTACTGTAGTAGTAGAATTGATATTCTAGGCTCCTACTTTGGACTCCAAGATCGATACTTTTGCTACTATATCATGTTATCTCTGTGTACAAGAATCATGTACTTTTCTACTCTTTTCTGTTCGTGTAAATAAAGTATTGACCAATGGTGGAAACTTTAACTATATTAATCACTTCTCTTTCACATTTGTAGCAACATATGTGACCTTCATTTTTGTTTTTATTTTCTGTCCTTTTTGAACCCTATACCCTAGAATTGACCTCATTGAGAACATGAAATTATTGAGTATCAATGATTTCTCATCAAAACCAGGGAATTTATTTAAACTAGTTTCAGAATCTGTTGCAAATGATTTTTTTTTTGGAGGGCAATCGGGGTTAAGTAACTTGCCCAAGGTTACACAGCTAGGTTTTTGTTTGTGTGTGCGTTAAGTGTCTGAGGCCGGATCCGAACTCAGGTCCTTCTGACTCCAGGGCCGACGCTCTACTCACTGCGCCACCTAGCCACCCCTATGTTGCAAATGATTTTTAACCTTGAAAAAAGTAGCATCATTTTACCATTTACAAGTAAAGTATGGATGATTTTATTCCACATTTGGTAGTTCATTATGCATTTATCTCATTAATCTGTCCATATGCACATTTTCCAATTTTTGCTCTATTTACTTTAATATCACTAATGGTACTCCCCTATTGAACAATCTCCTGTGGCTCCCTGTTGCCTCCAGGATCAAACACAAAATCTGTACAAGTTGTGGTATATGCATGTAATGGAATACTATTGTGCTATAAGAAATGAGAAGCAGGTGGACTTCATATTTACCTGGAGAGGCTTATACAAACTGATGCTGAGTGAGAAGAGTAGAACCAGGAGAAATCTGTACACAATCACAGACACAATATATTTGTGATGACCAACTATGACAGACTGGACTTTTCTCAGTAATGCAGTGATATAAGTCAATCCCAAGAGACTCATGAGGGAGAGAGATGTCTACATCCAGAGAAAGAACTAGAAAGAACTGAGTTTGAATCCTGATTGAAGCAAACTACTTGATCTTTTTCTTTTTTTTTGTTTGGTTTTATTTCCTCTTTACCATTTTTCATTCCATCTAGTACAACCTGCCTTTGTAACCTGACTAATGTCTAATGTGAAAGTATTTGCAAATCCTATACTGGATTGTATGCCGTAATGGGATGAAGGGGGGGGGGGATGGGAGGGAGGGAAAGAAAATTTGAAACTCAAGGAATTGTGGAATTGAATCTTGTAAACTGAAAGTAAACAAACAAATTAATAAAGACAAAAAACTGGACAGATTATAAATTAAAAAAAATAAAATCCCTTTTGAGCTCTTAAAAAAAAAGTCCTTCACAACCAAGCTCTTACCCACTCCAGTATGGCTGGAGAGATACTGTCCTCATTCTCCTACAAGATAATCCATCTCCTGACTCCATGAATTTTCACTGGTTAACCCCCATGCCCAGAAGTTTCCCCCCTTCCTTAACTAGCTTCCCTGGCTTTCTTCAGATCTCAGCAAAAATTCCACCTCCTGCAAGATGCCTTCCTTCTGAGATTCTCTCAGATTATCCTGCACAAGTCTTGCTTATACATGGCTGCTTGCCTCTCCCTCATTAGAGTGTGACCTTTTTGAAGGCAGGAACTGTTTTTGTTTTTTGTTTCTATTTCTATTTTGTTGCTATTTAGCATAGTACTTGGCACACAGTAGGCAATTAATAAATGTTTGTTGATGTGACTTGACTAATGACTTAGGGACTAGCACTGTCGTAATGCATTATTTAATTGTACAGTGATCATAACCTTTCTATGTTTAAGATGGGCTTAGAATGCATTTTCCTGACTGCCTGCCATTCATACTCTGCTTTAGACACATGAGAGGTGCCCGTAAGGAAAAGTATATGGTAGTCAGAAAGAGAGGAATGTCTTTGCTAATGTATTTTGAGGTTTGGTTTAAATGAAGCATTATGTCTAGAGTAGGACTATTGTACTTGTCTTTGTTGGCCTCAGCAATTGTTCTGTGTCTGTAGTGTAACAAACTTCAGGTTTGTGGCCATTATTTAAACATTTAGGAAAAG
Source organism: Gymnobelideus leadbeateri (assembly GCA_011680675.1). Classification (NCBI taxonomy): domain Eukaryota; kingdom Metazoa; phylum Chordata; class Mammalia; order Diprotodontia; family Petauridae; genus Gymnobelideus; species Gymnobelideus leadbeateri. Next base: position 444,810 of record WOXC01011781.1, on the reverse strand, counting down.
AATGAGTCCTCCATCCCGATGACTCATTAAGTGTTAGACTGATGTTTTTCATGTTCATGAGAAAATGGACAACTCAAAATAAACCACAAAGAAGGGAAAGACCACTCTTTGCAACTCCTTGTAGTTGGTGAAAAATTAATGCAGCTGATACAAAACTGGGGAGAATGTGACAGTGAGAGATTTGTGAAAGTGAAAATGAGGCATGATTTGTAATGATTTCTATACTCAGGAAAATAAAAAGTTGTAATACATTAGAACTACCAACAGTCTTTCTTCCATTCTTCACTTTGGGATCAGTCATGGACGCTGAAGCCCTGAGGTGTTCGTGATCAGCCAGGCCAGGGGTGACTATAGGATCTTGCATTAGTCACAGTCTTTTCTGCAGATTTAGCCAATCTGAAACAATGCACATTTAAATTCTTGTTAAGCAGAAGGCAAGAATTGAATCATGCCTGGAATCTGTATGGCTTCTTTTTCACATGTGATTTTTACATTTTGATCACATTTGAACTTTTCAATAAACCCATGCATTATTAGAAAGGGAATTGGCATTGATGGAGGACTTTTCCTTTGAAGAACACTGTTGTATAGTTGGTAGGACTTTAACAACAAATATAGTGGTAGGTCTAAGATCCAGGATGTTTGCTTGAATGGAAGTAGTGCCAGTGTGGTGAGGGTAAAGGAAGGAAGAATAGATAAGCTCTTTCTTTTAGAAAGAACAAGCATCTCAGCCCTCAATTCTTACTACATAAACCTGACCTGCCTAGGAAGTGTGGCTTATGGAGCAATGGGGAACATAGGATGACAGCTCTATTCAGTAACACAGATGCTCTTAAAGGTAATCTGAAATTCCCTATGTTTTTATAGTTCTTAATATTCAGCCTTCAGTAGCTATTTTCATTATTTGGATTTGTCCATCTCAAGCATCTCTTTGCCTTACTGTCCTACTACAGTAGATTTATTTGGAATGAGAACAAGTAGATACACATGGACAATGGTTTGGAGGGTGATGAAAGACTGCCAGATATCCTAAAGAATTTCCTTAACGTTCTACTAGAGTCCCCAGAATTTCTTTCCAGTAAATCCTTGTTATGCATTCCCAGTTAAAATACCCCCCAAACCACAACAAAACAAAAAGACTTGATTGAATTTGAAAAGTGAGAGAACAGTCCCTGGACACATTAAAACATACCTGTTTCACTAAGGAACATGGGGTTTTTTAATTTGGTTGAGAAAGAGAGAGAGAAAGAGAGAGAGAGAGAGAGAGAGAGAGAGAGAGAGAGAGAGAGAGAGAGAGAGAGAGAGAGACAATCAGATTCTGAGAAGAAACCCAAAGAGAGTATTGTGGAGGGGACCAGAAAGAAAACTGATTTTTATGAGCTTTGGGATTTTGCCTATGTCTCTCCTTTACCTCCCTGAAATGATTTTACTCTGTCCTTTAAGCAGCAGACCTTAGTTTCTTTATGAATAGCCATGAAGTGTCTGCAATTCCTGCTAAGTGGGTCTTGGAAGATGGGATCCTTTTCTGATTTCCTGTGCTGAATTTCTTCATCCCTGAATGAAGACTTGACTTGTGTTTAGTTTGAAAAGTTACTCAAACTCCCAATTTTCCTTCACTCTGATAAGTCAAATTGTTGTAGAGCCCTAGTCTATTTTAATTTTTTTATGAGAAACTGAGATAAAAGGCAAGAGAAAGGATTTAAAATAATAAAATGTCAGTAGTGCCTTGGAGATCATCTCATATCTCTCATTTTAGAGTGAAATTATCTGTCTAATGTCATAGAGCAATTTCAAGGAAAGTCAGGACTGGAATCAAATTTGCAGACTACATAATACAGTTCTTCAGGTTTCCCAGGTAAGCATCATCATCATCACCGCAACTAGAATTTATATAGCACTTTAAACATTTGCAAAGTGCTGTACAAATATAATCTCTTTTAATCCTTATGAAAACCTTGTGAGGTAGGTGCTATTATTTATATTTTATAGAAGAGGAAATCAAGGCTTACAGACATTAAGTGACTTGCCCAGGGTCACACAACTAAAAAGTTTGAGGCAGGACTCCAAATTAGTTCTTCCTGACTCCAAGTCCAGTGTTCTAAATACCCTGCTATCTAACTCCCCAACAATTAGTCCTATGCAGAGAATACTCACCAATCTGCCAATCAATTTGTTCATGCACATTATATACGATAATAAAGCAGAAATACTGCTTACATAAATCAATTAATCAAAATTACACATCGAAACACTTTCTAATTCAATTCTTAACAGTTCTTACCCAATTATAACTGTAGTTATCTCTCAAACAAGGGATAAAGTCCAGCAAAACTGTTTCATTTCCCCTGAGTCTTTTACTCCCGAATCTCTGGTGGCTGAATCATCCATTCAAAGACCGCAGGAGGTTAAAAAGTCAAATTTTGTGGCAGAGTAGCAGATCACATAGCTAATTCAACCTCTAGGGCCCGAGCCCTGATGCTACCCCAGATCCCCTACTCTCTTCCCCACCCCCATACATATACTAATTCTCTTCCACCTGTTGCCCAACACTCAAAATTTCAGCCTTAGAGGTTTATCCCTGTTGTTTAAAAGCTATGAAAATGCAAATTTTCCTGAAGAAGAGCTGGCTTCAGACTATCAGTCTTTTACATCATTGTGAATGAAGGATAATCTATTAATAATTATAGCTTACATTTATTCACTTTATAGTTGCAAAGTGCTTTATATATACTACCTCCCTTGAGTCTCACAATTGGGAGGGAGGCATTGTAAGGATTATTTCCCCCATTTTATCTTTGTTCCTCTATCTGTATCCCTGCTCCTTCCTGTTGAAGAGCAGGTCGAATATTGGTGGTAAATTTGGGATAAAATTGCTTTGTTGAAAGAAATTTTTATAACCTGTTTTAAAGGTCTATTGCAGATCTAAAACAATTCATCCCATGAAGGAACCGACATCGGTTTTTGAGCTAACTGATTAGTAATTGAAGGCCAAGTTTGGAAATTGTACAAGTTTTCTATGAATATTCATAATAAATAATTAACTTGCCTCTCGATTTAGAGCCCAATAAACAGTTCACTTCAATTTGATTTTTTTTTTTTTATATCTGAGTTAATTATATGCTGAGGTCTAGTTGCTGGGGTTTCTTTGGTAAGTGGCGATTGAGGAACTGCTGCTGGTGACAATAACCCTGTGTTTTTGTGGCTTTCACAATGTTTCTGTGCAGCTGGAGGAAGGCACATAATCATGCCCTTCAGAGAAGTGGCTCTCCCCCCCTCCCCCTCCCCCCACCTCTCAACCTTTTCCCCAAGTAGGTTCTGGGCTTAGGGTAGATCCCCTTACTCAATCTAGCCTCTGCTTCAAAAGGCTCTGGGAGTAAGTGCCTCTTAATGAGAATAGGAGGGGTCAGGAGAGAAGCCAGCCTTCCTGTACAGGTGCCTACCTTCCCCTGGGATTTTTAGAGCCTGGGAAATCACCAGTATGTATTATTTACCTAAAGAACATCTGCTGAGCTCTTTCTGTATACCTAAGCTCAGTAAAGGATACCAGAGATTTCAAGCTCCTCCAGGGCCTTATCCCCTCCAGAGGGTGATTGAGATAGGACTGATGCCTTCGAAGAGACCCGAAAGCCCAATAAGAATGTAGGATAGACTAAGAGCCATACAGAGGAGTGGCATGAAGGGTGTACCCCCCTCCCCCATCTAGCTCTTTCTCTGCACATTCAGGTTTACTGCCATGTTTAGAGGAGGAAGGTGGGGAAAAGTTGTGGGTCCAGGGAAGGACAGAGAATCTTCAGGCATTTGCTTTCAGCTTTATTTAAAGTCCCATCTTACAAACCAGCATCAACCGGGCCTCTTGCTCTAATGAAATCTGGACGGCAGAGTAACACTGCCATCTACTGCCAAGCTCCCTGATTGTGGGTCTTTTTTTCTTTGCCCTCTCTCTTTTTAAGCTTACTCTCTCCCTCTCCCTCTTTTTGCTCTCTCCCTCTCTCTCTTCTGCTCTCTCACTCTCTCTCTTTTTAAAAAAAAAAGGTTTTTATCCCGTCAAGGAAAAAAACTGGCTCTTGGAAAACAACCAACTCTGCTGGAACTCAGAGATAATAATCAGTTTCTCTGGGCTTGTGAAATTGGCTCATTAAGCGTGCTTTTTAACAGAAAATATTGGAAGCGATTAAGTCTGCTTTACTGAGTGGGCATGAAATGGCTAACCTTCGGCCACCCACAGCTCCTAGGTGCCTGGCGCCGTTTTATGCATGCCGCGTAATGTCTTTACTTGAAGTGGTGTTTATTCATCACCTGCTTATTTATCTCTTTGCATTTGGCAGGCACATCGATCAATGTTAAACTGTCACACAAGGTTATTTTTCTTTTACATAACAGTATAGGCCTAAGGTAGTGGCATATTAAAAGTAATAACTTTCTAACTTGTAGCTCAAGATGACAGCCCCATTTTTACCCGAATATATTACGGCAAGAAATTCTTAATATCATTCTTCTCCCCTCCCTCCTTCCCATTTCTTCACCTCCCCCTCCCCCCAAGCACTCATGCTCTCCCAAGGTCAAGAGCTTCATTCTGTCATTTGGTTCGGAAGAAGAGGCATGTGCTTCCCTCCCAGTTTGCTTCCAATCTAGTGTCTCCCTCACCTCTAGTTATCTCAGGCCTTCAAGCTGATAAGCCTACATGGAACACTATGGCAGCACACCTCAGCAGCTCTTTCTGATGACAATGATTCGTTTGCTCAAGGACCCTTTGGCCTAGGTTGGCCTAGAGGAAGAAGCAGAGGGATCTAGCATTGTTGTGGTGGTGAATACCAAGTCTGGTTTCACTCCTCTCACTGCCCAGACTGTTGTTTTCTATGAAACCCAACCCAGAAAATACGTGTACTTCCTCTCTCCATGACTGGGATTACGATTGACCAAAAATGAAAAGAGAGAAGAGCAGAAAAAGTCCAATATGAGATCAACTTGTTCGTTTTTCTCCCTTGCTGTTTCAATATTCCATTGCTTTCAAACACTCCCCAGCTTCGATAGACTTCCTGTCTTGGCCGTGGGCCAGGCTAGCTTTCTCTGTACAAACAGGTTTTCTTTTTCGTCCCCCCCGCCCCAGTCCAGCCTAAAAATGCCCACAGATATAAGAATGTCAGATCTTTTTAGTGTTGAATTTCAAAGCAGTCCTTAGAATTCCTTCCCTCCCTTGATCTCTCCTTTTGGATTTCAGCTCGGACTAGCACACTGTTGCTAAGTATAAGCAGCAGACAGTGGCTTTCTAATAAAATGCTTTGATAATCTTGTGTACATGGGAATTAAGTGTCTCAACATAGTATGCATTGTTGCGGCACAACTACTCCCAGTGACTGGAGGTGCAACACCCATCCTGGCAAGCCCACCTTGTTTGCAAAAACAGCTCTACCAGGAAGTGTGAAGGCAGAAGTGAAAACAGTTATGAAAATATGGCCCAACAGACTGGTGAAGTACCTGCTTTGGATTCAGACAGCATCTTGGTTTCCCAGCAGAGCTTGGCATTATGACTGGCCTATCTTTTGAATTTGTTAATTTGCGTATTCATCCTTGTGCTGAGGGAGACAGTTGAGTCCCTGATCTATGGTGATCTATTTTATCACATGAAGTGCAAACCCAGGGAAAACATGTCCATTAAAAAAAAAAAAAAGCAGTCCCAGCCTGTGTCTATGTGCCTTCAATCAATATTTGCATTAAAGTGGTTTAAATGTATGTGTCTCTGAGGCTGTCCATTCTTTCAAGTTGACCTCCTGCATTGATTAGGGCTAGTGATAGAAAGGAAAAGAACAAATGAGGCAAGGAAAAAAAAAACAGAAGAAAATGAAAGTTGCTGTTGTGATTCCTACAAGTAATATTTTAAGGCATAGTTAAATTTATAAGCATTCAAAAATCACTTCAAAGAGAGGAATGTATATTTCTATCACTTCCAGACTGTTTTTGTGCCTTGAAAATCATCAGACTGGAGATTTTGTCTGTATCTAATGTGAAGGTCAGTTGTGTGATTATGACCTATAGAAGCCGAAGACAATTGGACAATGAATTAACTTTAAAAACTAATTTCACTTTTATTTTTAGTGTTGACATTGCAGTTATGAGCAGTTGTTTGTGTGTTGCTCCATCCAGAAGCTAGTGCTTCCAGAATTACATATTAGCTTTCTATTCATGGTTCTTTGTTATACTAATATAATGTTTATTAAGAGCACTCATCATGCTTGTCACTGCTCTGAATATTCAGAGCTATAGACCCTGCCCTCTAGGAAATTGCAGCCTGTTGTTTTTGCATCACCTATAGTAGCTAACAGTTTGGGATACATATTGTCAGCGCTAGGCCTGTGGGTAATGACTGGTCAGAGAGAGAAGATGGGAAGTAATTGGAAGCCACTGGTCTGGAGCCAGATAGACAATCTGGAGTTGGGACTAACACATATGCTGTTGGTCAGAATAAGACAGAGGGTCAAAACCAAGCAGGCACTTGAGAGCCAGGAAGAGCTAGGAAACTGAAAGGATAGGACAAGGAAGTTAGGAGATGAGACATAAAATGCTAGGAGAACTTGATGCTGGAGCCACTTTCTGACCCGGCTAAGAGAACTCATGTTTCCTGATGGGCCAAGAGCTAGAATGTCAAGGTGGGAGGAAGTGATTTCATTTTAGGGAGCTAATCAAGAGATTGACCTGACTGAGATGTGCTGTGGGAGGTGGACATGCTTAGCTGCTCGTACAGGGTAGCTGTTTAGTATTCTAATGGATCCATGATCTCTCTGATATGAGTACTTCCTCTTTTCTTTCTCCTTTTGCATACTTCTTACCCATGCCCTTCAAAAAGTCAACCAGAGAGGATTCACCCAACCCATTGGAAATCTTCCTTTAGGATTTTTAACATTTTGCGGACACCAGTGTAACTGGTTGAGCTATTTTTCTCTCATCTTTTGCTCTTGCTAAATGACTGACTTACCTGATTTCCTGGTTGTACATACTGTTGATGATGTCTTTTGTTACATTTCTTACATGTAAAGTGTAATTTATGGTAGCTTGTCTCTACTTATACCCACAAGGTGTCTCTCACTTTCTTTTGGAGTGACTAGTGCTTTTGACTCTTCAGGGAATGTTGTAGTTCAGCCATTCAGTTGGGTCTGCTTCTTCATATCCCTATGGTCCATGGCACACTAATACTGTCCATGTCATTTTCTTGGCAAAGACAATGGAGTTTGCCAATCCAAGAAATGGATTTGCCATTTCCTTCTCAGATGGATTAAGACAAACAGAAATTAAATGACTTGCTCAGAGTGACACAGCTAGTAAATGTTGGAGACCAGAACTCAGGTATCTGACTCCAAGCCCAGCGCTCTATTCACTGAGCCATCTAGTTACCCTTTTGGTGAGTGCAATTTCAAAAACACTTATATAGCTTGGGTCATTATGTCTGACCATTGTTCTTCCTCCCCCCCCCCACCCCATTTTTCCACATGATTCCTTATACTGAAATCAAGTAGTGAATATCTGAGCATGTTTCAAAGACTGACCCTCAGAGGTAAGTCTACACACGAAGTCATAGAGAATCATTATATAGAACTGGACATTAGGATATATGTAGATGAGAACTCATAGATGAGAAAATGAGCACTCTTTCAGGCTATAGAGGTAGCTAGATAGTACAATAGATAGTGTGCCAGATCTGGAGTCAGGAAGACTTATCTTCCTGAACTAAAATCTGGCTTCAGATACTCACTCACTCACTCGCTTACTAGTTGTGTGACCCTGGACAAGTCTGTTGGCCACGGTTCCTCATCTGTAAAATGAGCTGGAGAAGGAAATGACAAGCCAGTTCAGTATTTTTGCCAAGAAAACTACAAATGAGGTCACAAAGACTCAGACATGACTTAAATGACCAAACAATAAAAACAAACCAAAAAAAAAAAGGTTATTGGGTATGCTGAAGGTCATATTACATGTACTTCACAGCAGAATTATAGTTAAAATAAAATCTCAGGTCTCTTGCCTCCTGGCCTGGTTAGACCACATGGTCTAGCTTTCTTTCAAAAACAGCTCACATTTATATCACTCTTTAAGTCTTACAAGGTTCTTCCACTGTACTATGGTGTTCATTGTTCACCATTCAGCAAGTATGCATTGACTAAATGCTACCATAATTCATATCCAGTAGAAAATAATGTTGGTGAATTCCAAAACTTTTGACTGAATTCTACAAAAAAGAATTTCAGATGTTAGGAATACAGCTAGATGCCTTCCATTGTGCTTGACAATGAGGGGGCCATAAATGAAATGTAAGGCATGTTTACCTTTATACATGAATTTATAATTGGTGCGATAGACATTCACATGTGAAACTGCTAAACAACAAGATGATATGTTATTAAATGCCAAAATTGCTGATACAAACAGTGTTAGAGATGTACTTATAATGCTCTGCTGAGTGATGGATTTTGAGTCACGGCATTTCAGATTTGGAAGGTATCTCACCAACCATCTTCTCTAACGCATGCCTGAAAAGAAACCTCCAGTATGCCACCAGGGGCATGGTAATCCATTCTCTCCTTAAAGACCTCCGATGAGTAGGCAGCTCCCACCTTCTAAAGAAGCCTTTTACACTTTTGTATAGCTCTAAATCTAATCTAAGATTTTTTTCCCTTCCTTTGAGCTGAAACCTTACTCTTAACTATAGGGGAACAAGCAGATAAATCAGTAAATCAACAAGTATTTGTTAAGTGCTTTCTAGTGCCAGGCACTGTTGTAAGAGCTGGGCATACAAGACAAAAGGGAAACAGTATGTGCCCTTCTCTGGGCATTCTTTATGTTGTTAATGTCCTTGGGTGCTGTGGCACCCAAGATTGAAAACAATGCTATGGATAAAGTCTCCCAAAGGCAAAATGGAATGGGAATATTACTTTCTTATAGGAACTATGATCCTTATAATTTGGTCCAAGATTTTATTAACTTTTTGGGCTGTTCCTTGCCACTAACATTGAACCTGGGGTCCACTAAAGATCTTTTCCAGGCAAACTTCTATGTAATCATACCTCTTCCATCTTATTGTAAAGTTCATTTTTGTACTTGAATTTAAGATTTTCCATTTTAGTCCTATTAAATTTCTACTTCTTAGATTCATCCTAATGGCTAAACCTCCAAAAAAGAATCCCAACTCTGTCATCCAAGGTATTGGCTACCTCTAGCCAGTGTCATTGGAAAATTTGATGCACATGCCCTCTATAACCTGATCCAAATAATTGATAAAGAAGTTAAACTGTACAGGACCAAGAACAGTGCTGCCTGAGGTACTCAACTAGAGACTTTCCACTAAGCTGACAGCCAATAATTGCTAATCCCTTACTCTGATTATTCAGTAAGTTCTAAATGTGTGTAGTTCTATTATCTAATCTATTCTACATTGCTCTATCCTTTCCACAAAAATAATATGAGGTACTTTATCTAATGCTTTGCTAAAATTAAGGTAAACTCTCTCACTAGCACTTTTTTGTCCAAAAAAACAAGATGAAATCTATCATGAGTCATTCAGCATGGCTTTTCTTTGGTGAAGCCATGCTGGATTAATCACTATTCATTTTTCTGTATGTCAACTGGCCATCTCTTTAATGATCTATCCTAGAATTTCCCCAGGAATTGAAGTTGTGCTTACTGGCCTATAGTTTTCAGATTCTGTTATCTTTCCTCTTTTTTTTTTAATCTGGACATTTGTCCTTTTCAAGTCCTTTTAAATATCCCTATCAATACTTTCCCAGTCATTTCTGTTAGTCCTTTTATGACCAAAGGATATGGTTTGTGTGGACCAGGTGACTTATATTCTTCAAAGACCACTAGATGCTTATTTATATAGGATATCAACTACCTGTCAGCCATTTTTGTTTTGGTGTTTTCAATCCAAAGATAATTCACCTTGCTATGGAAGGTAGAAGCAAAGTAAAAATATGGCAGTTATGATTTTTTTCTGTTGTCTTTCCCCACTTCCTTTTGGTCTACCTCAAGCAGTGGTCTAGTCTTTGATCCTTTTCTTCTCCCCAAAATCACTAAAAATAAAAAAACCTTTTTTCTTCTTCTTAGTTTCCCTTTTCTGCCCCACTGATTTGGCACTCTAGCATAATTTACACAATTCTTTTATAGGGTTGTCCCATGTTGTTATATTCATTGTCTGTTATCTGTCCTTGCTTCTATCTTGGTACATATCTGTTAAAAATCAAAAATATATTCATACCATCTCTTTAGACAACTACTATTTGTCTCTATGTTTGAGTTATTTCCCATTTTTGTCTTCATAATTTAATTTTTTGAGAGTTTTCTATCCACTCTGTACTGATTGTCCCTTTAGAATTTTAGTGCATAGGACCCTATTATCCTCCTGATCCTCTTGAAAAGCTCTCTTCCCATATCTAATGTGAATGTCAGACTATGTACTAGGTAGGTAGTAGGCACTGGGAATAGAAGGAAATATTTCTTTCTCTCTATAACAAACTCTAGGAGAAAGTGGTCATATCTATGTAAGGTTCCCATCATTTCCACCTTAGAAACCAGTTCCACCCTGGAAAGGAAGAATCAGACTCAAAATCAAATTTTATCTTGGTTCCTCAACCTTTTGGAAGACTAAATTATCATTAAATTAAGGCTACCTTTAACAGAATGAAAAAGTTCTAACAGATGTTTGAAAAACTAAAAACTACTGTCACAACTATGTCACAATGATTTCAGCCTGTGATGTTTTCTGAACACTTTCATGGTACCCTTCTGTCTATATAGTCTGTAGTATATTTCAGTGACAATATTTCTCCTCTTTCTCCAACCATTGATTTCCACAAAAATGTTCTCTGTCATATTTCCCAGTCTGGTCCTCTATTTCCTTGCTTAATTATGCCTTTTTAAAAGTGCCCTCCCCTCTTTTTACCCATCCTGGTTCTTTTATATGAGAAAAGAAAATTTCTCTTATGGTCCTTTTCCCATTAAATGTCATTGATAACTAAGAAATAAAATTTACCTCCTTGCATTAGGAACTCAAATTTCTTTTTCTTTTTGCTTAAACATTTTTATAAAGAAATTTGAAACCATGGACTTTACTATTGGCTCCTTGCTTGGATTTTGTTGCCTTTGGACTCTTATATATCTTAGTTCCTATTCTCTTCATTATTGCTATGTCTATGGTATCTAACTTGGTGGACATGAATAGGCAGTTTTCTTCCCCTACCATCATTTTTGGCGTAAGTCCTTTTTGTTCAAAATTATAAGATAGAGTAAATAGTCTTATCAGTCTTTGTCTATATATCTGGCCAGGAGTCTGATATTCCTGTACTTTAAGACTTGGTCTAGAAATCCAGATCCCATTTTCTGACACCACTTTCTTAGCCTGTTGCTCATCTCTCAAATCAGTCTTTCTCCTCTGCATCCCTTGTTTTCAATTTGAAGCAATGTAGAAAACACAGTATGTTCCAATGCCTTCCATTTCTTTCCCTCTAGGCTTCATAATCCCTAGGACTTTCTTTTAGGTTCCTTTTGACAATATCATTTATTCATACAATGAATGACCAAAAGAGGGTGTTAGTAATATATTTTAATAAGTCTTACGATTATCTATGTTAGGTATTAGGCATAGTTCCCCAAAATAAAACGCTTTAGTATCCTTGATCAGTTAATCATTTACCACTTACCAGGGCATATGAAGGTTCAGATCATGCCCCTGACATTTACTGGCTAGATGACAGCGGGCAATGAACTCAGGCTTTTGGAGATTTGGTTTCTTCATATACTAAATGGAAATAATAGTGTCTGGAGTATCTATTTCATAGGGTTATTATAGGGAATAGAATATATGATTTAAAAAAAAAAACAATGAGAAAGTGTATAAAGTACTTCTGTTGACCTTAAACATAAATACCAGTAATTATGAAATCTATATTATCAGAGAAGGAAAAGTACAACACAGATTAAATTTGTCTCAAAAGACCTCATCATTGGAAGTAGTATTTAAATTGAACCTTTCAGAATGGGCGGAATGTAAATAAGTAACAAGAAGGGGTTACTCAAAGACCTGGGAGCAGGCCCTTAGACCTTTGGGAAGATCTTCTATGAAGCAACATACACAAGAATCAAAGAAGTTGAGAAAACATAGCAAGGGTGGGGAACCTGCAGCCTTGAGACCCCATGTGGCCCTCTACTTCCTCAAGTATGGCCCTTTGACTGAATTCAAACTTCACAGAACAAATCCAGGATTATGAAAACAAAAACCCCAGGGGAGCTGGGTGGTGTAGTGAATAGAGCACCCATGCTGGAATCAGGAGGACATGAGTTCAAATTTGACCTCAGACACTTAATACTTACTAGCCATGAGACTAGCCATGTGACCTTGGGCAAGTCACTCGTCCCCAATTGCCCTGCCTTCCCCCTTCCTAAAAGCGAAAAACCCAAACCAAACCAAATCAAAACCAAAACCAAGACAAAAACACCCAAACCCTTAATACTTTGATTTCTCTAGGAGAAAAATAAATTAAAATTTATACACATGAAACCTTAGTTTGGGAAGTTGACATAGAAGAATTATATCAGGAAAGAAACCAAAGGATAACCATAATCCTCCACATCTGATCTCCTTAAGAAATAAACCAAATTGTCAGATTTGGCATTTGGCAAACTCAATTTTAGTTTGCAGAGATGAAATATTAAGGGTGGTTCATTAACATTTCAAAAACATTCACAATAGTATTAAAAAAACTCAAACCACTCATTGTACTGAATATATATATATATATATACACATATATATGATTTAATACATAATATAATCTATATACATCTTTTGGGGGGGAATTCACATCTTTTATAAAGTGATTACTGACACACACATATAGTCCTACCACACAATTCATTATGATGTGAAATATTTCATATCAGCATAGAATAGAGAAAAATTAAATTAACTTATCCAGTGAAACTATGAAATTGGGATTTATCCACACATAAAAAATTTAGAGATGATACTATACCAGGTAAAATAGGTCTCTAAAAGATGGACAGAGGAGTTTGCAGTTTATAATTTATCTTAGAAGCAATGGATCAGGTAGAGAAGTCCTGTGAACAGATCTTTAAGAAAAATTACTCTAGCGTAGTGGTGAGAGACTTGAATCAGTTGCAACAGTCTAGGTGAGATGTGAGGATAGCCTAAACTAAGGTAATAATTGTATGAGCAGAAAGAAGGGGTTGCATGTGAGAGATGTAGAGGTAGATGTGGTAACTGACTGGCATGTAGGGTGAGGGACAATGAGTAGTCCAGGAGAATACTGAGATTATAAATCTGAGACACTACTTCTAGTGTGTTTAAATGGTCATCCCTTCCAAAAAAAATAGGGAACTTTGGAAGAGGTGGAAGGGGCAAGGGGGAAATATAATGAGTTCAGTTTTAGATACGTTGTTTTTCCCGATCTCTCAAGTGTGAAATATCTAATAGGCAATTGATGTTTTAGGAATGAAACTCTGTCCTTAAACCTACATTCTACCTGGGGAAAGCATCAAGTATACAGATAGGTAAATATCAAATGTGCACAAAGTAAATGTGGAGGGTAGCATTAAAACTAGGGGGGATCAGCAAAGACCTAGTGTAGGATGTGACACTTAAGTGTGGTCTTGAAGGGATTAGGGATTCCAAAGCAGCTGTGCAGTGGGACAAAGATGGAGATGGAATGTAGGGAACAGCAGATCCGCAATTTGGCTGGAACACAGAGTGTGTGAAGGGAAGTAGTGAGTGATGAGGATGGAGATAGAGACTTTCTCAGTGTTATCTCTAGGAATATTAATTATTTCTGTCACTGCGCTGCACTGTCCTGCGGTCCAGTGATATCAGCACACTATTGAAATGTGGGGAGCTTTGCTAAATGGTTTCAAATTGTTATGCTCTTGTAGGCTTCATGGATGCTTTACCTAGTTCTTTTGTGTTTTTCCTTCTTCCCATGTCAGGCATCATTTTACAGTTGTCAGTGCAATACCCTTCTACCTCTGATTTTTCACCTTATTTTCTATAAAAGAGCGGTGGCATGGCATGGTAGAGAGGGTATTGTATTTAGATTTAGAAAGGTATGGGCTCAAAGCCCAGCCCACAAAATTTACATTCAGTGAAACAAGTGGAGTGATGTTAACACTAGGGTACCTGGAGGAAATGCCTTTACTTGTCTTCCAAGTTAGCCCTCTTCATCAAGTGCTTAGCACAATGCTTGGCAAATAGTAGGTACTTAAGAAATGTTTGTTGCATTGAGTTGATCATGGTGATCAAATCACAAATCATTCACATCTTTTTACATTGAATTGTCCCAGTCAAATTTAAGCTCACTGAGGGCAGAAGTGTATGGTTTTTCATCTTTATATCCTGAGCACTAAGCACAGTGACATGTACATTGTGGTCACATGATATGCTTACTAATTGAATTGTATCACAGCTGCAGTCTGAAAGGTGACCCCCTTCTCATACATAGGCTTTCTTCAGTAGACTGTTATATATTTTTGAATGATTGGCTATGTTTTATGTTTATGTCTCTTGTACAGAACTTTTTTTAAAAAAAGGATATTTATTCTATTTTTGATCAAGGCTGGTGAGAACCAAGATAACCTTTCCCAAAACATCATCTCACTTCAGTTGACTTGGGATAAAATTCCAAGAAGTTTACCTAGTAGTAATGTAGCATAAGTATCTAATCTCCCTTAAAAGTCATTATCAGCCATTAAGAAGATGTCTCTTGGGATATCAATGTAAGGTCATGAATAGAAATTTGGCTTATTCATTCTAGGACTAAAATCTTTACCAGATGAGGATACAGTCTTATTGTAAGCAATTCTCTGTTGAGAAGCATTGAACTTGTAAAATGACATCAAGCAAAGAATTTTGTATAAGGTTCACATATATGAATTAAGTCTATAATATGTCATAACTTATTTTTCGGTCCAGACCAATGACTGCATCACTATGGCATAGATCTTCGTTTCATGACATATTCTTCCTCTGATGTGCAGCAATAAGTCTTCAGTAAGTTATCACTTGGGAGAGTTACTTGTAACACTGAAAGTTTGTTACTAGGCCCAGGGTCACCTTAGCTAGTCTGTCAGAGACAGGACTCAAACCCAGGATTTCCTAACTACAGCCCTAAGTTGATCAATTATGCTTTCTACCCATTTAATTTATAAACACTAATATATATTAATATGTGATATTTAACTGATATTAATAACATATATAGAAAATATATAATATAATCTACATATGCACTAATTTAGCAACATTTCAACTGTTTTCTTCTCTATTAAATTTTTTTATTCTATCCCCAATGACCATAAATTTGTCCTTTACTCATCCAACTGTAGGTTGCTTTACTCAAATGCATTATTTACTAAAAGGTTAATAGAAAAATGAAAATTATTTCTTCTTTAATTTTGAGTTTCCAACATTTATGACTTTAAAGGGTCTGGAAATTCCTCAAATTTGTAGACTATCCTTTTTTCAAGAATAAAATATAATCCTTTTTCCCTAGACTTATTCTTATATCCCCTGCCCCTCCCAAACCCCTAAACTCTTGATTCTTTATGATGTGATTTATTTCTGAAATTTTTCAAATTATCATTTTAAGTGAAGTTTTTAGAAAACTTCTTTTGAGCTATTCTGTGAAAATAGAATAATATAAACCCCAGAGTTGTAAATATAAATTCTTTTACTTGGCTACAAAACAGTTGAAAGTAAATGAGATAGGAAGGAGGGGTTGAAAAGAGATGGCACAGAAGACAATTTGACCACAAGTGTCCAAAAAAGGTGTAACAATTCAGCTAAAAATCTATTGAGAATTCCATGGGATGTAGGAATGAGATACAGATCGTAATTGTAGTTGGAGGGCAATAAAAAGATAGGCAAACATCTACAAGTGCATTCAAATTAGCCTAAGGGATGTTAACTTTTTTACATGCCTTCTTGACTTCGAAGTTTAATTCCTGAGCCACTGATTTTCATACTTATTTAGGAATCACAGCAGGACTAGGTAATCTTTGTGTTGTGGTCAGATGGGAGAATCCCAGAGAAGTTAACAGTCTTCCTTTATGCCTCTCATCAGAAAAAATCTGAAGGAGTCACACAAGGTATTTGTATTATTACGATAGGTTCTAGAAGACAATTCTTTTCATTAAGAGACCATGATTACTCATTAAATGATAAAATGCTTACCTGGGCATTCAAGGCAGTCTAATATGGTCCCAGTTTATCTTTCAATATTTATTATTACCTTCATTTTTATCCTACAAAAACCTCCAAGTCTAGACTTGATTATAGCCCATGGGTTTTCATTGGCATTTCAATCCATTTAGTTTCTTGACCGTTGAAATACCTTTCTCACTATCTTTTGGATGATTTTTTTTAGCTTTTTTTTTTTTGGAGGGCAATTGGGGTTAAGTAACTTGCCCAAGGTCACACGTCTAGGTTTTTGTTTGTATGTGCATTAAGTGTCTGAGGTCGGATGCGAACTCAGGTCCTTCTGACTCCAGGGCTGACGCTCTACTCACTGCGCCACCTAGCCGCCCCTGGATGAATTTCTTAACTTTCTGTGATGTGACATAAGGCTATGTGGTACTCTTTTTCCATTTGGGAATTTTTATAAATTTGGACCAACTTTATTTCTAAGCATGCCAGTGTATTTCAAGTCATTTAACCTTAGTTTATCTCAGTTTCCTCATCTGCAAAAGGGGGATAATAATAGTGCCTGGTTCCCAGGATTGTTTTGAGAACTGAGTTAGAGAATCTTTGTAAAGCACCTGTAAACATTAAAGTGCTGTAAAAATGCTAGCTATTATTAACTATTTTATTATTCTCAGAGTTCATTTAGTCCCTCACTGAGGATAAGACTTCCAGGTACCCAGAAGCAAACAATCCCCCAGACATTTTGGGGGTGGATGTTTTATAGTTGAATAATGATACCCTGATCTTGAAGACTCACCTGGACTTCTGATAATGGTTTTGGTATGTCTCTGAATGGAAAGTGAGTTTCATCAGTAAAAATACTTTTTTCTAAACTTCAACATTTTAGTATTTGTATTGTATTTTTCTTGACAAATGATGAATAGCTATTTTTAATAATATTTTCACTGTTTTCCAAATTTCAAGAAGCCTTTTCTTTACTGTATGGGGATTAATAACACTCCCTTCAGCTACCAGGTCCTTATGAAGACAAGACCTTCGTTTGTTTTCTGATGATTAATTACTCTGTTTTGCTCAATTAGTTTGTAAGTTCTTGTCATTGTTTTAAACTTTTGAATGTACTTACCTTTGCACTTTAGTGTGACCAATCTTGTTTCATCATGGGCTTTAATTATCCTTTAAACATTTCACTTCCCCACACTAGCAGTTATTGCAATGCCTCTAACAGTCATTGAAGTGTGCTCTTTAAGAGTTACAACTTTTGCATTTTTCCTTCTAGTAATATTAATTTGTAATGGAGGTCTGGTGAATGTGGAGACACCACCAGCTTACACAGCTGGCACTTCTTCATGTGGAGAATGCCAAGGAGATAGCTTCTGGGGTAATAGTAGTGATGTATAAGTGACTCCCCCAGGGACACACAGCTACTAAGTGTCTGAGGCCAAATTTGAAATCAACTCTTCTTGACTCTAGACCCAGCACTCTATCTACTGTCCCACCTAGCTTCCCTCTTCTGACTCTGTCACCACCCTCCTGTTGACCTTTCTCACCACATGTCTAGGCTATTGAAGTAGCCTAATGCTTATTCTTCCTACTTAAAGTCTTTCTCTAATTCAGTCCAGCCTTCACTTAACTGTCAAATTGTTCTTCCTAGAGCATAATTCTGTACAAGTCACCCATCCATTCAATCAACTTCAGTAGTCTCCTGTCATCTCCAGGATCCTTTGTTTATTGTTCAAAGGCCTTCATAACCTGACTGGCTAATACCTTCCCATTCTTCTCCAACTTTACTCCCCTATACATATTCCATCTCCAGGGCAGTGTCTTTCTTACCAGTCCATCTCCTTACTCTAAATTTTCAATGGCTATCTCTCGTGCCATGAATTCTATCCTTCCTTGACTCTATCTCATGAGTTCCATGGCTTCAAATTCCAATCCCCTGTTATGCTAGTGCCTACCTCTTGAGATACTTTTGACTTATCTTTTATACATCTTATTTATATCTCATTCTTTGCATGTTGTACCCTCCATTAGATTGTGAGCTCCTTAAGAGCAAGGACTCTTTTTGCATTTCTTTGTGTCCCTAGGATTTAACAAGTGCCTGGAACATAGTAGGCATTTAATATACCCTGAAGCCTGTGGGAAATGTTTATCAAACCTTTGGCTCACCCTGATGGGTTTAAAGCATCACTTTTTTACAGTTGCTGTCCGTTTGAGCTCCCATTCACTATGTTGCCATATTTGTTAGTGTGTCAATGAATAGCACCCAGTTCCATTTAATTACTTGAATTTATTTCTTACAAAGGAAGATTTATTTCAAGGATACAACCCTCCAATATTTCTTTGTTGCATTTTGTCCCCTTACCCCTTTGGTCTCTGGGGGAGTAGGCTTAAAATTCAGCTTAGATCCTGTGTGACATTGGTCACAGTTTATATCCACATCTGCCATGAGTACTGGTTAAGTTCTTCTACAGGCCTGAAGTCCCATGGTTCACTCCTGAAAATAACTGTTTGTCCAGGCAATAATTCTTGTCTGTTAATACTATCACTCCTATATTCCTCTATTTATATTTCTGCTATTTGCTCTCCCAAACGGAAGAGTTGTTACAAAATGAAACCAAGTCAAAATTTTGCTTGCCATTGGTTAATTTAGCTTGGTTTGAAATGGAGAGTATGGGAAAAGTAGCTGTGGGAGATGAGTGAGAGCAAAGACAAAGCACAATGAATAGGAGTGCTAAGACTTGGTTAGTGGTTAAAACATGGGACGGTATGTGAAGGGGAAAATTAATGGGGTTGTCCTTCTCATTAGTTTATATTGTTTGATTGCCCACAATGTGCTTCAGAGCTGAAGAGGAAATATGGCAGATACATTCTTTATCAGCAGTCTGTTGTGTGGGCACAAGCTAAGTAGCTGCCTTACACATTTTCTTCACAGGGCTTTTACTTTTGTTTTTTTAACCTCGGGATGAATATCAGGATGAATAGTGTCAGTACTGTTATTGTTATTACTATACTTTTCATTGACATTTAAAATAAAATGGAAACATTTTATTGCCACTGCAGTCTCAGTCACCCAGCTTCTTCAGTTTAGAGATGATGACAGTTAAATCTGTTAACAGAAATGTGTACTGACAGTTCCTCCTTGACCAAAGCTTCTGGACTAAGTAGTGGGGTATTATTCGAATCTAGTGCAATGTCAGGAGAATCTGTTGCTTGTAATGCTGAAGCATTAAATAGAAATATATGAACAAATGTCCCAGGGACTTAGTTTCCCTTAGTTGGTGTACAGAGCTGCTATTAGCAGTAATGGGAACTATGTGTTGTGCATTGAGGGTTTCATGTTCCATATGGTCTTCATTACTCCTAGAAAAAATGAAGAAAGAACTCAGACCATGGAGTAGTCTTAAATAGAACCCCCATTAAAATTTTAAATTCATGAAAGTAAAAAGATATATTTATCAACTTCAAAAATGTTTTAAATCACTGGCAGTTATTTGGACACTTTTTCTTTCATGAAAGATTAAAAAATGTTATAAAGAGAAAGATGTTTGCTTCTATTTGAAAGAATAAAAGGAAATTGGTATGACCAAAAGTAATTTTCTTTTTAATTAAGCATTCACATAAATACAAGCAGGGCAAGTTCATGGCATCAAAGGTCTTTTCCTTGTTCTTGAGTTTCTGCAGAATTCTAGTTTTTGTTAAGACAAATACAGAGCAATTAGTACAGAGCTTCGAACAGTGAATATGTGTAAATCATGTATTCTTTCTCTTTCCTTTCCTCTCTTGCCTTACCCTGCATGCCAGTCAAAAAATATGCATGATTATTGCTCCTGTAATAGTTCCTATTTCCCCCTAAATCATCTCACCTTAATGGAAGAACTCTTGGATATAAGACACGTGAATAGCTCATTGGAAGTTCTCTTGAATGGTTAAAAAGAAATTTATATAATGCTTTGTGATAGTCAGTGAGTGTTAAAGACCCTAATGGAGTTTCTTACTGGGAGATTACTTAGGTTAAGCACAACATGTCATCTCTTTATTTTGAAGGATTGAAAACAGTACTCAGTGAAATGAACTTCTTATTCTGTTTTCATACTAGACAAAAATATCTTTGTCTAGAATTTAGGAATGCTAGGGGTAATTGAATTAATTGAACATTCAATTAAAAATCTCATGCCAGTTAGAAAATGTCTTATCAATTATTCAAATAAGAATCTAGTCTGGTTAACACAACATGATTATGGTAGAAGAAGACAAAAAAGAAAATGCAGAGATACCAATGTCTTATGGAATAATGTAGGAAATTTTACCAATATACAAAATTAATTTTCTATTTGACTTCTGAAGTAGAGAACAAGAATTAGAACAGTGAGTGAAATAAATGAACAAGAATAGTGTATATAAGAGGGTGGATGAGGGTGGGTGTTTTCTGGAGTTCTTTCATTGCATCTTAGGTTAGGGACTCAGGAAACTCTGACTTTTCAAATACAATACAGTGGAAATTTAATTAATGTCTCCTGGATAACTCAGTTTGATGGGTAACCATTCTAAAGACTGGGACCAAATTCTAGGTCAGAGAGGGATAAAAGAGGAATGATGCACTGGCTTCTCCCCACCTACATAATTCCTTCCTGGCTCCTCTATAACATTTGTGGACATAGGGTCACTATCAAAGATTAACTGGGGAAGCTTTCTATCTTCCTTCTCCCCTTCATCTGAAGCTTAGAATTGTCCATTGCATGTGTGACTTGTCATTTTAGCAAATGACACAGCTCTCTAAATTGCCCACCACTTCGGTCAAACCATGTAAGATTTTTCATTCCTCAGAACTGAAATTCAGTTTTCTACTATGGCTTCTACAACTATAGGAGAACAAAATCATTTGGTCATAAAACTCACCTGGCTTTTTAATTCATCATGTAGAATGGTGTAAATGATTATTCTTGGGCAAATCCCAAGATCCATTTTTTAATTTCTCAGTTCATTTTCCCCTCTTATCTTAGGTACATATAAGGGTCTCTCTATAGTTCACTTATGAAAATGTGAATATTTTACACCACAAATGCAGAAAAAACATTTTTATAAATATTCTTTCAGGAGAATTGCAATCAATGTAGTCAGAGCTTAACAAGCAGATGGATGTATTTGAATGCCATTATCTTGTGTACAATGATATTATCTCTTTCATGAAAAATTCAGCAGTTTGGGTTGCTTTAGTAAAGGGAAGATGGAAGCAGGAAAAAAATAGCAAGAAAAACATGATCAGACTCAGAATCCCTGAGGGGGTCCCATTGCATCATTTAGCAGGAGAATGAGCAGTGCAGAAGGAGTAGCATTGGTAGACTCAGTGTCTGTTCTCCTTATGGCATTCTTGGCTCCGAGTTCTACTCGAGCCCCGCAGCTGTAGGTGGGAGCTCTTGGGCCTGCTAAAGCATCATACCGTGACATTTTTATCATCAGTCTAAGAGAAGAAAATAAATTTGCTAACAGAATAGAGTTGGCAGGCTAATGCTACCTTGTCACATTCCAGACATCTCCTGGTCTGGCTTGAGGCAGAGGAAACAGGAGTGTGGGCCAGAAAGTGTATGATGGACATGCTATATACCTAGATATGGTGGGAGAAGGGTGGGGAGTTGCTTGCTGAGAGATAGGCCTTTCTCCTGATGGCTTGAGAAATGAAAATACCCAGGCAAAGGAAGTGACCTCAGGTTTTTTTCTTCTGAAGAATAAGGCTGTGTCAAACATAGGCAGAATGATGTTGACAGTTGAAATCATTATCCAGATAATATGAGTGGGGAAAAATAGTCTGTGTCTTTTCTTACCACCTTTGCTTCTTGAAAACTTACAAAGGTTCCCTATTGCCTATAGGAAGAAAGCCAGAATTCTGACCCCTGACCCCTGACTTCATTACCCTTTATGGTGTATTCCCAATTTCATTTGAATGTTCCCTAGTACAAGCCCTTGATTAAGACCAACAGTGGTCTACTCTATTACCCAGAACCCCAGGAGTTTAATGTCCATTCTTGCCATGAAGTTTTTCTTTATACTCTTATCCTCTCCCTCTCTTCTGTTTATCAGATATAAAATTTATATTATCCATATTTTTTCAAGGCTCATTCAAATCCATGAAACCTTCACTGTCAGCCAAATTCATTTGAATTCTGATAAAACTTATTTCTTATACCACTCAGTAGTCAGGTACCATTTTCTAGCTTGCATTTTTAGTGTGCATATGTGTGTGCATGTGCGTGTGTGTGTGTGTGTGCGTGTGTGTATGTATGTGTTTAGTATACATCAAATGCTGAATTTTGAGTTAAGAAAACCTGGGCTTGAAGCTTGCCTTTGATAAGATGCAACATTTACTTTCTGTGTGACCTTGGTCAAGTTTCTTAACATCTGTGAGCCTCAGTTTCCTCATCTATAAAATAGGAATAATAATAGCTTCTGCTTAAAGAGTTGCTGTGAGAATCAAATGTGATAGTATATGTAAGACACATTGAAAACCCCAAAGTGATATTATGTGTGTATATAAAACATATATATATGTATGTGTATACATATATGCTTTTTATATGTGTATATCAGCTTTTATGTATATTTTTTGTATGTGTATATGGGTATATGAATATCTTGGCTCTGCAAGTAAACTATAAGTTCTCTATGGGGAGGTACCATGTCTAAATCACCTTAAAATCCCTTGGTGCTTAGAATAGTGCCTTGCTCATAGTAAGTATTTAGTAAATCTTTGATGTTGAAGATACTAGTGAGGTAATATGATATAATGGAAAGAAAACTACCTGTGTTCTTATTGATAGATAGGTATTCCCTCTAAGGATGCAACTATCTGTACCTGCTCATATTATCTATCTCAATCTAAATTCAGATTCATCACTTAATGTCAATGTTACTTTGGGCAAGTCACTTAGCCTTCTGGGCTTCAGTTTCCTCATCTGTAAAATGAAAGAATTGTACTAGAATCATATAGATTCTATAGTCAAAAGAGACCTTGGAAATTGATTGGTCCTATTCTCTTAGTTTACAAAGGAAAGAATTCTCTTGATTCATCTCTTTTTCCCTTTTGTCTTTTGTTTTACCATGCATATTCAGTCTTAGCAGTTGCTGAAATTTTTTAAAAACGTAATAACATAGCATAACTCTTTTTATGGTGACACAATTTTAAGGGTACCTAGGAATCAACTTATAGAATCTTAACAAGGAGATTCTTCAAAAAAAAAAGAAAAGATCATAGAATACTATTTAAAAAAATAAAGTTGACCCCAAACTACCATTCTTTGTATTTGCTTTCTTATTGCTAAAAATATTTAGAGGATAATTTATGTATATTTTGGGAAAATTCTTAATGAAACTATAAGAAGGGAATAGGAAGATGGCTTTCCATAGCAGACCAAATCTTCACAATCATAGAACTAGCTAAGAGGCGTATTATATAGAATATGAAAGCCTGCTGTATTTCATTTGTTGACTTTATTTTTTGGGAAAAATTGCAAAATGCACCTTATTTAATGAGTTGTTTCCTACACATATTAGAATCATACTATTTTTTATGGTTTCTACTACAACAGCAATGTTGTTCAACAATGAGTAATGATAAGCAAAGTGTAAAATAGGGAAACATATGCCTATCTAAAGTTCTTGATAGTGTCATAGAAGGTATCACCTACAGAAGCCAAATGCAAGATTTCTCTGTTAATGAAGAGGTTTTCTAAATGCTAATTGCTGATAACATTAATTACATAGAGTGCTAGTATACTACTTAACATATTCAATGTGATCCAGAGTAATTCAAAAGAGATTAGACCAACCATTTACACTGGAAAGTCCAATTGGATGAAAAATGCTTATTTCCCTGTTAATACAGTGTTGTTGGATGGATAGTACCTTGCATTATTCCATCACTTTAAATGTGATGAATGTATACTGCAATTTGATAGTGAGCTGGGTCCAAAACTGAATATCAGGAAGAGAGTAAATTTTATTGCATTTGGGAAATTTCATAATGCATTTAATGACCCCAAATTCTCACTGCAGCAGAAGGCTATCCCTTGACACTAGTGTTCTCCTAGTGATGCTGGTGGATACAACTCATGGAACAACTTGGTCTTAAAAGACTCAAAATTATAAGTGAAGCAACCCAAAGGCAATAGTAGAAATAAGTAACTACAAGCCAATAGATATTTTATTAGAATAGTAAGTCATTTAAATATATTTGGAAAATGGGTATAAATAGATTCAGCATTATTTTGATTTTTAGCTTTTGTGCATAGTAGGTGCTTAATAAGTATTTGTTAAATGGTTGATTGGATAAATGAATGAATGAATGAATGAATGAATGAATGAATGAATGGTAAATAAGTGTCTAGTAGAAGTATATATGCATAAAGAGCAAATAGAAAATAATGCATTAAAATTCATTTCTTTTACTTTTTGACTGAAATATCAGGAACATTGATTTAGAATGTTTAATTACACTTCGGACCTGATGCTCTTCTAAAGATTGACAGTGCAAGATTATTTAACATTAGTGAGTGGTTTCAGATTTAAAAATATATATGATGAAAAAAACCAGTCATTGGTTGTTTTAATGACCACTATACCACACCTGAGCATAAGCTTGAAGGTCAGTGCATTATTTGAAATTCCATGTCTGGACATAAGAACAAGAATGTCTTTCATGGCTTGTTAGGAAATGTTAAGTAAGACATCTTTCACTGTTTCCATTTTTTTACTAAAGAAAAAGAAAGTTGCTTGTTTTTACCTTGGTGAGGCATTACTGGCAACCTGAAGTGAGAATTATTTTGAGATTTTAGATGAAGAGTATTATAATGTATTGGTCTAAATATAAGATTTAATCTCTGCCCCTTCTCCTCCCATAAATGCTTTTCCAATATTTGAAAGCAATATAGAATTACCTTCTGTCTTGTCTATTTCAGCAGATGCCTTCCACAGGAGTGAGTATGGAATTTATAGTTGTTTCTCACTGACCTTTGCCCCATAACTTGACCTAAATGTTTGTGGTCTGCAGGTTGCCTCCCTTTTGCCCTGTCTGAGGCAACTCTGGATCTGTGAATCGACCAACAGCAATTTCCTTTATGAGTCAATATTACAATTTTTCACATTAAATATATGTTATAGAGTAATTTTATGTAACTAACAATTTCTAGCTACATTTCTCCCTTTCAAATAATTTTCTTTTAGGGATATGAATTATTCATAGTTTTGAGGTCCATAGGATTATTAATATAATGGAGAACTGATCAGGTACTCTCATTCATTTTGCTTCCTACATTGAGTCACAAATGCTTCTCTAAATGACTTACTTTTGTGACAAAGGTTCACACTAGTAAAGAGAAAAGAGAGTTCACACACAAAACCTCCATCTCTAAATAAGTTCTATGAAGGATATATTTTTGCAGCTATTCAACGTTTAAGGGGAGTTTGAGGCTTGGGATGCTACAGTTCTTCCAGTCTGTCAGGTCAACTCATGAAGGGAGGGGAGTGAATAGCTTCCCTTCTCCTTTTATATAGGAAAGGCTCTGTCTCTTACCTATATCAAAGGAATTTAACCAGTTTTAATTACTTCCCCGGGGTTCCAGGGCACTGATTCTTGAGGAAGCAATGTTATTGTATATAATCTCTAGTTCTGATTCTGTTCTTTATGATATTTGGGTATCATATTAGTTGAGAGGATGAATAAGGGAGATAAAGGTCTGGTTAACTGGATGATTGGCTGCTAATTTATTGATCATGTTCCTATAGACTTAGGGGCCTGCTTTCATGGCCCAAGTTGAATTCTAGGAAACTTTCCCAGATCCCAAGGACTTATATCTGAATACAGATGGTCATAACCTCATAAGGGACCTCAGGACAAAACAAAGTATAAAAATGCTATTGTTTGTTCATGGACTGAATTTCTGATTTAACTCTTATCTCTCCCAAGTTTATCTCAAGATTCTAAATCATACTATAAGTTCAGTAAACAGGTTAACATTCAGCAAGGATTTTCTATTCGGTACTTTATACGTTGGGGTGTCATATCTATTAGATGAACCAGCAGACTAGAATGAACATTGATACAGAATGTGGCATATATTTGAGGGTGTTCCATTTTTGAACCAACATAAGCAAAATTATTTTATTATATAGACTGCAAGATACACTTGATATTTTTCCAATTTTCCAAATCACATGTTTTACCTCAAAGGCTGACATGCATTGCTATTTTAGCTATCTTCATAATTATGAATAAAATTTAATCTGGGGATAGAAATGTTTTCTATCAGATGAGAAAGCTACTGACTCTTGAAGAAGACACTACCCTTCATGACAAAGTCAGCCTTCATTCTCCAAAACATACATTTTTTTTCTACTGTACATTGCCTAATTTGGTCTGAGATCACTGTTTTCCTGAGGCTCAAGGAAGGTTAGAAAAAAAGTTATGGGATTTAAAAAATTTTTTTTAATCTAAGTTGTAAAGGAGCTTGGAACCACACCACAAGCATCATAATTAACTTTAATAATTATAAATGTAAATGCAGACAAGCCACAAGGTTTTAATGGTGTGCCACATGCTTCTGCTAATTATTTTAGAGTTTGGACACATTCAGTGCCAGCTAATTATAAACCCTGCTATGGAAATCATCTGTTTATATTAGACTTATTGATCTCTAGTGTTTAAGCAATATGAAAAGGGAAATCTACAATGCTGGACCATCTGCTTTGTATTCCTAATTGCTTTTAAAGAATCAAATATATAAATAGTCAGCTTTTTATATATTGGATTTCAAACTCAAGAAAACATGTTGTGCAAATCTATGTGAACAAGAAAGAGTGTATTTAAATTTTTTTTGCTCCCTTGCGCTTTCTTCTTTCCCTTAGCCTTTCAATTTGCACTGTTTTCTGACCTTCTCACAGAAATCCAAAATGCCAGCTTTCTCCTAGGCCTCACAGAATGGTCCAAGCTGTTGAGAACTTAGTCATCTTTGCCATTTACATCTCTTAATGGCACCCTTTCTTCTACTTACACAGCTTATGGCCATGAACATTTCTTGTAATTTTACACCATGGATACAGAGGAAAAAGGGAGGGGATCGAACATTCAGGGTGATGATTTTGTCTTTTGAGAGGCATTTGACTTCTATAGGAACTTAAATCCATTGGCTCTTGTGCTAGATGTTAGTTTGGGGGTCCAGAATTCTACTTACCCTATTACCCTTTATATCATGTTTAACTGGTTTTATTTTGATACTTAATAATTCCAAGCCAAATGAGGTTTATACCTGTTTAGAGTCTATTCTCAAGTTCTTTGTTTAATCCATGAAATTTTCTTAGTTCTCCAGGTATATGGCTTTTATTTCAGATTATTAAATACATTTGCTCGATACAAAGTGACTAATCAATAGAAAGCATTGCTTCTTGCAATTGGCATTCCTTCCCTTCCTTCTTTTCTTCCTTCTCCATATTCTTTTTGCTTCTTATCTTCTGTCATCTTCCCAAAAGCTACCTTTTCTTTCACTTTGAACTTATGTTACAAATTTATTTGGCCTATAGAAAACTACAATTCTCAAACAAAATTTAAAAAGGTAGAAGTTGAGGAACACGTTAGGAGCTCTTCATTATCTTTTGGGAGCAAAAGATCATTACATCATTTTTTAATCCCCAGAAATGTTCATAGTCCAATGCAAAAATGAAGTAAATGCTTCCTGCCCCTAATTTTATACCAGACTCTGGGGCATAGGGCATCTCTGAACTTTAATGACTAACTCAGAGCAGTTGATGATCTGATGTACATCTGGGGGTCATTCACCTCACTAACAAGAGTTAAAAAAAAAAGCCAAACCACCCTGACCTTTTTGGGGGAGGTAGAAATTAATTTTGTTGAGCTCAAAATAAAAGAATGCTTGATTACAAATACTCCCATTACCGTCACTACCATGGACTACTGTGTCTTAGGGCAAGAGTGTATATAGAATAAATAGACTTATCTTGAGGTTTGTGAAATACCCTGTTATGCTCAAGCCCGAGTGACTTTTCTGAGGTGAATTCCTTCTTTTCTCATTAGGAATATATTCCTCTTGGGATATTTCATAAGCTTCTGGAGATGACTCTGCTTATTCTGCTTATCCTTACAGTTTTGAATGGAAATTCTATTATTTATCTTTGTTCTTACATTACTTGGTTTTTAATCTCTGCACACATAGGGCAGGCTGTCTTTATAATATAAGTTAATTCTAAATAGAGATCCAAATTCTACCCCCTTATCACCCCCTCCTCCAACTCCTTTGGAGAAAAGGATGATATTCAGTCAGAAAAAAATTAGGAACATCTTATAAAGGTATTTTAAACAACTCATGTGGTCTAGTTCCTCGAAGAAAGTTACAAATCAGCAGAGCACAATTGGCAGCTACATTTTCAAATCTTTTCCTACGGTGCTACCATTTAAATCAAATAACACTGTTTAATGGCCTTTTTTAAAAAAAGCCATCTTTTGGATCTGAGCTCCAACATGATTATCTTCCACTTCTATTTAGTATGACAACAGGCTAGTGATAATTATTATATCAGTTTCTATCCTGGGAATTGGGAAACAGTGTGTGCCCACTTGTTAACCTGGAGAGGTTGTTAGCATCTTTGGTTTGGATTGTGGACACTAACTTGAGAAATGTATGGCACGAGCGATATATAATTTTATTACCGAGTCTATAAAAGCTCCTTTCTCAGGCTTCTCTTCAGTGTTCAACCAATCTGTGGTAGTAGGTAAGAACAGTTTCTTATCCAAGCATATATAACAAAAATGTCCTTAAAACATTTTATTAATTTTTAAACTTTTAAAATGAAACATTTTCTTTTATATTTAATTTTAGTTTACAACATTCAGTTCCACAAGGTTTTAAGTTCCAAATTTTCTCCCCCTCCCTTTCTTCTCCCCCCACCCCAGGCAGCA
This sequence comes from Gymnobelideus leadbeateri, assembly GCA_011680675.1. Lineage (NCBI taxonomy): Eukaryota > Metazoa > Chordata > Mammalia > Diprotodontia > Petauridae > Gymnobelideus > Gymnobelideus leadbeateri. The sequence goes on along the minus strand of WOXC01011781.1, from coordinate 415,657 downwards.
ATATGATATAAATTCTACATATGCCTGCACATCGAAAATTAGTCAAGTTGTAAAGAGGAATTATAACCAATAGAATGAACCATATTGTCTTAAAAATGTAATATTGGCCAACAATGTAGTCAACCAGACTTGCTTAGTAATTATATCCATTAAAATTAATTTCAATACATGAAGTATCATAGCTGTTCAAATACTCCCAGTTCCTTATCAGGGTTATTTTTTTATTCACTTTCTAAAGTTTTGGGGATAGTTAGTGTGTACAGTTTTCTTATGATTTTGATTTTCTCATTTCACACTAAAGTCCTTTATAAATTTCATTATATTTTCCACTCTTGTTGGTCTTTATGTCATCATAGAAGTAGATTATGTTAATATAATTAAATATATTTAATATTTTCCTTATTGTTGGTTATTTAGGATGCCTTGAGATTTGCAATTGCATGTAACTTTATTGGAGAAATCTTTGAATAGATCATAGAGGATGGAGTTGTTTGCTTTTGGTAATATTTTCAAGGTAATGTTCCAACAATGGAATTATTCGGTTAAACGGCTTGATTATTTTGAAATTTATGCTGTGTACTACAAGACTGATCTCCCAAAAGATTCCAGCTTGCAATCCTACCAGCAGTGAACTTATGCTTCTTTTTTTACATAATACTTCTAGCCGTGAATTTCACTGATTTTCATTGCTTTTGCCAATTTGATGGGGGTAAGATGATATCTCAAAGTAATGCTAATTTGTATCTCTTTGATTATCAGTGAAATTTTGTAGAATGATTTTAAATAACATTCTACAGGCAACTTATAGTTATCTTAAATTGTCAGTGACTTCTAATAATTTAGCTTCTTGGCCTCAGTGAATATATGTGTAAACAAATGTCTAAACGTTGAACTCCTATTCAAAATTTTTGGGTAAAGTTTAGTTGATATTATAAATTTTCTCCTAGATGTAATTTTAAGTTTGGATTTTTGTATGTTGGATTTTTCTTTAAGTGGGACACTTATCTATTGTATCTAGAAAGGGAGCAGTGATACAATGAAGAGAGCCAAGGGCTATAAAATTATCCTGACTCAGATTTTTTCCCCTGGCACATAACTTTGAGTAAGTCATTCATTCACTTTCTACCTATTTTTCAGTCATAAAAATGGGAAAATTATGACTAAGTAGTTCAGAGATTTTACTTTGAGAATAAACTAACTACAGTTTTCATATAGGTCAGATGTGCCAATCAGTTACTTTATTGTTAGAGAAGTTTCCCTAATATGTGGATTTGACCACAAAGTCACTTTTATTCCCCCAGGTCTTTTGTCTGGAACCCTTTCTGCTAAAGAACTCTTAGATATTATATATATATATATATATATATATATATATATATATATATATATATATATATATATATATATATACACATATATAATATTCCCTAATTTTAAGTTGAGAATATAGATAGGAACTAAGCAAGGTGACCTGGGGAGCTATAGCCAAACCCTACTGGGTTAGCTAAACTATCACTGGAATTAGGGTTTTCAATCAATGCTTTGATTGAACTGGATAGCATTTTGTTTGTTTGTTTTTAGAAATAGGCCCCATAACTGTCAAGGTATACTGTATACTACTAGATCTTGATAGTACAGAATCACTCATGCAAGGAATCATTCAAAGTCAAGTATTGAACATTTGTGCTACAAACTTTCTTTGTTAGGTTAGTAGAATTCCATAGCCATACTGACCTGTGCAAAGATATTTGTAAAGAAATTATTCTAAAATGTGTTACACAATTATCATCCTGCCTAGAAGATTAGTCAACTGGTGTCACTAAACTCTTGGAACATCTTACTCTATAATGTCATATGAATTTATACTATGAAATTTGAACAGTGCTTTCTCACTTCTGGTTTATAAAATATAATTGTTTGAACTTTACTTATCTGAGAGAAAGCATTATTAGAAAATTGAAATTAAATATCACTTTGATCTCAGTTGTATCCTACATACATTCTATATATTGGTTAAATATGATTCATCATGCCAATAACAAAGTATCTTGAATTTCTTAATATCAACCATATTAATGTTATATTTTATAGAAGATAACTTTATCTGAATAATGAGTGCAAACCACTGTGGGGAGGGGAATCGGAAATGTTATAAATTCATTCAATGAGGATTGGCTGAATCTTTCCTAATAGGAGAATGCAATCAGCCACAAGTGAGCTTGTGATATCCTTTAAATATATAAAACACAAGTGAGCATAATTAAATTAGGTCTCTAGGGCTCTCAGAACACCACAAACTGAGAATGCATGATATCCTCAGAAGAATAGGAGAAAATTCCTCTTATAAACATCTATCCTGATGTCTTCTAAACCATCACTAAACTTTGGCATGGAGTCCACCCCCACAACCCCTAGCCCAATTGAACATTGAAAAAGCAATGTCCGTTAAAATAGAGAATGTGATATAAAATGGGGTGTTTACATGATTTTGTATTATTTCTTTACAATGGGACCTCCCAAACAAAATTCTAAGTTTTTTTGGTGCAGACCAGTGCGATAACAAAGGTATTAAGCTCCTCTAAGGTAGGAGAAACTCTAAGTGACCCTCAACTATAGTGGGGCTTCTGAGGCACTATAATTAGGGTTTTTGAGAAGAAGTCAGACACATCCATGGTAACGTTTGGCTCATTAAAAAAAAGTCTTATTTGGAGAACTAACAGGAATATTTTAGTTCCAAAGTGAATAATATAAACTTAACTTGTGGCTTCTTTGATGACGTTGTGGAAAGGGTTAAAATTGTCTACATAGATCACTGAAGTTTTATCATATAAGATGACCTTAGGAACTGTCATCTCCCTTGAATTTATACAAAGAATTCAAAGTAAAGGTTTTCTAGGTTACACTTCTTTTTTCAACCCTTTGTCCTGTCAGCTCAGTCCTTGATATCTTCATCTGCCGACATGCCCAGATGTGCAGTGAATGTTGATTTGAGCTGGCCCCTCAACCCCTCCCTGCTGGTGTCATTAAAACCAGGGAGGTAGCGGCTCCCCTGGCATCTTTGGCACGGCTTGGCTTTACACTGCGGACTAAATTATTGATGAAGAGCACTTCTGTCGCAGTGTGTTTTACCCACCTTTAAATGAAACAGCGCGGATAGAGCTGTCAGTGCCTCCTCACTCCCTCCAACTTCTACATGACATTTATGATGTGGTTCAGATTGCACCGAAGCAATTAATTTCCAGTAGAGTCTGCACTCAGAATGAAGATCCCTGACAATTACCGAGGGCTGGTTTTTCAATGAGCATACTACACACTCATCAATACCATACACAAAAGGAAAACATCAAAACACACGTACCAGGGGGGTCTGGGATTTTCCATTCTCTTCCCCCACCCCTTGAATTTAGTCTGGGATTCTAGGACTTCCATACTATGCTTCTTGTTCTATTTATAATTTTGATAGATAGGTGATCCTATTTTCTTCTCACATATTTTATAACCTCTTGCTGAAAGTTTTATAAAATTTGCTTGCTTTCAAGTTCTATTCATTCCAAGATGCAACTTTTGCCCTTTGTTCTTGCCAATGGACTATACTTTGAAATCTGGAATTTAGTAGCTCAAGTGACCTTAATGCCATGGTTAAGCCTGTGTTCATTTTCAAAATCAAATGTAAGTCATATTACCTCATATTTGGTGAGGGGCAAGATGAACATTTCTATACTCATAAAAGTTTAAAATTTTGGCCAATCTTGCAAATCATAATTTGTTTTTTTGAGATATGATGAAATTTAGTCATTCAGACTAATTGGGACAAAGAAAATTTAAATTCTAAAATAATAAATTAAATTTTTTTTCAGCTATACACACTTCCCTTCCCTAGGTGAGACAACACAGCAGTACTGCAGGGGGTGCAGAAGGGAGCATGTAAGTGTTTGCCCTGGTAGATTGCTTTGCATTTCTGTCTCTACATAGAATGCCCAAAGTCCATGTATTTAAGGGAAAAAGCAATACAACCTTTGTTTGTATAACTTGGCCCTTTATAATTTTGCTCACTAAGGGAGCTAGAGTATGTAGAGAGGCAGAGAAAGAAGATAATTCTGGTTGTGGCCACATGTGTATTATTGCAACCATTTAATATCATGTTCTCTTGTGAAGAATAGTACCTTTTGGGAAAGTATTCAGGAGAGCAAATGGTATGCATATTCACCCTTAGGAAGAGTGTCTCATGTCTATAGTTACATTATCATGATGTCTTAGAGTCTGGGCACAAATAACACCATTTAGGAGTATTTTATGACAACTCTGTACCTTTGGCCCTCAGTGGAAACTGCATGCCTGTTTCAGTTTTTTGAAACTATTATTCTCCTTGGCTAGGACATGCCTGATAGGGATTGTGAACAAGCTAAGTGTGGTCTAATGTAGGCCTTCAGAGAGCTTTCTTTAATGAATAGATACATTTATAATGTTTATATGTAAATGTGTTAATTTAGTATTCTTTGGGTTTTTTTCCCTTGAATCTATTTTTCCCTCTCTCAATTAGTCTGTCTCTGAGAACACATTTTTTATTTGTTTGTTTTGTTTTCTGGTAAATCACAGAGTGAGAAATGACTTAAACCAACATTTTACAGATAAGGAAAATAAAGCTCAGTGGGTCTAAGTTACTTGCTCAGTGTAAGGGATTTGAACCTCAGGTCTTCTAAGTCTAAGCTTTTTCCACTGTGCTTTCCACAGTATAGCCTTGATCTAAATGTACCTGATATTACTTTGCTTCCATACAAAGAGAATCTTGCTATAAAGGGTATTGTACTCCCTGCAAACCTGATTTGGAGCACCATGACTTCCAAAACTTCTGCTTAGGGTTGGGCCCAGTCATCTCTTTATTTCTTACCTGGCTCTTTTTGACTTCTATTTTATTTTATTTTATTTTTTGGTTTTTGGAGGGCAATTGGGGTTAAGTAACTTGCCCAATGCCACACGGCTAGGTTTTTATTTGTTTGTGCGTGTCTGAGGCCGGATCTGAACTCAGGTCCTTCTGACTCTAGGGCCGACTCTCTACTCACTGCGCCACCTAGCCGCCCCCTCTTTTGGACTTCTTTGGACTTTTTAAATTTATGCCTTCGTGTCCCAGAAACTCCATGACTGAGAAGTCTCATCATCCTGCAAGGCCCCATCAGCCTTGGCATTCACACTTTATCAGTACCCTCTACCCTGCTGAGGCAGCCTAGGTCAGTCATCTCTTCATTTCCCACTTGGTTACACTCCTTTGGATGTCTCCATCATGCCTGCCCAGGTACCATTCCCTCCTGCCTTTTCAACTTCCTGTTGGTATTGTCCTCTCTCATTAGATTATAAGTTCCTTGAGGGCAGGAAGTGTCTTATTTTTTGTATGTGTATCCCCAGTTCTTAGTACAATGCCTGGCACATAGTGGGTACTTAATAAATGTGTACTGACTTACTGATTGTATGTTTCGTTTACTTTCAGTGATTCTAAAGTTATTTAAATAACTAAATATTATCTCTTAATCTAACAGATAAAGACATAATTACATAGGGTATTGGGAAGGAAACTTCATCTTATTGTTTACTTATTCTTGATAATAAATAGATCCTATTGGAAAACTACCTTAAGTTTTATTCATAGTAACAAAGAACTGGAAACTAAGTGGGTACTTAAATATTGGGGAATGACTAAACAAATTATTGTAGATGAATGAAGAAGTATATGCAGAGGAAAATGAGAAAACTTGCATGAACTGATACAGAATGAAGTGAGCAGAACTAGGAAAGCAAGTTATACAATGACAACATTATCATAAAGATAAAATGACTTTCAAAGACTAGAACTTTCAAATCAATGAAAACCCATGATTCTGGAGGACCCAAAATAAAAGAAGCTCCTCACCTCTGACCAGAAAATTAATGGATTCAAGATGCAGAATGAAACATTGAGTTTTGGACATGAACAATGTGGGAATTTCATTTGCTTGGCTATGCACATTTTAGTAGGATTTTTTTTTCTTTTTTCAATTATTCAGTTGGGGAGATAAAATAAATACTTGTCAATCAGAAAAAGCAATTAAATTAAATTTTTAAAAGATAGTAACTTTTTACCCATAGGTCAAAGTACAGAAATTGCACATTTATATTTTCTTCTTCCACTAAATTCCTTTTCTGTTGCCTTATCATGTGATAATCCTGGATTCTCAAAAGGAATGTGAGCAGAGAACAACTTCTGGCAAGTTTTATCCTTTTGGCAGGACTTGGAATTTGGGGCTGATATCCTCTCCACATATCTCAGACTGAGGATTAGGCTAGTCAAATTTGGAGTGGCTTATCATCAAATTGGGCTAAGGTGATATTTTTTTTAACTCCAACAACACTTGTAGACCATCAACTAAATCGTGAATGGATCTGTGTCAAGGAAAAAGTAATCATGCCAATGAAATCATAGATCTCATAAATACTGATGAATACTTAAAATTATTTGTGACTTCCAGGGCCAAGACAGCTGAGAGAGGAAGGAATCCTCTGAAACCCTCCAAAATTCCCCTCCAAAAAACTATAAGACTACCTCAAAATTGATCTAGGAGCAGGGAAGCAGCTTACCACCCCAACAGGAATGGTCTGTCTCACTCAGGTAGGAGAGGAGCAGGGTCCAAGAGCAGTAGCAGTAGCCAACCTCACAGTAGGTGGCCTTCAGCAAGGCTCCAAGCTTGGAACAATCCACCAGTGAGGCTCCACCCTCTTTCAAAACAGCAGCCCCCTAGATAAGTGAGCAGTCTATGTAGCTCAGCAAGGCCCCACACCATCAACTCCTCTCCAAACACAAGCCACAAATGAGGCCTTGACTTCATAGCTTGCCAGTAGAGAAACCCCCACCTCAGGACTGGTTAGCAGCAAGATCCTACCCCTAGGCCCTATCAGCAGAAAGACTCTGTTTCAATAGCAACACAGAAGCAAGGACCGACCTCCAGAAAAGGCCAGCAGCTAAGCCCCACACCCAGGGGAGGCCAACAGGAAGGCTCTAACTCCCAGGACATGCCAGAAGGGAAGCCTACCCTCCAGAGAAAACAAATGGCTAAGCCCTAAAGCCAAGCGAAAGCCATAGATTAGGCCAGATTCCCTAGCATAAAAACAAAAAACAAAAAACAAAAAACTTCTGACAGTATAGGACCAGATTCCAATTCTCACATAAAAACACCAATTGATGAAAAAGGTAGGAAAATTATCAAAAAAACAAAAAAGAGTTTAACTATAGAGAGTTACTATGGTGATAGGGAAGATCAAGGCATAAACTTAGAAGAGTACAATAGTGTCAAACTGACTACATGTAAAGCCTCAAAGAACAATGTAATTTGGTCTCAGGTACAAAAAGAATTCCTAGAAGAGCTTAAAAAGGATTTTAAAAGCAAATTAGAGAAGTAGAAGAAAAATTTGGAAAAGAAATGAGAGTGATGCAAGAGAATCATGACCAAAAGAGTCAACACCATGGAACAGATATGGAAAAATTTGCCAAGGAAAAGTAACTCCATAAAAAATAGAATTAGCAAAATGGAAAAGGAAGTACAAAAGCTCACTGAAGAAAATAATTCCTCAAAAATTAGAATTGAACAAGTGGAAACTAATGACTATGAGACATCAAGATACAATAAAACAAAATTTAAAAAGTAAAAAAAATAGTAATTGGAAAAAAAAAACTGACTAGAAAATAGATCCAGGAGAGATAATAGAAGAATTATTGGACTACCTGAAAGCCGTGATTAAAAATATATATTAAAAAAACCTAGACAATATCTTTCAAAGAAAACTGCTCTTCCATATTAGAAACAAAGGGCAAAATAGAAATAGAATCCACTGATCACCACCTGAAAGAAACCCCTAAGTGAAAACTCCAACAAATATCATAGCCTAATTCCAGAGCTTATAGATTAAGGAAAAGGTATTGCAAACAGCCAAAAGGAAACCATTCAAATATTGGGGAACTATAGCCAGGACTGCACAGGATTTGGCAGCTTCCACATTAAAGAACCAGGGAGCTTGAAATATGCTATACCAGAAGGATTACAACCCAGAATCACCTACCCAGCAAAACTGAATATAATATTCCAGCAGAAAAAATGGATATTTAGCAAAATAGAGGACTTTTAAATATTTCTGATTGAAAGACCAAATCTAAAAACCAGATTTATGACCCAAGAGAAGCATAAAAAAGGTAAAAAAGAAAGAAGGAAGAGAAAACATAAGAAATTCAATAATGTTATTGAATTTGTATTTCTACTTATAGAAATATATCTTTATATGGAAAATAATATTTGTAACTCAATAATTTTATTACTATAAGAACCATTAGAAAGAATATATGTAGCCAGCAGGGTGAATATAATGTGACTTTTATAGTATGATCCCTCCAAAAACAAAATTAAAGAGTGAGAAAGAAAATTGCACCCAGAAGAAGAAGGAGGGAGGAGATTGAATGGGGGTAGATTATCCCACATAAAAGAGGCATGAAAAGGCTATTATAATGAAGGGGAAGATTGGCACAGGGTGGGGGAAAGGGTGAGGGAAAGGTGGGCAAAACTTAAACCTAACTCTCATCAAAATTGATTCAATGAGAGAATAGCATACACACTCATTTAAGTACAGAAATCTATTTTACTATCTAAGGAGATAAAAAAAGGACAGGGCAATAGAAGGGGAGGTGGGGACTGATAAAAGGGAAGGTATACTGGGGAAGGCAGTGACCATAAGTAAAACTCTTGTGAGGAGGGAAAGGGTGGCAAGTGAGAGAGAGGGGAATAAACAGGTGAAAAATAGCATGGAGAGAAATACACAATTAGTTATCACAAGTATAAATGTAAATGGAATAAACACACCCATAAAACAGAAGCAAATAGCAGAATAGATTAAAAACCAAAATGCTACCTTATGTTGTTTACAAGAAACATTTGAAGCAGAAAAATACACACAGGTTATGGGTCAGGACTGGAGCAGAACCTATTATGCTTCAGCTGAAGGAAAATTTGCAGGGGTAGCAATCATGATCTCAGACAAAGTAAAAGCAAAAATAGATCTAATTAAAAGAGATAAAGCAGGAAACTATAACTTGCTGAAAGGTACCATAGAAAATGAAGTCATATCAATACTAAACATATATGCACCAAATGGTATAGTATCTGAATTTTTGAAGAAATCAAATGAGTTACAGGAGGAAATAGTAATAAAACTATATTAGTGGTGGACCTTAACTTTCCCTTCTCAGAATTAGATAAATCTAACCAAAAAATAAACAAAAAAGAAGTTAAGAAGGTGACTAAAATTCTGGAAAAGTTATATATGATAAATCTCTGGAGAATATTTAATGGGAAAAGAAAGACCTATACCTTTTTCTCAGCAGCATATGTTACCTACACAAAAATTGGCTGTGCATTAGGACATAAAAACCTCACAACTAAATGCAGAAGAGCTGAAATAATAAATGCATCCTTTTCAGATCATTATGCAATAAAAATTACATTCAGTAGTGGACAGTGGACAAAGAGATTAAAAGTTAATTAAAATTAAATAATCTAATCCTAAAAGAAAAAAGTTGGTCAAATAAGAAATCATAGTAACAATCAATAATTTCATTCAAGAAAATGACAATAATGAGACAACAAACCAAAATTTATGGGTTGCAGCCAAAGCAATACTTAGGGGAAAATTTATGTGTCTGATTGCTTACATCAATCAAATAGAGAAAAAAGCAGATTAACAAATTGTGCATGCAACTAAAATAACTTGAAAAAACATATTAAAAATCCCCAATAAAACACGAAATTGAAAATGCTGAAAATCAAAAGTAAGAATAATAAAACTGAAAGTAAGAAAATCATTGAACTAGATATAATGAACTAGAAATAAAACTAGAAGCTGGTTTTATGAAAAAAATAGATGAACCATTGGTTAATTTGTACCAGAAATATTAGCTATAGCAATAAGAGAAGAAAATTAGTTAAAGGAATAAGAATAGGCAATGAGGAAACAAAACTATCACTCTTTGCAGATGATATGATGTTACACTTAGAAAATCCTAGGGTATCAATCAAAAGCTACTTGAAATTATTAACAACTTTTGCAAAGTTGCAGGATATAAAATAAACCCACACAAATTATGGGCATTTCTATATACTACCAATAAAACCCAGCCACAAGAGATAGAAAGAAGAATTACATTTAAAATAGCTGTAGAAAGTATAAAATGCTTGGGGATCTACCTGCCAAGACAAACCCAGGAACTATTTGAACAGAACTATAAAACGCTTTTCACACAAATAAAGTCAGATCTAAATGACTGGAAAAATATTAATTGTTCCTGGGTAGGCCAAGCCAATATAATAAAAGTTATAATTCTACTGAAATTTATTTATTCAGTGCCATATCAATCAATAATTATCTTTTAAAGCTACAAAAAATAATAAAATTCATCAGAAGGACAAGAAGTCAAGAATATCAAAGGAATAAATGAAAAAAGAATGCAAAAAAAGGTGTCCTACCCATACCAGATCTAAAACTATATTATAAAGCAACAATCATTAAAACTTTTGGGTACTAGCTAAGAAATAGAGAGATGGATCAGCAGAGTAGGTTAGGTACATAAGACACAGTAATAAATTACTAAAATAATCTACTATTTGATAAACTATGATACTCCAACTTCTGGGATAAGAACTCACTATTTGACAAAAAATGTTGGGAAAAATGGAAACCAGTATGGCAGAAACTAGGTATGGACCAACATCTCACACCATATACCAAGATAAGGTCAAAATGGGTCCATGATTTACCCATAAAGGGTGATAGAATAAGCAAATTAAGAGAGCATGGAATAGTTTGTCTGTTGGATTTGTGGATAAGGGAAGGATTTAGGACCAAAGATACAGAGAGCATTACAAAATGTAAAATAGATTATTTTGATTATATAAAATGAAACATTTTGGCACAAACAAAACCAGTGCAACCAAAATTATAAGAAAAGCAGAAAACTGGAAAAACATTTTCCAACAGGTATCTCTGTTAAAGGCCTCATTTCTCAAATAGAGAACTGAGTCAAATTTGCAAACATACAAGTCATTTCCCAGTTGATAAATCATCAAAGGATATGAACAGGCCATTTTCAAAGAAATTGAAACTATCTATAGTCACATAAAAATACTCTATATCTCTATTGATCAAAGAAATGCAGATTAAAACAACTCTGAGGTAAACTCTAATATAGCTAAAAGAGGAAATTATTTGATTTTAGAGTGTATGTGGGAAAACTGGAACACTAAGGCACTCTTGAAGTTGTGGACTGATCCAACCATTCTGAAGAGCAATTTGGAACTATGCAGAAAGGGCTATAAAACTATGCATAACCTTTGATTCAGCACTATCACTATTAGGTCTATATCCCAAAGACATAAAAAGGGGAGGGGAGCTCTTTTTCTGTAGTGGCTAAAAATTGGAAATCAAAGGGATATTAATCAATTTGGGAATAGCTAAAAAAGCTATTGTGTATGATTGTAATGGAATATTATTGTGTCTTAAGAAATGAAAAGCAGGATGATTTTGGAAAAACAGAAAATTTACATGAACTGATGCATAGTGAAGTGAAAAGAATCAGGAGAATATTGTACACAGAAACAGCAATATTGTTCAGTGAACTGTGAATTATTTAGCTATTCTTAGCAATGATATAAGACAATCCCAAAGGTGATTAATGATGAAGTTTACTATCTGCCTTAAGAGAAAGAACTGGTATTTATTGAATGTTGACTGAAACATGCTATTTTTCACCTTTTTCTTTCATTTTTTTTCTTTTATTCAAGTCCTTTTGGGACAAATATGGAAATATTTTACATAATTGCACATATGTAACCTATATCTGATTGCTTACTGTCTCAGGGAGAAGGGAGGAGAGAAAAGGAGGGATAGAATTTGGAACTCAAAAATTTAAATGAAAATGTTAAAACATTGGAAAAATAATTATTTGTACATGTACACACATATATAAGTTGAAGAAATATAGTTTGGTTTTAGAGGGAAATACTAGGATTGGAGTTAGAATCATAGGTTCATAGGATACTAAATGTTGAGAGGTCAGAGGTAGAAGAGACCTCAGAGGCCATTTAGATACCATCTAGTCTAACCTCTTGATTCCAGGTCCTGGCTCTGAGACTTTATAGTCATATGGCCATGAGAAAGTCATTTAACCGAAGTCTTACTCCCCTTATCTGTAAAACAGGAGTGATGCCCTTGAATTATCACCTCACAATGTTATCATGAGAAGTACTTCATAACCTTTAAATGTATGAACTATTGTTATCTCTATTAATAATGACCAAATATTTGGGAACACCATCGATTAATCAATAAACATTTATTAAGCACCTACTGTGTGTGAGGCACTGTGCGAAGTAAGCTGAGAATATAAAAAAAGAGTCAGAAGACAGTCCCTGACTTCAATTAGCTTATAATCTACTGGGGCAGACAACATGCAAACAAATATATACAAAACAAACTATATACTGGATAAATAGGAAATAATTAAGAGAGAGAAGGCCCTGCAATCGAGGGATTGTAGAAAACTTGTGTTAGAACGTCGGATTTTACTTGGAACTTAAAGGAATATAGGGAAGTCAGTAGTTGGAATTGAGGAGGGGAACTTTCTAGGCATGAGGGACAGTCAGAGAAAAGGCCCAGAGCTGAAAGATAGAGTTGTTCATGGAAAGGCCAGGAGTTGTTGACCCATTGTCACTAGATCAAAGTATATGTATCAGGGAATAAAATGTCAGAAGACTGTAAAGTTAGGAGGGGGTTGTAATGGTAATGGGAATTTGAAGATCTTCCCTGACCCTTAATAAGCCTAAAATGAACTTGAGGACCTTCCCTGTTTTGAAAATATTCTCTGCCCCCTAATAGGCTGAACATGGTCACATGGAGCCTGTGGTGGGAAGAGTTTGCTGAAGGATAGAGGAGAGCCCACAGGAGAAGCTTGCTTGAGGGAGGATTGTTTATCAGGAGGCACAACTTTTGTTACTTTGTAGTTAAGTGAATCACAAGGGGTTGTGATGTTCTCTGACCCTGGAGAAGGCTATATGTACCCTGATGTGAGGTTTTGCTTTGGGGCTCACTTTGGGGAGAGTTGTGTGATTTGATCAGATGAGACTCTGGGCAGCCGTTAAGCCCCACTGGCTTTGAAAACCCAGATGTTGGTGCTTCCCTCTCTGGTGACTAACTGTATGTATGTGATAGTCAGACAGCTAGAAGCCCTGTCTGTTGGTTTGCTGAATTGTGTTATTTTCTCTGTCTTTATTTTTGTCTGCATGCGAATTCTGTTTGTATTCTCTGATGTTCAGGGTGCTGACTTTCTCCCCTGAACTAGGTAAATGATATATGTTTGATTAAAGTAAGATTGTTAACCCCTTTTTGAGTTGCTTTCCTTTAGAAAAGCAGATCAAAGAACCTGTGTTGTCAGTCATCTTGGGTATGTTAGGGTGCTTGCTGCTACAGGGGTTGAGGGCTTATTGGAGAAATGTGAAAACTGGAAATGTGAAATTGACAGATCTTGGCAACAGTTTTGATATAAGGGTGGGTGATGAGAGATAGTGAGTATCTAGGATAACTTCTAGGTTGTAAATCTGAGGGCTTTGGAAGATGGTGGTGCCCTCTACAGTAAAAGGGAAGGTAGGAGGGAAGGAGAGTTTAGGGAAAAAGACAATGAGTTCAGTTTTGGACATATTGAGTTTAAGATGTCTCCTGGACATTCATTTTGAGATACACTTATCTAATAGCAGAACAGAAAATAGAGAATATATACATAGGAAAAAGCATATCAGACAATGCCAAGTGAATGAGCTTTTCATTGGGAGCAAGATAACTCAGCTGAACTATGAGAAAGACTCTCAGATCTTACCCACAGGAAAATTCCCAGAAGTCTCTACTATAGTAAACTAGGAATAGGGGTATGATGAAACTCCTATGTCTCTGTTTCTTCCTAGAGTCTTTTTTCCTTCAAGCTGAAGTAAGGTTGGAACTCTGTCTTCTTTCTCAAAGCTGAAAACATCTCTCATAAACTCTGCCTCACACCGGCATGGATGATTGAGTTATCAATTTCCTCCAATGGGTAGAGACTCTCATACAATCAACCCTTTGAATCAAGGGGTACACAACTATCAGTTTTGTAGCCCTTACCAATTCTTCCTCCACAACACCTCTCACCAACGTGGCCTTCTCTGTACTTATGTGGTCACCACCTTTGTTCAAGCCTTCAACATGCTTCCCCAAGACTAAGGTAGCAACCCTCTGACAGTCTCCAGGCCTCTAATCTCTCTATTACTCCAACCACCGGTAAATCTTTCCTCTACACAATTGCCCAGTTGATATTTCTAAAGCACAGATCTAAGTCACTGCCCTGCTCAAGAAGTAGTTTGAGTGGCTTTCTATCCTTTCTTGATTAAAATAAAAGTCCTCCATTCTCATGAAAATCTCAAAACAATGGTCCAACCAAAGTGAACTACTTGATACTCCTTATGTACAACATTTTATCGCCCAACTTTCTGCCTTTGCACAAACCTAGAATGCTCTCTTTCCTTACCCTTAACTCCTATAGAGTCTTTTCAAGACTCAGGGGAACCTATAAGACATTCATTATTAATTAATATTATGAATGCATTTGGTACTTGAAATGTCCACAGTATTGTCATCTGTTTTACAATGCAAATTCCTAGGAAGTGAGTATTTATACCCATACATTTGCATGTATATATGTGTGTTTATATGTATATAGATATGCATGTGAGGATATAAACACATGTGTATGTGTGTATATACACAAATATGTATGTGTGTATATTAACACACATATAGAGCATCCCAAAATCTAGTACAAAGGTACTTAAGATTCTCTCTATGCATATATACACTTACATACATATACATGTATGTACACACTATATAGATATAAATATATGTATTTAAACATGTACAAGATGTCCCAGAAGTCTTATTAAAACTTAAAATTGTGCTCACTTTTAAGACACTGTATTTTACTTATATGTACATATATATCCATATTTATTCATATCCATATATGTCCATAACCATATCAATAGCTATCTATATAAATGACTTTGGGTTGTACATATAGGGACTAAATAGTATTTTATAATAAGGATGGTAAATTTTCATTCCTGCCCTCCTCACACACCCTCCAAAGCCCCATCAATTGCAGCCTATTGAATCTCCTGCCTCTAGACTTTTCCATCAGAGGAATTTTCCTTCAGGCTGCTGTTAGTATTTTTTGCTGACTGTTTTCAGTTTTGAACAAGGCACTTTTTCATTTGTTGTGTGATACCTTGTCACAACATACTCCTGTTTGGTATTGGTATGGCAAGCCCTCACTGAAAAACAAGCTTTCCCCTTTCTTCATTTTCCATAAAGCTCTGTCTAATCTTCAGGGCTAATTTGAATCCAAGTTATTTGTATTCTGAAATGTGAGAATTATGTACTTTCACTTCTAGTTCTATCCTGGAGGTGCCAAAATCTTCTCCTACCCTCCTTCCCCCATCCCTAGATAAAACCAAACCAAAGTCATATTACAAACCAAAGTCAAACAAACAAAAACTAAAAACCCAAAGAAGCTTGGAAGTTATTATTATGACCAGAACCTACATTTAAAGAAAGATCCTTTTTTTTTTTGGAGGGGGGAGGGAAGATCAATTGGGGTTAAGTGACTTGCCCAAGGTCACATGGCTAGTAAGTGTTAAGTGTCTGAGGCTGGATTTGAACTTAGGTCCGGTGCTCTATTCACTGCACCACCTAGCTGCCCCAAAAGATCCTTTTTTTCATAAGTGAAGATTAAAAGTGTCAGAACTTCATTCCAAATATCATTTTTTTTAGGTGAAAAGGGTGGGTCTTCCGTTTCTGTGCCTCTAGTCTCTTTGGATGCAAACCATTTAAACTAAGGGTTCTTAACCTGAGGTCCACAGATCTCTTCTCCTTCCCAGGTCTTCATGTATAGATGAATAATATTGTAATATAATAATAATAATAATAATAATAATAATAACACCAGCTTGGATGGGAAAACTATATTTTAATTTTCACTGACCTCTAATTAAAATTAGCATTCCCTTTGGTTATGAATTTTAAAAATACATTATTTTGAAAGGGGGTACATAGCTTTCATCAGACTGCCAAAGGACTCCATGGCACAAAGCAGACTAACTCCTATTCTAAACAATCTATAAATGATGTTTAAAAGTGAGCTGGGCCTCTTGGTGTGAATAATTTTCTAATCCTGATCATTCACTAACTTATAAAGTCAAACAGGACTGGTAATGCTGTATGAGTGAAACATGATTGTGGAAAGAATGTTCCCTCATAGTAGTCCCCAGGGACTGAGAAAAGGAAGTACCAGACACAGAAAAAACCTTGCAAATAACAGCCATTGCTTATGTAGACATTAAAACAAGGTGGAATAAGAAAATGTGAGAATGGAGCACTGAAAGTAAGGTTTCCTTTACTTTTCTCTGAGATGTACATACAGGCATATGTACATAATAAGTGTACAGAAATAAATGTATTTCATCCTAATATTCTGACTCATGCTGAAATTCTGAAGTCTCTTTTCACTGAATTGCATGACATTTCATCAATGTTATTCTTGTAGGTGTATGCCAGGGTTCTCCAAAGACTCATATCTATTTGTGTTTGTGAACATTGGTGAAAAATACCAAATGAATAATTCTTTTGAAGGTAAGATAATTTGTCTAATGTTCTTAATATAGTCACCTATTTTGCCATGAGGAAAAGAGAGCTGAGTTTTGGATTTGGATTTTGATCCTTCCTTTAATGACAGATTTCTTTGGACAGAATTGAGGCAAGCTCTCTCTTTGTCATCCTGGCTTATTTTTCACTCTTGCAGTCTTTCCACAAGACAGCAGTGAGAGATTGCTATGAAACTAATTAATGTCTGACAGACAGATCGAACCAAATATCCCAAGGATTCAGAGGATAGTTCATTCACTTTTGTGAAACAGAAAACCACAAGGCAAGAAACATGTAGATAGCATTATTATACTAACAAATAGCTAAGGGAATTTTCTTGCTCATTTTATCCAAATTAGTCTATTTAAGACAATTAGAGTTAAACTCCCCTCCCAGGCTGTATCTCAGTTACCTTGATGTGTTGGTAGTTGCAAAGAGGTGCATATGAAATATTACCTAAGAGGGAAGCCGTGTGCTTTAGTGGACCTCTATTGTCTCTCTGAGAGCAACCACAGGGGAGAAATAAGGGTCATATGTCATACATGGAGAGCTAAAGTAGAGAAGATTTATGACTTAGTGAATATGTAGATATGGAGGTGTTCTTGACCAAGCTAGGCAAGCTGTCCTTGAATGTGTCTGAGGTTTTACAGTTTTAAAAATATATACTTCAAAGAGAGAAAGAGACAAACAATTATACACATGCTGTCTCTGAATACTTGGGTAGCATTCTCTGAATTCACAAAAATAATGACTGCTCCTACTATTCTCTTGAGGGAGAAGGGTGGGAATTTCCATATTTTTGCTTTCGAGGCACTTTCAAAACCATTTACTGCCATAATTCATACACCATTGGATTAAGAAACATATGACTCTGAAATCAGCAAGAAACTATACAGGGGATTCGCTGATTTAAGGAAAAGGAGAAATGTGTGTGTGTGTGTGTGTGTGTGTGTGTGTGTGTGTGTGTGTGTGTGTGTGTGTGTGAAGAAGTTACCTACTTATTTGAGACTTATACTTTGTACTTCAAAGTACAGAATGACAGCACAGACCATCCAGTCACTGCATTTTTTTATTAGGGAGATAAATAATATATTTCATTTTGATTGGCTTCTTTTTGCTTGTTATAATTCCAAGTTTCCTTGCAGAGTGCTCAGGTCTTCCCTGATGAGATGTGAGCTAAAAGAAATTTCAGCATTGCTCATAAAGGTGACTGATCCTGAAGTGTTACTGGCTGATGGTCAGAGGAGCATTTTGTTGGAGAAACTGTTGCTGTCAGTATCCTGTCAAAAGGAACCCTCTCTTTTTTACTCTTTACAGGGACTAGCCATCCTTATCACCAGCAGTTTACTACACTGTGCCTTCCTGTCACTGTCACTGTAAATGCTGGGACTCATGTTAGGAGTCTTGTAAAAACTCCAGGTTTCCTAATCATTGAGCTGTACTATTTTTTTGGAGGGGGGTGGTTACCATAATGCTTTGATAAAATAATTTTCTTTATCTTTCATTTGCAGATTTTTTATCCTATCCAAGCTTCTCTTTCCAAATAAAGATAATATCAATCAATAAATAGGCATCTATGTACTAAATGCTAGGTATTTGCTAGAAAATGTGCATGGTTTCTGTGGATACAAAGACAAAATAAGACATCTACCTTCAAAGATTCATATTATTTTATGAAAGGCAACTGATGTAAATAAATAAATAAACATTGGGAGGGAAGGCATTGAATGAATATGGTGCATAAACTGAATCTTCAAGGAAATAAGGGATTTCAAAAAGTAAAAAGGAGAAGAGAGAATATTCCAGACATGGGGACCAGCCAGTGCAAAGGCACAGAGATGGGAGATAGCATGAAGAACATAGAGACCAGTTTAGGTGATTGTGTTAAATATGGAATGCTAAGCTGGGTCCTAGTTGTGAATAGTTTTGAATGCCAAGCAGAGGAGTTCATATTTTACCATAAAACCAGTAAGGAGCCACTGGAGTTTACTGGGCAACATGAGTGACATCATCAGGTCTGAGCTTTTGGAATATCACTTTGGCTGACTGGAAAGGAGAAAATCCCTGTTGTGTTTAATGGGAAGTTTTTAAAGGTATGTTTTGGTATCAGGGTCCTTTAGAATAGTTGTTAAATTCTTATTCTTAGAGTGTATGTCTCTTTTT
The DNA here is from genome assembly GCA_011680675.1 of Gymnobelideus leadbeateri. Lineage (NCBI taxonomy): Eukaryota > Metazoa > Chordata > Mammalia > Diprotodontia > Petauridae > Gymnobelideus > Gymnobelideus leadbeateri. The sequence continues at coordinate 396,706 of WOXC01011781.1, read as the reverse complement.
AAAATCTATAGTCTCAGTAAGCCAAAGGAGACAGGCATTGTCTTTTTCAACCACATAATCAAAGGATGAACTGTAGTTTGGCATGAAGCCTTAAGTCTGAGTTACGTATTTACCAACGGTGGGTCATCACAGCAGAATCTGAAGTGAAGCAAAAATGTTGTGTGTTCTGCCTTTATTATCTTGGTTGGTCTTCTAGGCTGTTTCTGTTTGTCACCAGCAAACTTAAGCATGATGCAACCATTCCATAATTTTGGCCATCTTAATCACTGAGACTGATGCCTCAGCCAGGTCAGTTGTGTGGTGACCCATTTCCCCAGTCGAGTTTAGGAATAATGGTATGATGGAATGTGCTATCACATGCATTTTCCAGGGAGAAGAACTGCAGTGAGGTTCTCATAACTCTTCCAGGGGTCTGCCATGGACACCTCTTCAAATCAAATCTTAAAATAACTATTGAGTACCTGTTTGGTATCTCTAAGAAATTTTGCTATGCCCAATGAAGAATACAAATAAATACACAAAAGTTTATAAACTAGTTGGAGACAGGAAAAATCCACACGTGAAAAATTAAGTAATAGTACATGGTGTCAACAATAGTTAAAGATAAACTCATTCTTTTTTATTCCAGAGATAATATGCCTTGGACCCTCTTTTCTTCTCTCTCCATACTACTTTTCTTGGGGATCTCATCAGCTATCATGGATCTACTTGTCATCTCTATGCTGATGATTTTCTGATCTATCCTGTCCTAATCTCTTGGCTAACTTTCAGCCAGTCTCCCATCTCCAATTGTCTTTCAGTCGTTTCAAATTTGATGTCTAGTAGACATTTCAATATGTCCAAAACTGAACCCATTATCATTCTCCCCAAACTCTTCCCTTCCAAATTCCCCTATTAGTGTTGACTGTACCATTCTCCTTCTAGTGTCCTAGGCTAGCATCCAAGGTGGCATTCTAACTCCTCACTATTTCTCACTCCCCTGTTTCTAATTTGTTGCCAAGGCCCATCAGTTTTACCTTTGAAACATCTCTCAAATGTGGTTTCCTCTCTCCTTTGAAGTTGACACTACTCTGGGGCAGACCCTCATCACTTCATGTTTGCACTATTGCAATAGTCTGCTGGTAGGTCTGACTGTCACAAGTCTCTTCCCATTCTATTTCATCCCTCATTCAGCAGTTTCTAACTGTTAAATTTAGCACACTGGACAGAGTGCTGGGCCTGGAGTCAGAGAGGCTCATCTTCTAGCTCTAGACATTTGCTAACTGTGGGATGCTGGGCAAGTCACTTTACCCTGTCTGTTTCAGTTTCCTCATTTGTAAAAGGAGTTGGAGAAGGATATAGTAAACCACTCTAGTACCTTTGCCAAGACTCCAAAAAGGGTTGATGAAAGGGTCGAAAATGACTGAAATGACTGAAGAACAACATACTTAGGTATCATGGGCATTTTGACAAATTGTCTCTTTGAAAGCTCACGACTGTTAGAAAAGTAGACAGTCTAATATGATCAATATCTTACAAAGGACTCCTTCCACCTTTACATTCCTCTTATTTCCTCCTCTGCTTCCCATTCCTCCCCTTCCCCTTCTTTTCATCTTTACTAGCAGTCTAATTGTGTCCCCAATGTTGTACTAAGTATTAGTGATATATAGTATATGATATATACTATATATTATATCATATTATAAATAATATATTGTATATAATATATCATGTTTATATATTATGTGATATAAAGAAGAAATAATTTCAGCCCTCAAACAGCAGAAAGACACTGGGGGAGGGCAGAGGGAGTAGCTCATAAGGTGTATGAATCTTGTTTTCAGTAACACGAAGAATGAAAGATTTGGCTTCCATCACAATTTTTGTGTCTCCTCACCTCTCACTGGCAACTAAAGGAATTTTAGGAAGTGGAGATAATGGGATGAGGAAAGAAGAGAAAGAGGAGGTGAAAATAAAGAACAGCATGACAAATGCAGAAAGCAAGAAAGAACACAGGTGTGGCTGAAGGGGAAGAGCGATAAGTATCAATGCTGAGTCAATAACAGATAAAGAAATAGAAAATCATGTAATCAGTGAAAGGAGTAACCAGACAGGAGAAAAAATAAATTGATTTGGGGATAAAAGGAGGAGGTGAAAGGAGAAAAGTAAAGAATATACTTAGTGCTTAAATGGTGCTTTTCATTTTCAGAATGCTTTATAAATATTAACTAATTAACCCTCATCGCAGCCCTGGGCGTAAGCATTATTATCATAGTTATTATTATTAATAACTGAATGTAAAAGGGGTCAGAAAGGGTTAGGCACACAAAGCTTTAAATTTTGTACGTGTATGTTATTTTCCTGACATGAAAGTAGTAGCTTGAAGGGGAGTTTTGTTTCAAATTCTCGCACAGACACCACTGGTCTATCAGGCCAGCACTTATTTTGCCCTATTTTACCCTAGAACCCTAGGCCATATTACTTTAAAATGTTCCCTTGGCATTTGCTGCCTACCTGTGACTTTATTTTTGACTGTGTGAATGCACAAGATATTGAGCTTTATTTTAATTCAAGTCACATTCTTTAAGGGCCCCAATGCCGATAGGATACTTTGTTTTATAAAAGTATTATCCCTCAATGGAGGAGGTGAGGGATTTGGGATTTCTTCCCCACACGAATCCAACAATACACATGACTGTAGAGGCACCTTACAGAGTTTCAGAGGTAGCCATATACTACTACCTGATAGGTTTGTTTTGGAATCATTCTTTTCTCTTTGATTTAATTTTCCCAGGATGGGGATGACTCCCATAAAGTAATGGTTTGAACTTCCAGCATGTTAATCAAAACCTCTGGGGAAAAAATAGGAAATTGAATAAACCTTCCCAATACATACCCTAGAATTCACTTTTTTTTTAATACCAGTTAGAGAGAGCAAAGGATCAGATGCTTATAATAATGTAAATTCTACTTTCATTATGAACATACTCCCCCAAGCTAATTACATTTCAGATACAAAGCCTGTCAACTTTCCTCCTTGGTAATGATAAAGGAACCTGCTGGGAAAAATAGCCACTACTCATGTGTTAATTCTGGAAACATCCAGCTTACTGTGGGAAAGGGCTCTTGTTTTGAAATTGAATTTTTAAAAATCCTAGTAGGTTTTTAGAGTAAGTAGAAGTGGCAATGCAGGGCAAAGAAAGCAGAAGATGGATTTTGAAGTGATTTTTTTCCTCCTTTGTTTTCTTTTTTCATGTACTTGTAATTTTCCCTCAGTTGCTCTATCATCCAGGCAAAGTGAGTCTCCTTTGTTGTAAGTCACAGCAGACATGGGCCGAGGATGAGCCAGAGCAGTATGTGACACTCAGATCCTAAATCGGATTTGTACCAATCCTCACACATTTTCCTTTGAAAGGAAGTGTCATTTTCAATTCTCACACACTGAATTGTCTTTGTTGCGATTCATTAAGTGTAAGTGGTCACCTCTGCCATTTCATGGGAAGTGAATCAGGCAAACATCTCTTATTTGAATTTAGAGATTCAAAGACAAATCTTAAGGTGAAGTTTTTAAATATAAAAAGCATAATGCATCAGGTTCTGTGTTATACATATATATACATGTGTGTGTGTGTGTATACATATGCACATATGTACAGAGAAAGAGAGATAGAAGAGAGAGATGGAAAAGGAGAGAGAGATGGAAAGACAGAGATTGTCACAGCTTGTCACTTAAACCAGTCAGTTTAGCAGCAGTTTAGATGGAGTATTATAACCTATTTTTATATAATTTTTATATTTAATGAGGTTATGTATTAAGGGCCTTCTATCTCTCCAACATTATAAGTTTTTATTAAATTGCAAAAAAAAAAAACCTTTCCTCACTGACATTTATGTAATAACTTAAAAGAGTTCTATTTTTATTATACACTAATATCACATTGAGTATTTCCAAGCAAATAAAATAAAATAAAGCCAAATTCATAGAATCAGAGCTACTTTTTAGTGGACATAGAACCCAGGGGCTACAACTTAGGCAAGAAGTCTTTCCCTGTATTCAACACTGCCTCTGAATTATTCCAACCTCACTTCTTTCCCCTGTCAAATACTGGAAAATCTTCTAGAAACATTTGATCCATCCTGGAGATAGTGACACCTTGAATCACACAGTAAACTGAGGGACTAATATTCAGTCCTAGTTCTGGTACCTTCTCCACTGATCCTTCTACAGGCCAAAGTATAATACTGCTGTTATTCATTTTTCACTACTGGTCGAGGGTCTACTGTTTATTGCTAGTCATTCCCTTCTTCAGTTCCTCCAGCCCAAAACCTCTATCCCTTTTGGAATTTTTATTAAATTCAATACCAATAGCATGCTCATTGTAGAATGCCAACATTGAACAATAGTAATATATTTTCAAGAAAAATCATATTTTCTGTGTGTGAGAAATTCTGATCTCTAGAGTCAAACAGTGTAAATAGGCATGTAAGATCAGCTCCCTCCTCCCCAGGGGTGTTTTGGAACCATTTTATGTGTTTGAGTAAAAAAAAAAGTAATTGTGATGGATGACTTCATAATATGTGTCTGTTATGTGTTTTTTTGTGTGTATATATATATGTGTGTATATATATGCACATATACACATATGTATGTGTGTGCATGTGTATGTAACTATGTATGTATATACACATATAGATACATAGATACACATTTCCTAAAAAATTAGAATCACCAGAATGACCACAACTTTAAGATGCCTTGCTTTTTGCAATCATTCTCCATAATACTGCATAAACTATACTATTACCAATAAAAATGAACATATCAAGTGTTCATTATGTACTCAGCACTGTGTAAGATATAATGGAAGAAGCCTAAAATTTATTCCCTGCCCCCTAGAAGCTTACATTCTAGTTGGAAAAACAGAGCTAGCACACATGAAACAATTAGAGAACAGTTACTGAATCTAGACCTCAGCAAAGGGCCCAGCACATAGTAGGTGCTTGATAAATGGTTGTTGATAGACCAATTGTGATGTTGGTATTCCATTCAGTAGGATTTCAGCAAAAGAAGTTCTTTCTGATTTGAACAGTCAAAAGAAAGCATCATGGAAGAGATGACATTCAAAGGGCATTTTACAATGTGTACTGCCTAACTAAATAATTCAGTTTTTAAAAGGATAACTGTGAACAATATTGTATTATCACAATTCAACATGGCTTATTCCAAAACTATGTAAATTGAGAGGTATCTTTCTGAGTGGTATCTTTCTTCTCTTTGATTTTCACATACCTTCCAAAACAATCTTCCTAAAATATAGGTCTGTTACTTCCTTGCTAACAAAAACCCAAAACATTCGAAGCCTCCCTATTTTCTCTAGAATACAATATTGCTCCTTAGTCAAACATTAAAGGTGCCATCTGTGATGGAAATGCAAATTTAAAGATCTTCCCTACCCCTAGGCTCTTTGATAGGCTTAAGAGACTCTGAGAACCTTTCTTGATTTGAAAATATACTCTGCCCCCTAATAGGCTGAATGTTGTTACATGGAGCCTGTGGCAGGAGGCTTGGTTTTCAGGAATGAATGCCCACACCTTTATGCTGTGTGATTGGGCAGTGAGTCAAGAGGGTGGTTACATTCTCTGACCCAGGAGAAGGCTATATAATCCCTGATGTGAGGCTTTGCTTTGGGGCTCACTTTGAGAAGTGTTGTGTGATTTGACCAGATGAGACTCTGGGCAGCTCTTGAGAGCCCCCTGGTTTTGAAAAACCCAGATGTTGATGCTACCCTCTCTGGTAACTATGATTTGGTATGGATGTAATGGTCGGACAGTTTGGAAGCCTGTCTGCTTGATCTGTTTCTCTGTCTTGTAACTTCTGCCTGTATACTCTGACATTCGTGGTGCTGACCTTTTTCGCCTGAACTAGGTAAAGGATATATGTTTGATTGATTAAAGTAAGCTTGTTAACCCATTTTGAGTTGCTTTCCTTTAGAAAAGCAGATCTAGGAACCTATGTTGGCAGCCACCCTTGGGATGCTGGGGTGCTTGCTGCTACGCCATCCTACCTTTCCAATTTTATTTCACATAATTCCCAGTCACACTCCCAGTATGTGGAATATGCTCATAGTAGCTGCTATTCCTTTTCCCACCTCCACTCATTTGCCCAAACCCATGCATAGAAAGTATTCCCTCCTTGTTGCAGAATCTTTAACCTTCTTTGGCCTTCTTCAAGGTTCAAGCTTACTTATATATCTCCTTTGTAATTTCTTCCCTAATTCTCCATTTCCCACCCCTGTTAGTTGCTCTTTCTCCTCTCAATCCTCTTTCTCCTTTCAATCTGATCTCTAACAATGTCTTTTTCATTCCCTACCTTTTATTAAACTTATCTGTAGGTTTTCTATCTGCCTCTAAGAGAATGTAAGCTTCCTGAAGTCAGGGAATATTTTCTTTTGCTTTTGTATTCCCAGCTCCTAAAATGCTCCTAGAAAAGTGCTTATACCAAAATACTTGTTGAATTGTAGTGAATTAAGTTGACAAAAGATTTTACTCTAGGGGCCATTTACTCCCTATCTACAAATAATTTGCATCTTAATAAGCTGGCTGATTATGATTCTGTTTGATGAATTCTTATGGTTCTGACATTTCTTGGGAGTAGGGACTATCTTTTACTTTTCTTTGTATAGTCCATTCTTGGCCCAGTAACTGGCACATAGTAGGTGCTTAATAAATGTTTATTGATTGACTCTAAGGTGATACAAATTTTTGTAACATTTTGGAGAGAGCCTCCTCACTTCCTGAAAAGCTTTTTTTAAAAATAGTACTTAAACATGATAACAAATCATAATCAGTTCTGAACAAAATATAGGAAACCTAAGTCACTGTGTCATGGCAAAAAAGGGATCCAGAATTAAACTTTGTGGCATTAACTAGTGTTTTTGATGCCTTTTTGTAGGGCCTTGAAGAGATCTCTTGGCAGTAAGAGGACTATTCTAAGGCTCTGTTTTTGCATCAAAGCTGAAATACTAATTTTCTAAGAGTACCAGATGGATAGAAGTAGAAGTATTCATTAATAATGTAAATAAATTTTCTAAATAATGAAACAAAATGATTGAAAATCAGTTGACTAATTAAAAAATTCCTATGCAATATGACTTCTCCCTCCTCTAAAAAACCCCCAAACATACCCCCTAACCTTTTTAAGAAAGATATGACAATAGCGTGATGTAACATAATGGGGAAAGCTTGGACGGTATCCATCCTTTGATTTCTATTCTGTTTCTATCACTATCTCCAGTTGATAGTGATCCACAAGTGATAACGTCCATCTAGCAGTATTTCTAATATGGAGCACATTACTTTGGTAGAATGAGAAGATGACTTGAAAACTGATGGCCCAGTTGGCAAAGTAGGCTTTCCTAGAAGACAACAGGCTGCAGTGTGAATGGTCTTCTAACACCAGTATGATAGATGGAAATCTTTTTCACTCCTGAAAGAGTGCATAAGGCAGTGTTTCCCCGGCAAGTATTTGGAAACTTGAAATGCAGTATGCTTTCTAGGTAGTGTGCACATATATCATACAGCTTCAAACCTGAAAGCCTTATTCTGAATACCAATTCCTGCAAGCTATGTAGATTTCAAGTCTGAAATCTGAAACGGCTGGGCCCATGAAGATAAAGGAACATGCTATTTAAAAGACCACGATTTGGCTGCAAGCAATCAATATGCTATTTGGAAAGAAATCTAGATGTGAAGTTAGAGTTAGAAATGCTGAGGCGTTTGTGCTAACGCCTTCTAATGCCTTCCTGTTTAGTCACATTGTTCTTGCCTTTCCCCCTTTTTTGCTCTTTGTTTTGAATATTGGACACCAGAAAACTTTTTATTGTCCCTAGATGATATCTGGATAGATAATTTAGGCAATACAATATTGTTTATACCTTCACTGTTTTCTTGAAACTAAAAGCTAGGGCCAATTAATTCATTACTGTTCTCAGTGTTAAGTTTCTGGCATTCTGTATGTATCCATGTGTATATAAGGTAATGGAGGATTTTAATTACTCCAGAAAGTTTGAGCTTTAAGGTGGCAATGATCAGAAATATTTAGATAATTTGGAGGCAATGATCAGAAATATTTTAAATTAAGAGAAAAAGTTCCTTTAAGCCTAAAATATGTTTCGTGTGAAAAGAACGTATTTTTTTTTCTATTCCAGTATGTTTGTAATGTCTTATCTTATCAACAAGCATTTATTGAGTATTACTCCTTGCCTCCTCCCAATTTGGAAGAGATTGTTTTGGAAATAGAGAATAGAAAGAAGTAAAAATTCCTATCCCTGCTTTCAAGGAGTTTCCAGTATAGTTGAGAAGGCAGGATATATACCTTAAACTAGATATTTTCTTTTATATCTATTTTATATATCTACTAGAATCCTTCCATAGCAATTAATCAACAATCACTTATTAAATGCTTGCTATGCCCCAGGCACTGTCCTAGGCCTTAGGAATAAAAATACAAAGAATGCAATAATCCCTGCTCTCAAAGAGCTTACATTACAAACCAGAAGAATACATGAAATCTGAAAACTAAACTTTTTCAATCATGCATTACACTGTGCAATTGCCACGCCCCCAGCCTTTTTTTTTTTTTTAAACAAACCATTCATCCTGTAACTGCAATTTTTTGTTGTTCAGTAGTTTTTCAGTTGGGTTCAACTCTTTCTGTTCTTATTTGGAGTTTTCTTGGTAAGGATACTAGAGTGTTTTGCCATTTCCTTCTCCAGTTCATTTTACAGATGAGGAAACTAAGGAAAACAGGAGTTAAATATTTCCTCAGAGTCACCCAGCTAGTAAGTTTCTGAGGCTAGATTTGAACCTGAGTTCCAAATGAGTCTCCCCAACTCCTGGCCTGGCACTCTATTTACTGTACCACCTAGCTGTTCTCACTTTGTGCAAGCCATTTAACTTTTCTAGATCTTTGTGAACTCACCTGTAAAATTAGGAAGACTGAATTAGCTGATCCCTAAAGTTTTTTCTTGCTTTAAAATTCCATCACTTTCCCCCAAAATGTCACTATTGTTGATCTAAAGTGACTCGCTGGTTACTCATGTTCTAATACCCATCATTGTGAGAATCTGGGTAATTTACCTGAAAAATGATGGAGGAACAATGTGTTAAAGCTCAAAGAAAGTTTTATTTTACATACAAGGACACTAAAGGACCAGAAAGAGGAGTGCCTTATCTAGGGTCACATTGCTAATAAGTGGCAGAATCAGTGCTAGAACCTGATTCCTTGAACTTCTAATTTCAGTTGTACCTATTTCTTTCTTTTTCTTTTTTTGGGGGCATGGGGGAGGTAGGGTAATTGGGGTTAAGTGACTTGCCCAGGGTCACATGGCCTAGTTTTGTGTGTGTGTGTGTGTGTGTGTGTGTGTGTGTGTGTGTGTGTGTGTGTTAAGTGTCTGAGGTTGGATTTGAACTCAGGTCCTCCTGACTCCAGGGCCAGTGCTCCCACCTAGCAGCCCCTACCCATTTCTTTCTGTCTTCACCAACAGCCAAAGGCACTGAATTGAGTCAACTTCAGCAAAGTAATGGGAGATCTTGATATGAAGCTTGAATGATTATCTTAGTGCATAATGCAAAAAGAACATTGCTGAACTCCTCTGAACAGGCAAAGAAAGGTTATTCTAGAGGCTAAAAGAATCAGATGAATAATGGGGGTGGAAAAAGTAGGAAAGCAAAGAGGAGAAGGGAAATTGGACAGAGTTCGCTGGATAGCTTTAGCTTGAGCTTGAACTCTTCAGCAACATGGATAGGAAGAGAGAATCTAAGCAAAAAAAAAGTTTGATCTGAGCTATTCTCTTAATTAAATTAGTGCCGTTCCGATAGCCAGCTGAATAGTGATGTCAGGTAGAAGACAGCAACCTTATATAAGACTTTGCTGGTGCACTGGCTGTATTTTCAGATTCTCTTGTACTCTTTTAGTCCTACATAGGAGAGGCATCACCTACCTTCACAATGGGAGCCATTCTCAGACACAGGTATTGGGGTTTTTTTTTGTTTGTTTTTAAACCTATCCCTCTATCTGGGTCACTGAGGGAAGGTGATGGGCAGCTTTTGTTCAGATGCTACTAAATCACTCACTGCTGCCTCTGAGCTCTTCAGTCCTGTCCCTTTCACCTCTGAGATATTTTATTTATTATTATTACTAAGCCACCTAGGCAGGCTGCCCAGTAGATGCTATTTCTCTGTAAATTGATAAGCCTGAGTAAAACTTGCTTTGCGTTTATGGACTGTGGGAGGTATGGGTTGATCTTTCCCAGTCTCTGCTGAAGACTATTTCAAATCCCTGCTGGCTACAGTAGGTGTGAGAGGATTTGGAGAAGCTAAAGGCAAGCTCCCAGGGGTGGTTTTACAAATTGTTCATCCCTCTTTACCCCGATTCCTTCATACTTCCCCCACCCACCCTACTCCTTCTGAACATGCTGGTAATCCAGAAGGAGATTTGTTTGTGAAAGGAAAGAAGAGGGCTTCTTCTTTGCAAGAGGCTTGACAGGGCTTTTGACAGTGAGGCAGGTGAGGCAAAGCGAGCAGAAGGTTGAGACAACTCTGTCTATCATGGAGTGTGAGTGCCCTCTGCTGCTGGTCAGAGAACAGTACATCTTCCACAAGGGCAGCCCACTTCCCTCCAGCCAAGGGGATCTGACTGGCCAGAAAGCACTCTGATCCAAACGTAGATGCCCACAGTAGGGGCACATTCCAGAATCCAGGCTCCACTGTGCTCAGTATCATAGCCTGTGTGTGGTGTGTTTGTATCTGTGTTTGTGTGTGTGTGTGTGTGTGGGGGGGGATGTGCACGTGTGTGTTTGGCTTTATGTCCTTTCAAGGAAACTATATGATTGGACCAATATCTAGATGGAGGATATTTTCCACTGGGTCAGGAAGTCACATTTAGACTGTCATTGCAATGACAGAGGTTCCTCTGGTCTTGATATTTGAAAGTTGTTAAGGGATGAAGGCCCTGTCACATTTCTCCTTTTTCTTTTTAGGTGGAGACGCAGAATCACCTTTGTACTTTCTCAGAATTTCTAGAAGGCCTCAATGAAGATCAGTTTCTCATTTGTGCTTATTAGTTGTGTTATTTAAAAAAAAACAAACAAAAAACTCAACAAAACTAAACAGAAACAAACAAAAAGATTTCTCTATCAATAAGTCATAAGATCTTAGCTTTCTATCTAAAAGGCTGGTAGAGGCCATCTTTCTAATCCTCATATTTTTGCCAACAAGGAAACTGAGGCCCAGTTATTGAAGCAAAAGAAATACAATACTCTGAAAAATCATACATTGAATATTTATTTTTATTCACTGCCTAGTTTCTATTTTTTTTAATCTATTTTACTCATCATTCTTAATAATATATGATACTTAGTAATATCTGTACTGAGTAATATCCGAGTCCTGACCAAAACATTGTAATAGCTTCTGAAAGGTGAGCAAACTGATAGGGGTCTAATAAAAATCTTAACATTGCTAGAGTTAAACTTTCTGTAAGCTTATCAAGGAATCCATTTGGCAAAGGAGTATGTCTGTTAAAATTGGCTCTTTGCAGATACTCTTGGCAAATATCACTGGGCACATGGAGGTTATAGAAATAATTTCTTTGATAGTAAAGTTGAATGAACATATGCTTCGTATGTCTTTTGGTAATAAAAATAATGATGCTTCCCAAGATAGGGCACGTGTTATTTAAAATTTTATATTTCCCTTTAAGGCGATGGAGAATAAGGGAATAAATTGGGCCTTTGTGCTCCTAGGAAAGCCAGTGTACATTCTGTATCCTGTGGATTACCAGTATTCTCTTATACAAGCAGGGATGATGCTTTTTAAAAGGTCAGATATAGAGATAAATCAAAGCACAAATAAAAAATGTATCTTAAAATTTCATTCTTTTTCAAGATATTTTTAAAGTAGGTAAAACATTCAGTCAACTCATTTTATTAATATATAATGCATATAATTTACCTTAATTAAAAATTAATGGTTTGTGTATGTGCAGGAATTGCAACCAACTGATTGAATCAACTCCCTTTTCTGCTATCTCCATGCATCATGATCTTGTCCCATCTTTTGAGTGAACCTTCCACCTCTGATGCTCATCAGATCTACCAGAGCAATTTGTTCTTTTTTTGTACTTATCATAATCTAGTTTGTAATATAATTATTTGCGCATTGTCTAATACTTCTTTTTTTATTGTAAGGTTCTTGAGAGCAGACTGCTTTCTTTATCTCTGTATTCCTCAGAGTCTGATGCAAAGGTAATTTGGATAGCTGAATCTGGAGTCAAGAAGGTCTGGGTTGGAGGCCTGCTTCTGACATTTACTAGCAGTGTGATCCTGGAAGCCACTTAACTACTCTAAGCTTCATCTGTAAAATAAGACTAGGAATAGCTCTCCCTCCCACCCCATCCCCCCCTTACCTACATCATAGAGTTTTGTGTGACTCCTGATCAAAATTGTTTGACATTTTAAGATGTGAAATATGTCATATGACCAAAGGGTCATAATCAGAAACATAAATACTTCCAAAAATATAGGACCAATCAGTATTAATTCCATTTAGCAGACACCAAAACCCAGAATTGATTATGACTATCATCTATAGTAATTACAATTATTTCTTATGTGAATATGAAGTCCTTTCAATTTAAGGTCTGTTCATAGACTTTACTACAATTCTTTATTATAAATATTCCAGCATCCTCATATTATGTATAAAATTTTATAGATGAAATTAGAGATTATTTGAAAGATGAGAAAATTGAGGCCAAGATCAGGGTTCTTAACTTGGGGTCAGTAAACTTATTTTAACAAATATTTGGATAGATGTATTTCAATATAATTGGTTTCCTTTTTATATGATTTTATTTAATGTATTTCAAAACATTATTCTGAGGAGTTTATAGGCTCCATAAGACTACTAAAAGGATCTATGAACAAAAAAAAAGTTTAAGAAGCCTTGGGTTAAGATTAAATGATTTGCTCAATGATGGTGATGATGAAGATGATGATGATGATTAATATTTATATGGTGCTTTATGATTTACCAAATACTTTACATATATTATGTTAGTGGCTGAACCAGGACAAGGACCTAAGCTTCCAGACTCCTAGTCCAGAGCTCTTTCTACTATATCATGATACTAATAAAAAGTATGTGCTATTTATTACCTATGTATTGCATTACTCTGCATGAGCCAACATCCACACTATTAATCCTTTAGAAGTGCAACTTAAGTTGTGCTGATATCCAAGAAAGGTGGGAATCACAAACCCCGCCCCCCACCAAAAAACTGCCAGAACTCGATGCTCCACCCCAATGTTTTAATGGCAATATTCAAATCAGTTCAGCCATGTGATATAAATGGGATGAAACATAGTAATGGAAGGGGTGGAGTAGCTAGGATAATTAGGCCTGAAATCATATTCCTACCCCCTCTTGTCTAGTCGCCTTTATGACTAAGGTTGGCGACAATCTCTATGTAGCCAGCACTGCTTGCTTTGCAAGGGAGAATGTACTTTCAGCCTCTACCAAGATCCTAATGGATTTTTCTTTATGAGACAGAATTATATAAAAAGCACACATACAATGTTATGTCTTTACTCTTGGTTCTAAAGAATGATAAGAGGGGTATTATAATTCAGTAGTGAGGTAGCAGAAGAAACAACAACTATTAAGAAGATATTAGCATATTGAGCTTATATTGCCCCTTGCTTCCAAAGAGGAGTCAAAGGAAGCATAATTTGATCTTCTTCTTCTTCTTCTTCTTCTTCTTCTTCTTCTTCTTCTTCTTCTTCTTCTTCTTCTTCTCCTTCTTCTTCTTCTTCTTCTTCTTCTTCTTCTCCTTCTTCTCCTTCTTCTTCTTCTTCCTCTTCTTCCTCTTCTTCCTCCTCCTCCTCCTCTTCTTCTTCTTCTTCTTCTTCTTCTTCTCCTTCTTCTCCTTCTTCTTCTTCTTCCTCTTCTTCCTCTTCTTCCTCCTCCTCCTCCTCCTCTTCTTCTTCTTCTTCTTCTGATTCTTCTTCTTCTTCTTTTTGCTTTTTGGAGGGCATTTGGGCTTAAGTAACTTGCCCAAGGTCACATGGCTAGGTTTTTGTTTGTTTGTGTGTGTTAAGTGTTTGAGGCCGGATCCGAACTCAGGTCCTTCTGACTCCAGGGCCGGCGCTCTACTCACTGCGTCACCTAGCCGCCCCGATATCATTTTTCTTAAAACATTCTTGCAAAGTTGGCAGGACTGATACCTGTTTATATGTGGGGAAACTTGATGTAGTGAAATGTGAATCAACTGGCTTTGTCATCTTCTAAGAAAAACAAAAATAGTTTGTAGCCTAATTTACTTTTACGATATTCCCTAGCAAAAAAGACTAATTTAATTGATAACCCTTCAAAATACAGAAAGAGCAAATTAGAATTTATTCAGAGAAAAAATAAACAAGTCATGTGCATACATTTTCTCCACAACCACTTCTTCAGATATATTTCCTACTTCTGTGCTTCAAAAGATCTGTGATTTCATCACTGTGTGTACACTGTAGCAACATGGATGGCAATCTTCCATAGGTTTCTTTGTAAACAGTTCCATACCTTACCATGATCACAAAACCTCAATACCTGATGATCTTCTTTCCATTTAAACAAATGCAATATGTTGCTTGGTCTGTACTCAAAGCCTTTCTACCTCGTTATGACCTACTAAAGGTTTTGCTAGCCTGGCATGAATTTCAAGAAGCCAGACATTAGAATCGGATGCATTCATTGCTTTACTGCACTGTTTTCCCCAAGTAATGTAAATGAAAATTTTATGCTGTTTGGCATCCATTTCCAGTTTGCATATTTTAAACACCATCAGTAGTCATGTTAAACGGACTCCTATCAGTTGTTTCCCATGCATAGCAAGGGCTATGGACTTTTAAATTTAAAAGTTCAACCCCTTTTATTTTACAAATGAGGAAAAATGAATCCCAGAGAAATGAAATATCTTAGCCAATATCGTCTGACGAATTACTGACTGAGCTGTCACTGCAATGTAGTTTCTCTGGGTCTTGCTCCAATATTCTTTCCATTACAGGGTGCTTGTTGATCATTAAGCTCCTCCTGCGATATCAAATGCTGATTATACATCTGAAATGTCATACACCCTTCAAACAGCTTGGAAATAGTTAAAGGAAACATTCTTGTGCACATGATTTCATGAGGATCACACTTTTCATCTCACCTTTGGTCTATTTGGTGTTCTCTAGCAGTTGATCAAACAGAAGGCACATTATTTGAGGACTTTCATGGGAATAACATTGAAAAAGTAACTATTTCAAAAAGAAAAGTTCATTAGTTATAGAGGAAGAGGGCATGATGTTTCTAGTACCACCTAGAATTGTGTTTTCCTTCTGAGATTGAAAAAAACCCCACTCTAGCAAAGAACTGACAAGTCTCTGGGTTTGAGTATGCCCATAATTCAGCTTTTACTTTGCTGAAGCCACTGTACCTCCTTAGTGCCTATGTCACTGGGCCCTGTTACAGAAGATATCATATTGTAATGAACTCTTCATGGTACTTTGGGTTTAAGGACAAATCCATAGCTAATTTCCACTGTGGGAATTTATGCTAGAGACTGGTATTTATTGATCTGCCCTTGCTGATATAGTAAGTATTCCTAGAAGAAGTTACAATTGTTTCAATTTTAGAAAATATATGTGACCTCCTTCTTTCCATTCTTTACTGTATTAGGGGAAAGAAGAGGGAAAAAAAAGTAAATAAAATACATTCCTTGATCCCATGGAGATCATAGCCCAACAGGAGGATGTAAAACATATGAAAATAACTATAATGCAAATTAATATATGATCTATATGGAAGAGGTACAAACCACATATGAGTAAAGGCTTTCAGGGCAAGAGTCATTACAGTGGGGAAGGAGGGAAGGAATCAGAGAAAGCTTCATGAAAGAGATAGCATTTTAGATAGGTCTTCAAAAAGTAGAAATAAGAGAGGGAGTGCATTGCAGGCAAAGGAAACTGTGAGCAAAAGCATAGAGGAATGAGAGTGTTCTGTGTAGTATGGCTTCCTTCAAGAATTAAGGCAAACTCTTCTTTTTGCAGGAGATATTTTCCAGTCTCCCCAATTAGTAGCATCTTCTTCTTTTAGAGTGTCTTTCATCTGCTCTTATCTTCGAAGAATCTATTTACGTATATGCTATTGTCCCCACTAGAATCAATGCTCATTTAGGGAAGGGACTGATTTTTGCTTTTTCTTTATTTCATGCTAAACACAGTGCCTGGCACATAGAAATCACTTAATAAATGCTTATTGACTGATTGATTGAACAGTGAATTATTCAGTTTGACTGAAATAGAGAATATATGTAAAGCAATTATGTAAAATAAGACTGAAAAGGTAAAGTGGTACCATATTGTATTGTACATTAAATACAGAGTAGGGGAATGTTTCTGTGAGAAAAGAGCCTTAGAGCTTGCGTTGTTTTCCCAGTTAAGATTGTACTGATTTTTTTTTCTGAAAACTCTCTTCTATCCCTTTTACTTTCCCTTCCTCAACCCTACCCCAAACCACAATATCTAGGAAAACTTTGTACATAGTAGGAATTCATTAGATATTGTTTGACTGGTAAGCTTGGCCTAAGATGGTATGCTGCCTGCTCTGAATCTAATGGGTCCAATAACTAACAGGCCAAGATTTCCTGGTACTCATTCACCTCAATTTATTAAGCATCTATTGCATGCAATTCACTTTGATGGTCCCTGTCTTCAAAGATCTTACATTCTCCTGGGGGAGGTTAATGGAACACATGCAGAATTAAATATAATAAAGAATAAAATGAAGAAGGAAAGAGTAGTAACAGCTGGAAAGATCAAGGATTACTTTTTCTGGGAGGTGGCATTGGATCATCTCACCAGGACCACTGGGACCCACTAAAGATCAACTAGGTAGGCTAGTTCATATTCATATATGTATACATGTGTATACTATAGATAAAGTTATATATAATATGCACATATACGTATGTATACATATAAGCATATGCATGCATATCCCGAAGCTAAGGGCAAACTATACACATATATAAATACATACACATATATGTGTATATCCTCAATCAAAGGCTATGTATACATATACATACATATATTTATCATATATAGTTTTCCTTTGATTTCAGGATCAAGACATACAAAGGAATGTCAGATTAACTCCAAACCATAAATATTTCTTTTTTTGTTTTTGGCTTTTTTTTGGAGGGCAATTGGGGTTAAGTAACTTGCCCAAGGTCACACGGCTAGGTTTTTTTATTTTGTGTGTGCGTTGGCTGGATCCGAACTCAGGTCCTTCTGACTCCAGGGCTGGCGCTCTACTCACTGCCCCACCTAGCTGTCCCCACCATAAATATTTCTTGACCACTTACTATGTAGATACCCAAGCATTTAGAGAAAAATGAAAGCCAGGTAGTAGAGATGCTATTGTTCCTTTAGTAGTCCATAGCTCTCTCTCCTAAAAGCCTGTAAGAGAAAGAAGCAGCATCTAGAAGTGCACTTACTTTGGGAAAAATTAGTTATGATAGCAAAGCAGTTATAAACCAACTGAGGGCTACCAGTGCTACTGATGTTTCTAAAAGCCTATTCTTAGGAAGTAGTGACCAATCTAGGTAATTTTGGCTTTTTATGAATTTCATGACTAGATCATATTATGCCCCCAAGTCGGCGGGGGGAAAAGGGAAGGGGAAAGAGAAGGGGATAAGAATTTAAATAGGATCAACCATGTGCCAGTTACTATGCTCAGGACTTTAGAAATTTTACTTTATTTGATCCTCACAGCAACCCTTTGAGGTAGGTGCTATTATAAACCCCATTTTACAGTTAAAGAAACTGAGGCAGGTTAAGTGACTTGCTCAGGGTCACAGAGCTAGTAAATACCTGAGACTGGATTTGGATTTGAACAGTGATACTATGATAGGCCTTAAGAAGGACACTATGAAGAGGGTGATATTGACCACTATCAATAAGATATTACGAATTCTTCATCTAATAGTGAAGAAGAAAATTTTCAGGAAGGAGAAATAGCATGGTTTATTAATAAACTTAGAGACTTAAGTTTGATTTATATATCAGATACTAATTTGGGACCCAGGGACAATCAGTTAATTTCTCTCAGTCTCAGTTTCCTTATCTCTACAATGGGAATAATGAGTACTTACCTCATAGGATTTTTTTAAGTGCCAAATGAAATAATATAGGTAAATGGTGTATAAACATTAAATGCTACAATAATATGAGATACAGGGTGTTCCAAAATCTTAGTGGTTTTAAGCTTTAATGGCTTATAGATTTGATAGTTTAAAACCTTACTATGACTTCTGGCACATACTGTATGATATCTTTATCACATTCTTATCTTTTTTGATGTAGTTCATCTAGAAATAATCCTATAAGAAACTGCTAGTCTGCTATTATTTTTAATGTGTAATGTTCTGTGGGCTATTGCACAAGTAGAAAAAAATAGCTTATTTTTGTAGCTCAAGAAAAGATTTAAAGAAATAGAGCGGTGAATCAGTGGAATAGGCTAGGCACAAAAGACACAGAGGCCAATAAGTGTAGTAATCTACTGTTTCATAAGCCCAAACACTGCAGCTTCTGAGATAAGAACTCCCTATTTGACAAAAATTGTTAGGGAAACTGGTAAATAGTGTGGCAGAAACTAGGTAGATACTAACATCTTATACCGTATACCAAAATAAAGTCAAAATGGATCCACAATTTAGATATTAAAGCAGATACTATAACTAAACTGGGAGAGCAAGGAATAGTTTACCTGTCAGATTTGTGGAGAATGGAAGAATTTATGACCAAACAAGATATAGAGAACATTATGAAATGCAAAATAGATAATTTCGATTACATTAAATTTAAAAGTTTTTGCACAAACAAAGCAATGCAATCAAAATTAGAAAACTGGGAAATAATTTTTAAAACCAGTGTCTGTGATGAAGGTCTCATTTCCAAAATATATAGAAAACTCAGTCAAATTTATAAGAATACAAGTCATTCCCCAATTGATAAATGGTCAAAGGATATGAACAGGCAGTTTTCAGATGAAGAAATTAAAGCTATGTATAGTCATATAAAAATGCTCTAAATCACCATTGATTAGAGAAATGTACATCAAAACAACTCTGAGGTTGTTTTAATAACACCTATCAGATTGGCTAACATGACAGAACAGGAAAAAAAAATGGTGGAGAAGATGTGACAAAATTGGAATATGAATGTAATGGAATACTATTGTGCTATAAGAAATGATGAGCAGATAAGACTTCAGAAAAACCTGGAAAGGCTCATATGAACTGATGATGAATAAAGTGAGAAGAACCAGGAGAACATTGAACACGGTAACAATCACATTGTGTGATGACTAACTTTGATAAATTTATCTTTTCTTAGCAATCCAAGAATCTAAGTTAACTTCAAAAGACTCATGATAGAAAATCCTGTCCACATCCAGAAAAAGAACTATGGAGTTTGAATGCAGATCGAAGCATAGTATTTGCTCTCTCTCTTTTTTTGTTTCTTCTTTCTTGTGGTTTCTCCCATTGGTTCTAATTCTTCTTTACATATTACATGCTGTCTTGGTATGGGGGGGAGGGGAAAGATGGGGAGAAAATTTGGAACTCATAACCTTATGGAAGTGAATGTTGAAAACAAGAAATAAATAAGTAAATGTTAGAAAATAAAACATTTAGCTTCTGTGGGTGCACTCATTGTAGCTCTAGTAATAGATGATACCACAAGGATTCTGTATACCCCATCCTGCTCTCAATAGTTCTTCTCTTCTTCTAGGTCTTCACATTTACAAATATTTTATTTAAGGGATTGAGTATTTGGTAGTACAATATCTATTTAAAATGTTGATCTTCTGTTTTTATGGATCAATTTGTCTGGGGGTGATTGTGAAGAATAATTCTGTCTATTAAAGTTATCCACTTCCAATTGAAATTATTGACTAAGTCTGTATTTATACTATAGAGATTTTTCATCCATTAGTCCATGAAAAATAGCAGGCTCTTGATGTGTCATTCTAGCTACCACGTAATGTCTTGCTAAGTATTCAATAGGTACCAATTTTTAAAACTTGTTGTGATATGTTACATAGCTTCTACCATATCTTTGAATCTTTTACATCAGTCACTACATTCAGGTTTCTTAAGGATAACTTTTGTCATTTTGATGGTGATGATGATGATGGTGGTGATGATGGTAATGACTGAGGTAATGATGCATCGATCTATATTATCTCATCTTTTAACCTTTGTGTTGGAGCTAAGTGATGTTAACTAGACTGTCTAGGAGCTGAATTTACAGTCTTGGTCTTATTAGCATCATAGACTAAACAACTGAGCTATACAGGCAAAATGTAAATGAACTATCTTTTAACACTAAGAAAGTCCCACCATTTGAAGGTTCTATTAACGTGCAATAAATATTTATTTCTGTCACGTCCAACTTATCCTCCTCTTCATGTTGATTTTTAGTATGTAATTGAAGAACCATCAACTTTATTCATATCTAACATTCACAGATGATACTGATACTTGGACCCCAGATGGCAGGATTGATATCTGACCACTGAATCACACTATCAGAAGATTATAGGATGATAGATTTAGACCTAGAAGGAAACTTAGAGGCAATACTCTCAGTTTACAGATGAGAAAACTGAGGCCCAGAGATATTAAGTGACTTACCCAGGGTCACAAAACTCTTAAGTGGCTGCAATTGTCTTTATGACTTCAGGTACACAGCTCTATCCTCTATACTATTCTGCCTATATGCTTTATATCAGGCATTGCAGCATAGTCGAAAGAGTTCTGGAGCAGGAGTCAGTCAGAAGACTTGGGCTCTAACCCTTACTTAGTGACTGACTTGTTGGATAACCTTGTGTGGGTCATTTTTCCTCTCTGGGATGTAATGACCTCATCTGTAAAATAAGGATTTTGACTTAGATTACTTGCAAGTACTCTTCTTATTCTAGTACTCTTTGACTTACTAGGAAGATTTTTTTATATGGCATTTTATATTTTTGAAGTAAATCTTTCTCTCACGATGGGACATTCATTTCATAGTGGTATCATATGGTTCTCCTAGTAGGGGTCCCCAGAGAGGCTTTCTTATCCATTCTAGTTACTGAGGAGAATTCTTCCAAGGCCTGGGTCACATTTTCATGGCTACAAGTTCAATTAGTGGGACTTTCCCTTCAATTTTATCATTCTTTTTTACCTTTTAGTTTTGCATTGAGCCAGTATATTGATAAGAAGGACCCAATTAAAATCAGCTTATAGTTTTCCAGTGTCTCTCTCACAAAATGATACAATACAAATGATGCTTATGATATATTGATTGGACAATAAGCTTCAAGGAAGTTGCTCCATCTTGGTAAAGCATGACAAAGCTGCTACATGAATGAACAGAGCTGAGCAAGGGAGCTAATTGGTCTGAAAAGCCCAAAATCTAAAACAGCAACTTCCTCAGCATTTATAAATGAAAATTACAGATTGTTGCCTCACTGGAACCTTTATTAATATTCTAATATTCTGGTTTCAACTCATATTTTCCAAGGCTATTTTCTAATTCTCTTCAAGAAGCTTGTGGTGCAGAATTAATCATAAATCTGCACTTACACAATGGTGGTATGTGGGACAATGGCTATGACATGGTGGGTTGGATCTATGAGATGTTTAAAACCTGTTGAGCCTCAGAGATCCAAGACCATCCATTTATACTTTGTACTTGTGGATAAAAAAAGAAGGTTTTAGAATGGTTTTAGGTGGAATATGGATGCAACTAGTCCTGAGAATGCTGATCAAGTGTTATTATGATGCCAATTGGTAAGTATACATATAAAGAAAAAAAATCTCTGTACTGAATTCTAATTCCAGAGTCAAGCAAAAGGGGAAGAGATTTTCCCCATTCCCCAGATACCAAGATCTAAAGTGAAATGTTTAGACCACGTTTGATCTCTGCCTCATTGTTCCCCTGGCCAATCCATCAACCAGGAACAAAACTGTCAGCCAGGCTAGGCAGCAGTGCCTTTGGTTTGCAGACCTTTTAAACTTATTCCCTGGTTGACTGACATCAAGCCAGCTAGTGAAAGCCCCACACTTGAGTGGAGCTATCTGTCAGGGCTTTGGAGGAATAGGTGAGCATGCTCAGTGAAGACCTTCTTCGTCCATCCTGGGGTCAAAGAATGTAATGGTGGTTAACTTAGAAAAAACCCTGAGATGCTATTCAGTTTATAAAACTTAATTATATATTCTATACCTTCCAGACAAGAAATATCTTTCTTTTCTTCCCCCTACCCCCAAATGTAATTAGCCCCTGTGGCTGTTTTTCCCAAGAAATCTATATAACTCAAACAGGCTGTCAGTTGTCAATAGGACCTGGTGCTGTATTGAGCCCTTCCAACATTAAACTAACATTGTAAAATCCCTGGGATGGTTTTCCATAAATCTAATACATGACTTCTTTTTATTGAGAAGTAATATCAGAAATTAAACCTTATAAGTATCCAGAAGCAATTATAAAACGAGGAGATTATAGTAGCAATATTGTAAATGGAAACCCACTTAAATGTCAAAATACTTGCCATAAAATGCAGCAATAATGATGCTAAACACAATACATTGAGTTTTCAAATATTAATACCTTTATTTTTTTCTATTAGGCACAATGAGGTTCAAACAACCATCACCAAACTGATTGGGAAAATAGTCATATCATTACCATCATCTGCTGGTGAGAGCACTAATGATTCTGTCATTCTGTCCTGCAGGCAGATCACTTATGAACTGAGCTGAATTCAAACATAAATCCCTAGAGGTAAAACGACAGGGCATTACAAGGCTCAGAGCTCAGAGCACAATTGTAGAGCTGCATGCTAATAAGCCCGACTTTTAAAGACACCGGTTGTAACAAGAACGGTAATAAATAGCAAATTAATTTTTTTTAGCCTGTATGGCATTCTCTTGACCATAAATTGTTACTGGGATTGACACATTTTGTTTTTCCTAGCTGGTTGAATGCTATGATGAGTTCAATATACATTCCTCTCTATAAATGGTTGGATTCAATAAGTATGGATAACTTGGCTTCAACTCAATCCTGAGTGTGCCATGTTTACATGGAAACCAGATTACATGTAGGCATATTCCTGGGCTATGTTTTATGGGGTATGAATTCTAAATATTTTTTTATTGGTACTTTCTCTACCAATTGTATGACTTAGTAGACAACTTTAGGGATTGCTTTGAGTGAAATTTCATCACCCTGCAGCCCATCTGGTGATGAAACTCTCTCTTGTTGACTGGCTTGGCTGGTCCTCAAATCATAGACCTACTGTCTGTCCATACTTGCCTCCATGAGACAAAGAGGATGAAAATGAAGTAAATGACATGGCCACTGTTCTTAAAGAAATGAAAGTCTAGTTGAGGGGATGACTTGAGATTTATGTATATAAAACAACTAGAATAAGACAGAATGTCATTAAGGAGGAAACTATTGCTCTAAGTACTGTGGAAGGCTATTAGGTATTTAATATTTAAAGTAAATTTAATATTCAAAGTAAACTATTTAAGATTAGGAAGGAAAGCATGGAGAGAAGAGATTCTGTGGGTTCTATTCTTTGGTATTTAATATATGGGAAAGAATCAAACTTTAAAAGCTTGGCTTTCCTTGATAAAACAACTGAGCATGAGAAGAGGCCTCTATGGCATATTTTAGCTACAGAGTCATAGAAGGTTGGAACTGGAAAAGAACTTGGTGTGGGATGGGATTAAAGGCCTTAAAGGTGGTGGGCTCTTCTGCTTCATAAGTCCATTTTTATGATCATATCTGCACAACCTAGGCCCTCAATAAGAGGGCCCTAGCACAGATGAAACAACTGAGGTCCAAAGAATGATAGCAACAGCCAATATTCCAATGATACCAAATGTCAACACTTCTATTCAAACGCTGATCTCCAGATTTACAATCTATTGTTCTTTCTTCTCTCTCATATAGTTTCTTTGTGGTTCCTTCCAAGGTGGGAGATTCTACAATCCCAAATCAAGCAGAGCCAAAACAGCTCCACCCCCCCCAACTTGTTTTTAGCATTTTGTTTTTCTTTAATCTTGTCATTGGGAAAATAAAGAGAGGGCATCAACAATGAAAGAACTGAAGACTAACTTCTCTAGATCTCATTGACCTCATGTATGAAACATGAGAATTAGATCAGTTGATGTGAAAAGTCAATTCCTTCTTTAAGTCTATATTATTTTGGTCATATAGAGCATAGGCCAAGTACTTATTATTTCTCATTAGATCACATTCAAATTAAGTGAAGAGAAATTTTAAGGTGGAGAAAGCAGAAAGTTTCAATTTGGCATAAATACTTCATAAAATATATTAAAACAGGATAAATCTCATTCTTTTGGTATAGCAGCACAATTCATTTTCTGCTATGAGGACTGATACCAAGGGCATTCCTGGCCAGTAAGGAGAGGCAGGGGAGTAATGGAGCCTGAGGCAAAGCCTAAGGCTGTGTTTTTCATAAGTGGGTGCATATGTTTAGAGTGCTTTGTGGGAAACTTTATTGCCATGATCAACAGACCTTACAGGTACATTTTAAAGTGAATTTTTAAAAGTGGAATTTGGTTTGCCTAAGGAACAGCCTTCCTATTGCATAAAAATATTGCATATTAATTAACCCAGAACCTCAAAAGGAAGTTGCAGACTACTTTATAATTAGATATCCACACCCATCAGATCAAAATATGCAAATGAAATGCTTTTTCATAAACTCCCCTGTTTCTCCACAAGAGTAAACAAATCTCATTTACCACCTAATTAATAGAGCAAAACCAGAGAAAAACAGGTTTTCATTTACTTTTATATATATTTTAGGAGTTAGTTTGGGAACAATTAAAGCAAGTGATAGGAAATAGTTCCAGCTTTATCTGCTCTTGTTGTCATGGAGAAACTTTCATTATCATTTGCTTCACTGGTTCAAGGGACAGTGGCTAAATGTAGGTACAGGTAGGTGAGTCATATAACTTTCAGGAACAGGAAAAGCTATCTGAATTAAGAAATGGAAGAGAAGGCATGGCTGGGGCAACCTGGTGAAGTAGGTGAAATCCTCTTGGCCCCACCACTCCTTTCTCTAGCTTTTCCTCTTTTTGGAAATTTGGATTTTACATCTCAATTTTCTTTTCTTTTTTTTTTTTTAAAGCAATAGGGGTTAAGTAACTTGCTCAAGGTTACACGGCTAGTCATTATTTATGCGTGGGTGCTCATTTTCTGAGGCTGGATCTGATCTCGGGACATCCCAACTCCAAGGCCAGCGCTCTTACTCACTGCGCCACCTAGCCGCCCCTTTAGGGCAATTGGGGTTAAGTAACTTGCCCAAGGTTACAAGGCTAGGTTTCTGTTTGTGTGGATTAAGTGTTGGAGGCCAGCTCCGAACTCAGGTCCTTCTGACTCCAGGGCCTACGCTCTATTCACTGCGCCACCTAGCCGCCCCTCAATTTTCTAATTTATAAAAAGAGACTGCAGCAACAATGAGACTAAACACAATACATTGAGTTTTCAAATATTAATACCTTTATTTTTTTCTATTAGGCACAATGAGGTTCAAATTTGTACTTTTTTGTCTTACAAAATCTTTGTAAGAATCAAATGAAATAATGTACTAAAATGCTTTATAAACAAAGTGATATGCAAATACTATTATTGTTTTTTCCATATTTCCCTATCCCTCAGTCTGATGATCTGTAATTTCTTGTGTGCCCTTACAGTCAAGCAGAAAATTTTTTTGATAAATTAATTTATTACTGGGTGAATTTTTCCATCTGGGTGTCCTTTCAATACTTCAGTCTCAAAATGATTGAAACTATACTTTTCTTTCTCCCTGAAAGATCTGTCTTCTCCTCCCATACATGTTATTGATTGGGGTTACCATTCTTCCAATTACCCAGACTAGAAGCCTCAGGTTATCTTTAACTCTTCCCTCTTCCTTAATCCCCATATATAATTAATATGTCTTCCATCATTACCACCACACTAATTCAGGCTTTCTATCACAGTATAAGCAGATAGTAGACCACTAATAAATGCCTGTTCAATGAGTAATGAATAAATGACCCCTCACCTGAACTCTTCCCATATGTCTTATTGATCTGCTTTCTACTCTTGCTCTTTCCTTCTATTCTATATGCCAGAGGTGGAAAACTACAGACCTGCAAAACTACTGAATTTGGTCAGAAACAAATTAAAATGTAATTGGGAAATATTTAACAAAACAGATAAAAAGTACAACTAGGGAATGTTAATTTGTAGTTTTCTAAGTCCATAAGTGGCCTACAGGTATTTGTTTCTATTGTAAAATTGACATCACTGACATCTACTCTCACCAGATTAATAATCTTAAAGATCTTAATAATGGAGTGTCAGAGATGAAAAGAATTTTGAAGATAATCTAATTCAGTTACTGTATAGTTGAGGAAACTGAGGCCCAGAGAGGTAAAGTGATTTGCCCATGATTGTACCATAAGTAAGTGGCAACATCAAGATTCAATTGACAGAGAAAATGGCTGAGCTCAGTGTTCTTCATATTGTCATGGTCCAATGTTCTACGTAATGCCTCATCACATTATTTCATTGTGCAAAGATTTTCAGTAGCTCCTCATTGCTCACCATATCTCAACTACTAATATTGTATTTCAAGACTATTTACAGAATTATTTCCAACCTTTTTCCTAGCCTTATCTTCCATTACCTCCCTGCACAGATGCCTGATTTATCAATACAACTGACTCCTTACCATTTCTCAAATATGTTTTCCCTGTTTCCTGATTCCCCTTCTTTCTTTTATTCTTCCCAGATCTTGCTCATTTCTTTCTTTCTGTCTGGATACCCGGCTCAACAGTTTTCCTTATCAAAATCCTACCTATCCTTTAAGGCCCAGCACAAACAACAATGTGTCCCTTACCCTATGTAGGCTTCGTTCTATATTTAAAAGGATGTCTATAGAAATCTGATAGTTGACACTCAAGTCTGCTAGAAACCTCAATATCTATTTGATTAGAAATTCTCTTACAGAACTAGAAGGCTAAAATTTTTCAATAGAATGTAAGCTCCTTCTTGGACTGTTTTTTCTTTGTGTCTCATGTCTAACACTTTGCTTAAAACATAGTAGATACTTGAAAAATGCTTGGAGTGGCTAGGTGGCACAGTGAGTAGCGCACCAGCCCTGGAGTCAGGAGGACCTGAGTTCAAATCTGGCCCCAGACACTTAACACAACTAGCTGTGTGTCCTTGGGCAAGTCACTTAACCCCAATTGCCTTACCTTCCTCCCTCCAAAAAAAGCAAAAAAAAAATGCTTGTGGAACTGAATTATCTGGAAAATCTAGAAGAGACAATATTGAAAGAGGAAACAAAACAACTAAAACTAAAATACACATCTCTGGAGTTTTAGATTAGAGTGAATGGTTCCAAGTTTATTTCCTCTATATCTTATGTATAATTATACATGTTTTCTTTAACATTAGAATATGACCTTCTTGAGGGTAGACTATATGAGCTTTTTTCTTTGTATCCCCAGCATTTAACATAATGCATGGTATACTGTAAGTGCTTAACAATTGTTTTTTTTAATTGATTAATTGACTCTTGTTATTAGTAAATTACCTGATTATCATTCAAGAGCTCACACAAATACTCTTCTGGTATTTATTCTTTGTCTAGAGAGGTTGAAACTGATCTCTAAGAGGTAACTTTGGTACCTAGAGGAAGAAAATTTTTTGGATTGTGATTTGATATCACAGATACATTTTTACCATAGTGTTATAATTCATTATTCCTCCTGACTAAAGTTAGTTTATTAAAGTTAAAGTTAGTCATTATTCCTGACTAAAGAATTGTTCTAATATAGCAAAATTCTGCATTGTTGGTCAGAAGAACTTGTTTCTAGCTATTCCACCACTGCAAACCAAACATAAAGGAGAAAGAATCCAAGCTCCTATTTATTCCTCAAGAATAACTGGGATAATAGAGTACTGACCCCAGAGTCAGGTGGACCTGAGTTTAAATCTGACCTCAGACACTTAACACTTAGTAGCTGTGTGACCTTGGGCAAGTCACTTAACCCCAACTGCTCTGCCTTCCCCCCTCCAAAAAGCAAAAAAAAAAAAAAAAAAGATAAATAACTGTGATATAAGACAACATGGGAGGAGGTGAGGCTCTACAAAAAGAGAAAGACACAACTAGAAGTCATAGACATAAAAGGGCCATAGACAACAGGGAAAGAAGGGAAAGAGCCCTTGAGTAAGTCATTTAAACTCTCAATCTTCAATTTCTTCAACTATTTAATGAAGGTTTTCTGCTAAATGCTATCTAAATTATCTTCTATATCAAATATACTAATTCTCAAGGATTAATTCATTTGAAGCTCTGCTTTAAAGCTTATTTTAGCAACTCCCAGAAAAAAAAACATAATGGAAAAATGTATATGATAACTATTCCTGCCTTTTTCAATTATCTGTATAATAGACATTTGATGAAGAATTTCTAATACTAAGTATTACACCTTAGTCATATCCTTGTGAATTGGAGAAGGGCATTGTTTTTCCCTATTTAGCTAGATTACGTGGAAAATGGATTATGAATGATGGAAATATGGTAATCCTGGCATTGTTTTGTTTTTTTTCCTTTGTCCAAACTTGTGATTTTATCTATGAGGAGAATGTGTATTATGGAAAAAAAAACTGCTTCTATCAATACAGGCAGATGATTTATCTGCATGTTTTAATTTTGGAGATTTTCCTAGGAAAGTAAGCAGTTAAATGATTTGCCCATGGGCACATAGTTAGAACGTGTCACAAGCAGACTTTGGAACCAAGTCTTCCTGACTCCAAAGTCAGTGCTCTATCTGCTATGCCATGTTACCTTTCTAACATTAGATATCTTGAATTTAAGTATTTGATCCAATTGGGTTTAGTGGCACATACCTGCAAATATTGCTACTATGGGAGGCTGAGTCTGGGAAATCCTTTGAGTTCAGGGGTTCTGAATTGCAGAACTAAAGCCATTTGATACTCTGTCTACTCTAATTCAAGGCAAATGTGATGAGACCTTTGGAAGGGAAGGCCACTTAGGCTGCCTAAAGAGGGTCAAACCCTCTATGGAAAAATGGAGAAGGTAGAATCTTTTCTGCTAATTTGTAGTGGGACTGCCCAATGATGAGAGATTATTGCACCTTTCACTTGAGTAAAATAGGGAGACCAGTCTTTGAACATAAAACAAAAAACCTGATGAAAGGATTAAAAAAGAAGAAAGTATTCATTAATGGTTCATAGGACTTAGAGCTGAAAGGGTACTTACCAATCATATAGTCTAACCCCCCATTTTACAAATTGAGGCCTGGAGGGGTTAAGTGATTTGTCCAAATAGTAAAGTAGCAGAACTGGGATTTGAGCCCAGATTCTTTGATTCCAAATCCAGTAATATTTGCAATACATACTAGCTGCTAGTTGGTCTTTGACAACACTATAATAAAGAAATCCACAAAACATTCCTTGTAGAAACACCATTTTCCAAGAGGAAATTACATTCTGTAGTTTAAACTGGGCACTTTTAATACAGTATTTTTAAAAAAAATTATATGACTCTTATTCAAGTGAGAAAAGTAGTTGATGTGCATTCAGATTAGCTACTTTTAATAATGCTTTTTAAATTTATAATAGCTATTACTGACTCAGTAGTACAATGACAATTTGCAAAGCCCCATTGACTTCAATGAAAGGGCAAAGAAAATGGTTCAAGTTGTCTGAGAGGCTAATATGAGAAAACTTGAAAAAGAAAGGATTTTTTCCATTTTGGCTAGGAGAAGAAAGGGCATAAGGCAAAATCCAAGTATGCTGCCCTTCCTATATTCTTAAAGTGACCACCAACCTCTTGGACACCACTATAAACTAAACACAAAGGAAGAGAGAATCAAAGCTCCTATCTATGCCTCAAGAATAACTAGAATATAAAACAAAATAGGAGGAGATTAAGGTTCTAGGAAAAGATGGAGACACAGCTAGAAGGCTTGTGCACATAGACAACAGGAAAAGGAGGGGAAGAGGATAGAGGTTAGTTTTCTATTCAGTATTCGATTTGTATTTTTGTTTGTTTGTTTTTTGACCAACGAATGAATGGTCATTCAATCAATGGTGCATTTAGATGTTTGATCTTGAAGGAGAGGCACTCTTCATTTTGGAAAGTTCATTGCTTTTTGCCTTATTCTCTTTTGTCTCTATTACACCTTAATTTGTATCATATTTATTTGTGTATATGTCGTGTTTGTGGCCTCTGAGCCTAACACAATGTCTTTTATACAGAAGGCAGGCCATTAGGAAATGTTTGTTGCATTCAACTAAATATTTACCGAATAGTAAATTATTAAAATATTTAAATATTTAAAAAAAAAAAAAAACAGTAAAATATTTAAATAAATAATTGTTTAAACTGAATAGGTTTTAAAAAATGGAGAAATAGTGGTAACTCAAGCCTAGGGGCTTTTAACCTTGGGTCCAGGTACACATTAGGGGTTAGATGGATTAATAAGAGGGAAACTGGATGAGAGAAATCACATCTTTGTTTTTCAATAGCTGTTAATTGGATTTAACATTGCTTTTAATAATTAACATTATTTTGAGAAGTATCCAAAGATTTTGCCAGACTCTCCACAATGCACAAAAACTTAAAAATCCATTTTCTAGTCTAGTGTGAAAGGAATTAGGCAGACTATTTTCTAAGTTCAGAGAGGGTAAGGCTGGAATACTTTTGATAACATTGAAGCAATTTTCCCATGATTTTCTACCCTAGAGGTTTTGTTTTTTGTTTTTTTTGGTTTTTTTTTTCAGCTTTCCGAGTAGCAAAGCAGGAAAGAGAACTCTGAGAATATGAAGGCTTGAAAACTGACTAGTGATGTAATAACCTAGATAATGTCCAGATTTCCTTAATGGAGGTTATGTGACCTTGCCCAGAGGTCCCTTAGGATCATAGATTCAGGACCAGAAGGCATCTTAGAGCCATCTAGCCCAAATTGGTCATCATACACCTGAGTGAGAGTGATCTGCTAAAATCTTCACAATGTTCTAGGGAAAGCCTGTATCCTCACCTGATTTCCTCAGAACAATTACTAAAGCCATGAAAAATCAAGGCTGATAGGAGAATCAGAGTTTAGTTTAATGTAAATCATTGAAAATCATGAATTCAGTGTAAAAAATCCAGCCTTCAACAAAGCATGGCAAACTTTTAAGAATGTTTTGTAATTCTTAAGATAAAGAGCAGAAGGTCCCTAAGCATCTTGGCATCTGCTTTTGTTGTGCATTTCCTTGGTATATTCTGGACAGATTTGCATAGCTTAATATAATTTGGACAAAGATATCAATTTAGGTATTAGATGACTTTATAACCTATGGAAATTTAGTTCTTGCAAATGAAGACTAAAACTGTTCTATTCACCTTGCTCCTCACCTAGAACAAAGGGGAGCACCAGATGAAACTGAAAAGCACAAAAATGTAAAATAGATAAAAGGAAATTGTTCTCTCTCTTTTTTTAAACATAGCCTATAATCAACCTGTGGGTTTCATTGCTGGTAGAAATCACGGAGGCAAATAATGTCACTGGGATTCCAAAAAGGAAAAAAAAAGTAAGGGTGGGGGGGAGATTATACATTTATGTGAACAAGAATAACATTTTCAATGAACCTAGTGAGGTCAAAAAGTACTAGTTTAAAACAAAAAGCAATCCACATGCTTCAGGGCATAAAGCATTCTCCTACAAAATCCATGGAAGAATTCCTCTTCACTTCTATTTGTAGGGCTAAGTAATGGTCTGTGGCCCCATAGGTTTCCCAGCCGTCAGCTGATGGTATTCATGAGGTATTGGGACAGAAACCACAGCCTCTTGCTTTCTGAAACTGGGCCTTTCTTACTCAGTTCCAAGAGGGATCATCTACCTTAAAACTGAAAAGTCAGTTCTGTGGGGCAGAGACCTCAATAAATTAAGTCCCTCATCAGTATAAGATTCAAATGAATCATACTGAAAAGTATATAGAATGGAACTTTGTTTATGGTTTCTTCATCCAGACTTTAAGAGGTAAATAAAAATTAATCTTTGCCCTTGCTCAAATCATCATTCTTTCTTCTCTCCCTCCCCCATTTCTCTTTTTCCTTCATTCCCTCCTTCCTTCCTTCCTTTATTCTTTCCTCTCTCCTTTTTCCCCTATTATTTCCCCACTCCCTCCATCTCTTCCTTCATTTCTTTCTTTGTTATCTTTCTTACTTATCTTTCTTCCTTGTCTTCATATCTTCTTTTCCTCTTTTTCTTCCTTCCTTCTTCCCTTCTTCCTTCCTTCCTTTTCTCCTTCCTTCCTTCCTTCTTCCCTCCCTCCCTTCCTCCCTTCCTTTTCTATCTCTATTTTCAATTATATTTGCTTGGAAATAACCTTCTGATTCATCTCCCTATCTCACATTTCTCCTTATTTCATCCATTCTCCATTAAGACGCCAAATTCCCAGTGGGAAGGTCTGACCACGAAATCCTTGTCCCCCAATAAACTCTAGTAGTTCTCTATTGTCTCAAGGATTAGATATAAAACTCTCTAACTTTTAAAGCCCTTGATAGCATAGCCCTCTTCTTATTCTTAGCTCCACTTACTTTCTGATGTGGTGACACTTGCTTATTTTCTGTTCTTTGCACATTATTCTGACTTTGAACTTCATGTTTTTTCACTATATTCTCAAATGCTCTACCTCATCTCAACCCCCTGGCTTCAAGTCTTAACTTAAATTCTTTTTTTCAATAAGTTTTTCTGTTCTTCCCTTGAGCCATCCTAGGTAATCATTTAAAATGGTGAAGTACTGTCTTGATCCAGAGAAGCACACAAAATCATGCAAGTCAAGGGGTTCAAATCTCCGGGTCTACTTCAAGAACACTGGTGAAACAGCCTAAGCTATCAAGGGCATGCACATTCAAAAAGCTACCAAATATTTGAAAGATGTCACATTTAAGAAACAATGTGTTCCCTTCCATGGATATAATGGTGCATTTGGCAGGTGTGCCCAGGCTAAGCAATGGGATTGGACACAGGGTTGGTGGCCCAAAAAGAGAGCTGAATTCTTGCTGCATATGCTTAAAAATGCAGAGAGTAATGCAGAACTGAAGGGTTTGGGTGCGGATTCTCTTGTCATTGAGCATATCCAGGTTAACAAGGTTCCCAAAAATGCAAAGGCATACTTACAGGGCTCATGGTCCAATCAACCCATACATGAGTTCTTGCCATATTAAGATGATACTTACTGAAAAGGAACAAATTTTTCCTGAACCAGAAGAGGATTGCTCAAAAGAAAAAGATATCCCAGAAGAAACTGAAGAAACAAAAGCTTATGGCACAGGAATAAATATATTAGAGTGCAAACAAAATGGAAATTTTTAAAAAGAAGTCTTTCTTAGTCGCTCTTAATGATAATGCCTTCCCTCTGAGATTATTTCCCATTTTCACTAGATGCACATGGTGTGTGTGTGTGTGTGTGTGTGTGTGTGTGTGTGTGTGTGTGCGCCTGCATGCGTGCAGTTCTTTACTGTAGTTATTGTTTGTTTATTTTTGCCTTTCTTTGTATCTTAGGTGTTTAACTCTATTCCTGGCACTTAGTAAGCCTTAACAAATGCTTGGTTGACTGACACTTTAGCACAGAGTTTTCTCTTTATTTTAGGGGAAAACAAACCAAGTATAGTCACTTCTGTTTAGGTTCAATCCTTCAAATAAATGTAAACATCTGAGTGAATATGGTACCATATATCCTGGAAATTCATTGTCAGCATCCCTGGTCTCTGAAAAAAGGATTTTATTAGATGATACTGTTGGGAGACAGATTTGACTTTGCTGATTTTCCCCCCTGTGACTCATCAAGGGATTGTAGCATTTAATATCTAGTTTGCAGAGCTACATTTTTGAAAACTAACCCATCTAGCAAAAGATATACATGTGGACAGTTACTCTTCTTTGATGAATTCTTTCTTCCATCTGGAAAAAGCAAACATAATTCAAAAAGAGTAAACCCGTTTGCAGTAGAAGTTCCACAAAATTAATAAAGGGGGAAAATGCCTCTAAGGAGAGCAAAATCATGGTTAATGAGTTTTGTCTTTTTTTTTCCAGAGCTAATATTTGTGGAGTGCCACTCCTGAGCAAACAGACTGTCCTTTGCCAGCTCAAATGCACTATATTGTACTTCATTATCTGTGTTTCTCATTTTGCATGATAACAATCAAACACTCAGGAATCAATCCGTTGCTTGTGATATAAATGGACCCTGATTATGATAACAATTCTACTTCCAGTTATTTGGGGGTGGAGAGAGGACATCAGCCATTCAATCCAAAGGGGTAACCACTGGAACATGGAAACATTTAAAAAACAAAGATTTTAAATGGCTACTTCTTTTTATGGTTAACTGTTTGACTGCAACCTCATTTAAAGTAAATAACAGCAATATCTGATACTCATTTATATGGTCACCTTTCCCCCCCTTGAGTGGATCATTTAACCCTTCATGTGATTGATGCCTCCTTTTCAGTTTCTCAGTCTCAAAAGAGAGAAAGGGGATCCATAAGTGGCTTTCTATAGCTTCTTTATTTAAAATTGAGTTAGTGATGAAGGGCCAGTAGCCATAAAAGTTATTGCTGGTGTCGGGAGATAGCAATAGAGAATCTTCAGACCCAGGCCCTCTGATGGCTGTTCTGATGATACTCTAATTAATAGTTATAATTTATATAGTGTTGCTGGTCACTGCTGCCTACCCAAAATATTCTGACTTTATCATTCTAAATCTCCTTGTAAAGGATCATAGATCTAGAACTGGAAGGGACTAGTCCGACCTCTTCTTTTTTGAAATGAGGAAATTACTGTGTCTGGTGGTTAAATGACTTTCTTAATTAAGGTCATCCAGGTAGTGTCAGAAGCAGGATTTGAAACCAGGTTCTCTGACTCCAGATCCAATCTTCTTTCTTTTTTAAGTGTGATTTTTTTATTCTGAATTTAATTAATGTGAAAAAAAGTATTTCTATATACAAAGTAGAAAAGAAAAAAGGGATTATATTACTGTAGATCTCTATTATGTGCAAATCCTTTCTTTGAAAAAGTATATGGTAAAGTCGTTGTGATGCTCTTAAAGTTGTCTGTTTGTGTTTCCTTCAATACTGTTGTCCATTTTCCTCTGTCCCTTTTCATCATTTAAAAAATATTTGATTAACTACTTTTCATATTTTAGCAACACTATTGATGTATTTCTTCTCCCTACCAAATTATCCCCATAAAGAAAGAAAAAAAGCAATTCTTCTGGCAAATAAGTATAGTTAAGTAAAACAAATCTACAAGTTTACCATGTCTCAAAACAAATGTTTCATCCTCTAACTTTGTTCCATTATCCCACTGTTAGGAAAAGAGTAATATGTGAAGGTATCCTGGTAAATGTTTAACAGCCAGTTCTCTAGAAAAGAAAGTGTGTGCATGACTCACTTTTAAGTTGAATGTGTATTATTAACATTTTATTCATCACTTTTAATCAAGAAAATAATAAATCAGACCCTGCTTTGTAGCATTTACCAATTTCTGACATGTGCTGGTGGTATGCTTTTAAGACCTGGCATCATAGTTGTTCATTACATCAGTCAGAGTTCTTAAGATTTTCAAAGTTGTTTCTCTCAATTTTATTGTTCTTATAAATTTTTGTATTAGTTATATTCATTTCATTCTTTGCCATATCATACACGTATTTTTTCTGTAGCTGTCTTTCATAATTTCTTAAAGCATCCCATTTATATACTATTGTCTATCCCATTCATATACTGTGATTTGTTCAGACATTCTCCAATTGATGGGCATCTCCCTTTGGAGATAATAAAATAAAATAAATAATAAATTCAATAGGCTGATGTCTAATAGATATTCATAGTATCTATAGGTATATCTGTATAGATATTTATATTATCTATATCTACATCTCAGTCTATAATGATGTCTATCTAGCTCATCTATGTGTGTTGTGTCCATAAGGTTTTTTGTTTCCTTATTGGATCTCCTCAAAGTATAGGTCTATAGGTCTTTCAGTCTTTCAATAGTGCTATTGCTTCAAGAGAGTAACATGGTTCATCTAGTGCAGCACAAGGGCAGTTCAGAGAGACAAATTTGGATTCCCAGTGTAATCCAGTTACCTTAGTTGGCTTAGGGTCAAGACAATGTGCTGCTGTATATACTGTGAACAAGGTAGGTGTCCTAGTTGTTATGTCTTCTTTAAAATGAGCATTTAGAAAATGCTCACGCAAATAATGTCAAATGTTCCTTTTTGGCACAAAAGGCTTGGGTAGAATTTGGGACATCTTTTACTTTGTGGGCTTACTACCTGACATTTTCCTAACAAGGATAGTCAACATTTTTCCGTATTAAGCACACAGACTTAACAAGGCTCAGAATATAGACAGGTTTATTTACAAGTTAATAGAAGCAAGAAGTACACTGCTCTGGGCCCATAGAAAGGAACAATACTCAAACACTGGCCAACCCTCACTCTGCACACATGTATTGTCTAAATGACTTTGATAATATATGGTTAAGACTATAATAAGAGGCAGTTAGATTGGATTCCTCCATAGTTCTTCACTACATGGCTCCTGTGACTACGAAGTGTTGCTCAGTTGTGTTAGTTCTCACCTCAAACCACTTCTGTGGTGAACAATGGTGAAAGACTGAACTACTTTAATTAAATCATTGATCCAAGACAATTCAGAAGGTCTCATGATAAAAAATGTTATCTACTTCCAGAGAGCGAATTGATGAATTCTGGGTGCAAGATTTATTTTATATTTGATATTTCCTTTATAGCTAGTTCAATTGTATTTTCTGGATGGGATTTTTAAAATCTCCAGGTCACATTTGTTATTTCTGGTATTATATATTTCAATATTATATTATCATATAATATCAATATATGTACATATTTAGATTTATATTATCCATCATTATCTTCCATTTTCATTAAATTCTTATTATACTAATATATAATTGTGCTTAATAGGCTTTGATAATTTTTTTATTTCTATAATTTTATTTTATTTCTCCTCTAATTTTCAATATTTCCCTTTCTGTGCTTGTTTTTGATTTGCATTTTACTTTCTATCTTTAAATTGTATATTTAGTTCATTAATTCCTTCTTACCCATATTACTACATATTTTCAGACATACAGTTTTTCTTCTGAGGATTACTTTGTGTCTCAGATATTTTGGTATAGTGCCTTAATATCATTCTATTTCATATAGTTGTCTTATGATTTGTTCTTTGACCCACCCATGTCCATATCTTTTCCTTGATATTCCTGTCTTAATTTCAATTTTCATTGTGTAATGGTCTGCAAATGATCTGTGTAGTATTTGGGGGTTGTTTTTCTTTAACATTTTAAAAAATTTATCCATAGTTTAGCAAAGTCTTTCTTTTTGCAAAGGCCATGTAGTGTTGAGAAATAAGCACATTATTTAATATTCCCAGTCAGAAAACACCTTATATCTTTTATTTTTAAAATCTTTAATAGTTAAATTCAAATTTTCCTTTTTATGTACCTTTTTTTTTTTTTTGCTTTTTGGAGGGCAATTGGGGTTAAGTAACTTGCCCAAGGTCACACGGCTAGGTTTTTGTTTGTGTGTGCATTAAGTGTCTGAGGCCGGTTCCGAACTCAGGTCCTTCTGACTCCAGGGCTGGACGCTCTACTCACTGCGCCACCTAGCCGCCCCATGTACCTTTCTTTTTATATTTGTCTAACTTTAAGAGAGGAACATTAAAGTCCCCTTCTATTATTGGGTTATTGGCTATATTTTTGTTATTCAGATTTGGCAGGACTACAACATCCACTCCTCTCTGTCTCTTACCCATTTCCTATTTGTGCACCTGCCCACTCTGTTATTCCTTTCCAAAAAAGATACTGATTTAGTTATAGGGGATCAAGGGATTTACATCATAAAGTATTAATTAAGCTCAACTACCTGAAATGGAAATGTGCCATTTTGGGGAGAGGACTGGCATTGTGTTTGGGTATATTCCTAGGCATTTATACATTGTAATAGCCTATAAGAGCCAGCAGGGATTCTTCAGCCTTTTAGAAAAGTGGCTATTCCTTCACATATAAATTGGAGAGTGGCTTATGGGCCCTCAGTAACTCAAGTACAGTGCCACCTCAAAGCTAATCAGATGATGCACTCAGTTATTTCAAGTATCTTAGAAGATAATTAGTACGGTGGCATGGTTTCTCCTTGTATGCTTAATGAAGGCAGCACCAGACCAAAGCTAAATTGATTAAAAACAAATTGAAAATAGTGTCAGAGACAGAACCACAGGAAACTCTACCAGATGTTCTTTCCAGTTGATATTGCACCATTAATGGCTATTTTCTGATGCTAACCTTCCAACCAGTTTCTGAATATACCTAACTATGGTAAATGCATCTAGTTTATGTCTCTATATTTTTTCTACAAGGATGGCCCGGGAGACTATCAAATGCTTTGCTAATACTTATATAATATATTGCATTTCCTTTATCTATTGGCCTAGTAATAGTCCAGAAAGGAATGAAGTTAATCTGGCATGACCTATCTTTCATGTAACCATTCGTGGCTTTTTTTTTCAATTTATGTGATCACTGTTTCCTTTTTAAGGTGTTTACTAACCATTTAAAAAACAAAAACAAAAACATTAAGAGACGTGTAATTAAGAGACATTAAATCCAGAATGACTGAACTGAGTTTGCAGACACCGATTCCTAGCCCCTTATAAAAATCTACATTTGCCTTTCTCCAACGTGGATATTTTAACAATAATCTTTTGAAGATCACTGAGAGTGACTCAGCCATTAACATTTGCCAGCTCTCTCAGTAGGAGAGGATGTCGTTCATCTAGGCCAGGTAACTTGAACTCATCAAGGACAGCTATATGATCTCTTATTCTACCACTACTTATCTGGAATTCCAGCTCTCTATTAGTCATTTTTATTCTGTCCTTTCCAGTTCATAGGTCATTCTCCTTAGCAGAGTAGCAAAATCAGAGTTGAACTGCTCTGCCTTCTCTTTACAGTGTGTTATCATTCCATCTATCCTATACAGCAGTCCTAATCCACCTTCAGTTCTCTTCCTTAATAAAACTTATCCCCTCTCTGTACCCTTTTTTTTTGTTTTAGCATTCTTTGTTATCCCCAGCTTTCTGAGTTTTAGTGCTCCTGACACTATCCTTGTTGGCATTTGTATCCATCAAGATACCTGTTATTTCATGTGTCTTTTGTGTAAATCTGCTTAAAATCTAATTTTGTCTCTATGTTCTATGTGATATACATTAATCTTTATTCAATTTCCTTTTTAATTGTTCCTTGGGATTTTCAAAATGTTTTTATCTTAAGAATTGCATTCTTGGGGCAGCTAGGACCTGAGTTCAAATCTGGATTCAGACACTTCACACTTATTAGCCATGTGACCTTGGGCAAATCACTTAACCCCAATTGCCCTGCATTCTCCCCTCTAAAAAGAAAAAAAAAAGAATCCTATTCTTTCTACCTTCCTTTCCCTCTTGGGTCAATTTCTCTTGAATTTGGAATCAGAAAGACTGGGGTTTGAGCTCCCCATCCCAGAAGTTACTCTCTATAAGTGAACCTGCACAAGTCACATACTTTCTCTGAAATCTGGTTCAACTAATGGAAATTTGTCTAATTTGTATAATGGAGATATTTGTGTAATGGAAATAATGTCTGCCTCATTGGATTGTTGTGAGGATGAAATGAAATAATGCATGCAAAATATTTTGTAAGCCTTAAGGTAATATGCAAATGAGAGTTTCTAGCTTATCAACACAGTTATTCCCTCTAATCATGCAGATCATAGCACATCCATCCTTTTTTATACTTTGGGACTTTTTTCTTAATCTTCTCCTAAGTTTGCTACAATGGATCCGTACAACAAGCATGGTCTTTTGGACACCACAATGAGACTAATGGAGTATGCGAGTTATCTATCAGTCTACTCCTTGCTCTCTTTGTGTGAACATACAATTTTTTTTTAAATTTTTATTTTTGTCATACCACTTCTGTGAAATTTTTTGCACAGTGTTGCAGCTTCATTATGTACATCATGAGTCTCTTCCTAAACTTTTGGGTGACCTTCAACCCCATTTCACAACTGTCAGCATATAATACAGAATAATATTGATATAAAAATTAATCCCTTTTTTAGTGAGGGTTGTAATCATTAAAATAATATTGTTTTTTTCCCCCCAGCAAGGTGGTATAATTCATAGAGCTCTGGGGTTGGAGTCAGGAAAATTGGAGTTCATAGGGGCGGCTAGGTGGCGCAGTGAGTAGAGCGCTGGCCCTGGAGTCAGAAGGACCTGAGTTCAGATCCAGCCTCAGACACTTAACACACACAAAATAAAAACTTAGCCATGTGACCTTGGGCAAGTTACTTAACCCCAATTGCCCTCCAAAAAGCAAAAAAAAAAAAAAAGAAAGAAAGAAAGAAAGAAAGAAAGAAAGAAAGAAAGAAAGAAAGAAAGAAAGAAAGAAAGAAAGAAAAAAAAGCAAAAAAAAGAAAATTGGAGTTCAAATCCAGTCTCAGACACTTGTTATATGTCCCTGGGCAAGTCACTTAGCTTCTGCTTGCCTCAGTTTCCTCTACTGTAAACTTGGATAATAATTGTGCCTACTTCATAAAGTTGTGGTGATCAAAAGAGATAATATTTGGAAAATATTTAACTCAGAGCCTAGCACATAGTTGGTGCTTAATAAATTATTCTTTCTCCTCTTCCCCAAAGTCAGTTCAGATTACTTTCCTACTCTGGTTCATTTCTGGGTCACATCATTGTCCATGATTAGCGTCTAGCCATATTATATGTAATAATGAGTAAGTTCTGTGGGGTATCCATCCAACTGTAAATAATAATCAGAATAATAGACAGTCTTTATCCACTTATTTTTTCTTTGTAGATATTTAGACCAAACTCTTTTGAGTTATTATAGGTCTCATTTAGGAGACTGGGCTTGATGCAAGTGACAAACCATTAACCACAAGCAGGAGCATCTGTAGGGTTTTATTTCTGTCAAATACTTTTTGATTTCAATTTTTTCCCTGGATTTCCTGCATGAAGGTAATGAATAACTTTGACAAGAGCTATATTGTCTTATTTAATATTGAATATCAGAGAGTACTTGAACAGTTTGTTAAATCTTCCCAAAAATCATGCATAATTTGAGTATATTCATGGGAGATACTTTTGTGGAAGGGAGTCTAATGTAGCATTTTGGTCTGCCAAATCAAATCTTTTTAAAATTTTAAGATTCAACAAACAAAATTACAGTGGGACATTTTATTCTCCACATTTCTCAGTCAAATATGTAATGGTAAAATGTGGCTTACTATGGAATATCATTTGGAAAAGCCCATCTGTTCCCTTCTATTGCCTTACCAAGAATTCTCTCAATGCATGTTCATTATTCTCAAAAAATATTTGATAGAAAAGTAGTCATAGGGTTTGTAAGTTCTTTTTTTTCAAACAAATGCTTTATTAACTTCTGTTTTACATCATTCATTTCTGCCAGATTTTGAGTTACAATCATTTTCCCCCCATTATTCCCCTACCCAACCTCCCAGAATAGTAGTCCCACAAGATATCACTTCCTCCAATCTGCTCTCTCCCATACCTTCTCCTATACCCCCATCGACTTTTCCATTAGAGGAAGGTGAATCTTTGTGTCCAATGCCTGCACATCTTATCTCCCTATTACAAGCGAAAGAGTATTAATAATAGTATTTATATATATTTGAAACATTTAATGTTACGACCTCGAATTTCAGATCCATTTCCTTCCTCCCTTGTCACCCATTCCTTCTTGGGAGATAAGTAATTCAGTATATGTTATACATGTCTAGCTATGCAAAACATTATCATGGTAGATATATTGTACAAGGCTGCTTATAATTCCCTCCCACTCATCCCACCCCCCACCTGGACCATTCCCTACATGATACTGTCCCTCTTCTATAGTGGGTACTTCCAACCTCCCCTCACCCCAAGGATGCCCTCCCATCCATCATCCCTCCTCTCATCCCCCTTCCCCCTATCCTGCTGCAGGTTGAGATATCCCATTTAGTATGTATGTCATTTTTCTCCCTGAACCAAATTCAATGTGAATGTGGTTTTGCCTTTTTAGCCTTCCTTATTCTCCCCCTCTTTTGCAACCACTTCCCTTGCTTCTTCTGCATGGGATAGTTTACACTACCCTGTCTCTCCCCATCTCCTCTTGCCACTTTCCTCTCTCACCTCATAATTTCATCCCTTGAGTATTCTCCCTTCCCAACAAATTCAACCTATGCCCTCTACCCATATATAACTGTAACCATATACACACACATTCACATATGTATTCATATGACCATACCCCCTTCTTCCATTATTTTCATAGTGAGAAAGGTATCATCAGTCACAGTTATTGCTTTTCCATATAGGAATGAAAATAGTTCAACTTTGATAAGTTCCTTTTGATTTCTTTTCCCTGATTACCTTCTCAGGCATCTCTTGCTTCTTGTGTCTGGATGTCAAATTTTCTATTCAATTCTGTTTTTTTCCTCAAGAATGCTTGAAAGTCCTCTATTCCACGGAACGACCATATTTTCCCTGAAACAAAACATCCAGTTTTTCTGGATAGGTGACCCTTGGGTTCATTCCCAGCTCTTTTGCCCTCTGGAATATCATATTCCATGCCCTTCAATCCCTCAGTGTAGAAGCTGCCAGGTCCTGGGCTATTCTGATTGTGTTTCCATAATATTGAAATTGTTTCTTCCTGGCCACTTGTAGTATTTTCTCCTTGATCTGGGGATTCTGGAACCTGGCTATAATATTCCTGGGAGTTTTCTTTTTGGGCTCTTTTTCCGGAGGTGATCGGTGGATTCTTTCAACCTCTATTTTGCCCTCTGGATCTAAAACATCAGGGCAGTTTTCCTTGAGAATTTCTTGAAGGGTGATTTCTAGGTTCTTTCCTGATCATGGCTTTCAGGTAGTCCAATAATTTTTAAATTGTCTCTCCTGGATCTATTCTCCAGGTCAGTGGTTTTTCCCATGAGATATTTCACATTGCCTTCTAATCTTTCGTTTCTTTGGATCTGCTTAACAGCATCTTGATTTCTTAT
Source organism: Gymnobelideus leadbeateri (assembly GCA_011680675.1). Lineage (NCBI taxonomy): Eukaryota > Metazoa > Chordata > Mammalia > Diprotodontia > Petauridae > Gymnobelideus > Gymnobelideus leadbeateri. Next base: position 353,393 of record WOXC01011781.1, on the reverse strand, counting down.
AAAGTCACTAGCTTCCATTTGCTCCAGTCTAGCTCTGAAGGAATGAATCTCCTCAGTGAACTTTTGAGATTCTTTTTCCATCTGGCAAATTCGACTTTTTAGGCATTCTTCTCCTCATTGCCCTTTTGGGCCTCCTTTGCAATTTGAGCTAGTCTATTTTTTAAGGTGTTGTTTTCCTCAGTCAGGCTGTTGACCCTCATTTCATTCTTTTCCTGCATCCTTCTCATTTCTCTTTCCAATTTTTCCTCCACTTCTCTTATTTGATTTTTAAAGTCCTTCTTAAGGTCCTCTATGGCCTGCAACCTGCTCATGTTTTCCCCTGGGGCTTTCGGAGCAGGACTTCTGACCTCACAGTCCTTTTCCCGCTCTATGCCCCCAAAATAGGAGTCTAGGGTTGCATTTTTCTGTTTCCTTTCCCTTGGCATGTTGCCACTTAATTGCTTGACTTTTGGGCTTGTTGCCACACTATGGCTTTAAGGCCAGATAGAGGAATTTTCATCTGGAATGTGTGGGAGGCAACTTCCCTTTCTGGCAAGCTGTAAACCCACCCATGACTTCCAGCCTAGATCACAGTCCAGATCCAGGGAGGTTAAAGCAAGAGCGATTACCTCCCCAAGACTGATCGCTGTATCTCCCCAGGATTTGTAGGCTGGGAGCCGGAGATGCCTCTGAAAACTACAAAATGGTGTGTCTCCTCAGCGGCTTCTAGCCCCCAGGGGAGGGAGCTGACGCATTCCCCAAATACAGGTCCCAAAGTCCATAGGACACTAACCTCTTACTTTGTCCTAGGCATGTCTATGTTGATAATTCTGGAGTAGCCACAGCTCCTGGTGTTCTGGGGTTCCTCCAGCCGGCTGCTGGCCCTGCCGCCCTGGGGCTAAAACCTCAGCTCAGGCGGACCTGGGCTCGGCTCGGCTCCTGCGCTCTGCTCGGCTCCTGCGCTCTGCTCGCTGCCAGGTCCCAGACCTCTGTGCTGGTCCTTCCTGCAGGGCTGCTGGGCTGTCCTCAGCGGGAGGTTAGCTTCTCTGTGTCATTCTGTGGGTGCTGGGGCTCCAGAAGTTGTTCAGAGTCCCCCTTTACATAGTTTGTGGGGAATCTGGGGGCAGAGAGGCTTGGACGAGCTGTTTCTACTCCGCCATCTTGGCTCCGCACCCCGGTTTGTAAGTTCTTAATGTTTTCTCATTTGACTTTCTGGCTTATAGGATCATATATTTAGAAATAGAAGTGACTCTTAGAAGTAATCAATTCCAACCCCTTCATTTTGTAGATGAGGACACTAAGGCTTAGAGATTTTAATGATTTGCTCTTTATAGCACAGCTAGTAAGTGAAGTAGTATTTGAAATCAGGTCTTCTTGATTCCAAATCCAACCTTCTATCCATTAAGCTACCTAGGTGCTTGGAGATGATCCCTGCCCCCTTTTCCTTCTTTCAGATACTTTTATAAACATATTAAAGTATCTGAAGGAAAGGAAGATATGTGTATGTGTATATTGTATTGTGTATGTATAATATGCATGTATATATGTATATATATATAAAGCATACATATATACACACATATGTATATATTGATATGGAAAATCCTTAACTAAATGGAAAGATTATAAAAGATAAAGTAATCTCAAATATTTATAATTTTAAAAGATTATATACACATAAAATCAGTATAAATAAGAAAAGAAAAAAAAGATGTATTAGGGAAAGAACCTTTGCATAAATTTCTCTTATAGAATTCTGACCTCTAAAATCTATTAGAATTATACACAAATATATGAGATTAATTATATTTAACAATAAAGAAGTAGAAAGAAATAGAGAGAACATTTAAAAGAAAAAAATGCAGACTGTCAGTTATAACCTGAAAAAGATTCAACATCACTATTTATATAAATGCAAATTAGACCAAACCTGAGGTATCATTTTATTCCTATCAAGTTAGCAAAGGTGCTGAAATTCAGGAAAACATGTTGTTAGAAGGACTGTGGGAAGACAGGCATGGGAGTTCACTGCTGGAGTAGTTTTGAACTGGCTCTGCTCTTCTGAAAAAAATGATTGGCAATTATGTAAAAAAAAGTTTCTGAAACTTTTATGAGAGACTACATTACTACTAGTTCTAAACCCCAACGAGAATATAAACAGCAACAAAGGATACATATGTACAAAAATGTTCCTAGGAACATTACTTATGGGAACAAGAACTCGAAACAATATAAATGTACCCAATAATGGGGGAATCTTGAACAAATTGTGGTATATGAACATAATGGTATACTACTGCATGTAAGGAATTATGTATATGAACAAATCAGAGATATGTGAGAAGATATATGGAATGTTATGGAGTGAAGATGAAAAAGCTAAAATATAAAAATTCTGGAACAATGTAAGTACAATCAACATGCAGTCTGGGTCACTTTGGTCAAATTGTCAGTGTCAATACCATATTGTCAGACTTAAAGGACACATCCCTTGTGTTAATGATAGATAACAAGTTATTTCAGGGGTAATATTCTTTGTAAAAGTGGTTTTTGAAAATATCTCTTGTATTTAAATAAAATGTATCAATATACTTTTAAAATAAAAAAACTAAAAAAGGCAAATACATATATGTGGGTATACACATTTATGTATATATATATTTACATATATATGTATACATGTATATACACACCCATAAGTTTCAACTGTCTGAACATGTGCCTTGTCATATTCCACCAAAGTGCATAACATCTAGTCGATTAGTGACTTCCTTGGCTAATAATTTCATCTCCCAGAATTTAAAGGAAGAGAACTCTTGACTTAATTCTGAATAAAATGGAACAGGAGAAAGTGACTATATAATTTTAGATTTTGTAGGTCTCTGACTAGCTTTATGTTATATATAATTTCTTGGCTCTTACCAGTGCTAATGCATCCCTTCCTTTTGCATCTGTCCTTGATTTTTATAACCTTTTTCTGTCTTTTGTTTATGATCAAATTGAACTCAGAGAACTCCCTGTATAGTCACATTGGTTGCTACAAAATTTTTCTTCCTTTTCTTACATACTAGGATCATTAAAAATTATATTGGCAGAATTTTGTTATTTAAATCTCACATTCTTTTAGAAACATCTTTTCTTTTTAAAGTTTCAGGCCATGGAATCATTAACATCATTTTCCTGACAATTTTGAAAACCTCATAGAAAAGTTCACAGAAATGTTATAGATTAAGTCATATCCTAAGGCTTCTAAATCTAAAGGTGTTTGAAAAATGCAAGGTTACCCTCAAAAACCAAAATGCTGACAATATAATCTGAAATGATTCCAGTAAAGAGAAAAAAGGGAAAATATATTTAGTAACCAATATATTCATAAAGGGGATTCTCTCATAAAAGGTAGAACAAGAGGCACATATTTAAAAATACCAATAAAACTTTGGACTTGAATTACAAGAACAGCATCCAAAAAGCTAAAGTGCTGAAGGAGGTGAAGTTTATAAAAATTCTAAGGATGAAGAAAAAAACTTGTAAAGTTATTTTCAGAATAAGAACAAGTATAATGACAGGATAGACCTATTGCTTTGGGCAAATAATACAATGATAATGTGCAGAGAAAACAGAAATATTGTACTTCTAATTTTTTCTTCTTTATCAAGAAGAATGATTTTCATATTGGAAAGGGTAAGGTAAACATTGTTAAGGGAAACTGAAGATTGATTAAGAGACTGTAAGAAAATATTTACCTACTTAAAATGAATTAAAATCTCTTGGGCTAGGTGAAATAATAATAACAACAATAATATTAAAAACGATACATTTAGAATTGTGGAAGATAATAGAGATACTGTAAGATCAAAACCAGAAAATGTCCTAATTTTTAAATGCACAAATAAGTGGAATTTAGCTACTCTCATTTGCTTATTTTATATAATATTACATACATAAAGATATGTCACTGATAAACAGTTTGCAAGCACAAATGGGGAAAAAAGAGAGAATAATTGCTATGAGCTGCCACTGGTTCACTAGGAATGAAACCATACTGAGGTAGTTTCATATTTAAGAGGATTATGAAATTGGCACATCGGCAAAATGCATTTAAGATAAAATATATTTTAGCAAGGCAATTATCAATGTCCCTCATGATATTTTTATAGACAGAATAGAGAAATGTGGGTTGGTTTGCAGAACAATTAGGTGAATTTGGAACTAGATGGCCTACCTAAAACATGCTGACTAATAGCTTTTCTGCTCTTGAGATTCTGATATTTTTTTTCTCTCTTCTAATGGGTGAGTCCCTGGCCTTGACAACTAATTCATGAGGTACCTAGAACATGCCTGAGTCTGGCTCCACTTTTCACTTTCCAGACTTCTTCACACCCTCCTCAGAAGCCATGTTCCCACATTCATTCCTGTTTCTTTCTTTCCAATGTGTTCTTTTCCTCTGTTAGAATATAAACACCCTGAAAGTAGGGACTGTTTTTTTTTTTTAATTCGCAGCACTTAGTACATGCTTGATATATCATAAGCACTTAATAAATGCTATGATCTATCATCCATCCTTATTGTCTATGTATGTATGTACATTGCTCCCTGGCTCTTGTTCCATTCAGTATTGTTGTCAATAACTTGCATAAAGACATAGAAGGAATTTAAAAAATCACAGATGACACAAAGTAAGGGGGGGATATCAAATATATTGAATGACAAAATTAATATCCTCAAAATGCTTCTATGCTAAAATGATGGTTTATATTAGTATGAAATTTAATAACAATAAATGCAGAGTCTTGCTAAATAACAGGGTATATTTCAGGGTAGGAGTGGGGTGAGGTGGGAGGAGAGATACAATAATTTTATTGGATCATAAGGATTAAGATGAGCCAGTCACGCGGTATATAGCAAAAACAGCTTTAGATTTTGTTTGCATATAGATTTAGTTTGCACTAAGAGCTGTTTAGTGTCTGATAAGATAAATGATGTTACAGTAGTTTTTAATGAGATGTATAATTCAATTAAACAATTCAACAAATATTTTTAAGTGAGTACCGTATATAGGTCACTTTACTCGAACCTTTGGGAGATTGAAAATTATGGAAGTATCTAATCTTTATTTTCTTAGTAAACAGGAGATTAAAACATTTTTAGACATGACTAAAAAGCAACTTATGGTAAGTGTATTAGAGAAATGAAATAGTAGTATGAATTACTCAGTTTTCAGAACATCTATCAGCTTTAGTATAACTATTGGTACTATAAAAGGAAGGTAGTTATTAATGAGTTGACATCTACTGAGGAACAGAACCATATCAATACTTATTTTCACATAATAAACGAAACTAGAAGACAATCCATGTTTTTCATTTAAATGGAAGGATAGATTATAGATTCATATTGTAATGGCAAAAAATGTGGAAGAGATGTAATTTCATGGGAAACATTTGATCATTTCACTTTGAAGTACTCAAGATGAATATAAATAAAGGGTCTACTATGAAGACAATTATAGCTTTTGCACCAATAACTTTTATGGATATAGAGAAATTCTTCAAAATCAACAAGATTCTTCAAATCAAGACAAAGATATAGTTTGGCTATTTTAAAATGCTGATTGAAACAGGGGAGTGGAATGAAAAGGGTAATGGAACATTATTTATGATTAAGACATGAATGAAGCCAATAACATCTTTGTCTTAGATATAAATGTTATGAATATTCCTTTCCATAAGTGATTCTGAGTCTACTAAAAATAGCAATCACGAAATAACATCCCCCAAAATGAAAATTACCTATATTTAAAAGGAAATGAATGTTTATCAATTATTTTTAATTGACTTGGAGTAAAACTCAGTGCCAAAGTCCAACAAAATGTTTCCAGACAGGTAAAATTCTTTGATATATGTTCATAGATTTAGTCAGAGATAGCTTAGTTCAATTATACTGTTATTACATAATGGATTATACAGAGGAGTCATGTCTCTATATCACCAACACTTTCCTCAGAAAAATAATTTAAGAACTGGCAAGTACCAAATAGGATCACAAAGAATGCAACTAACTACTTTTTAACAGACTGAAAAGTGACATGGGAGTTTTCCTTGAGTTGGAAATCTCAAAACTTGATATCCCATTTCCATCTAAAATTCAGCAAATCTAAAACCAAACTCATTCTCTCCCTAGTCCTCTCTTTACATAATTTCCCATTATTATTGATAATACCACCATCCTTCCAGCCAACTGTGCTTTCAACCTAGGTATTATTTTTGACTTCTTACTTTCTCACTGCCTGCCATCCCCAATATCCAATCATTTTTAAGTCCTGTTGTTTCTACCTTCTTAACATCTCTTATCCATACCCTGACCCCCTCCTCTGACTCTGCCATCACCCAGGTGCATGCCTATACACCATTGTAATAGCCTATTGCTTGATCTCTCTGCCTTAAGTTTCTCCCCATTCCAATATATCCTGCACTCATTTGTCAACTTGATATTCCTAAAGTGCGGGTGTGAACATGTCACCACCCCTATTCAGTAGGCTGCAGTGGTTCCTAATTGCCTCCAAGAACAAATACAGAATCCTCTGTGACTTTTAAAGCCTTTCATAACCTGGCTACTTCCTAACTTTCAAATCTTTTTACACCCTATTCCCCTCTACATACTTTATCAGTCAGTGACATAGGACTTCTTGCTATTTCTTGAAAAGATTCTCTCTCTCAACTCCAAGAATTTTCCTTGAGTGTCTCCCAGACCCAGAACACTATTCCTTTCTCATCTCAGTCTCTCAGCTTCCATGGATTCTTTCAGGTTTCAACTTAACTACTATCTTCTTCGGGAAGCCTTTCTCAGTTTCTCTTAATCTTCATGTCTTCCCTCTGAGATTAAACCTAATTTACAGTGTATACATCTAATTAATACATATTTATTTGCCTATTCCCACCTCTGCCATTATCTCCTGAAGAGCAAGGACTGTATTTTATTTTTTATTTGTATCTTTTTCTCTTAGAACAATTCTTAACATGTAGTAGGTACTAAATAAATGCTAGCTGATTGATTGCTGATTTCAAAAGAAGCAACTTATTGGTAGAACAAAAATGTCATTTTTTTTCTTTTTTTGGAGGGGAAAGGCAAGGTATTTGGGATTAAGTGACTTGCCTAAGGTCACATGGCTAGTAACTGTTAAGTGTCTGAGGCTGGATTTGAACTCATCTCCTCCTGACTCCAGGTCTGGTGCTCTATTCACTGTGCCACCTACCCACCCCCAAAATGTCAATTTTTTTAGCAAGCAAAATCTTTCTTCCATATATCAAGATCATTCAGAATTCCTTAAAAGATGTAAGAGTTGAAATAACCCCACTCACTAATCTTGTAATTAGAAACATCAGATATATCATAAAACATGAAAATGTGTATTCATTAAAAGTATTTACCACACTGACAAGGAATATCCAACATGGAGTCCAGGTCAAGGAAGGACCCTTGACATAGTGAGGTTCTTTAGGTATTGTTAGTGGTTTATATTTTTAATTTCATCAAACTCTAAGACATTACAGAGCCTCTTGGAAAAAAAATCTGTAAATATTCAAAGGAATTTGGCTTGTCCATCCATACCAGAAATATAAAATAAAGGAAGAATAGTGTCCAAATGTCTACATGTATCTGAATGGAATACTATAAAGCACGGCCAACTGTGTATTTATCTGGGGCAGATGGTATAGACGGACAATGAGCAGGTCCCAGAGGAGGAGATTGAGCTGCATTGCTTTCAAAAAACTGTAAAGCACTTTAATTGACCATGCTTCCCAAAAGTTCAGAAACTCATTTTAAAAAATACTATTAGTTTAGTGGTGTGGCTGGACACTATGAGACTTAGAATATTGCTGCCTCTAAAGAACTAAAGATGTGCATCACATAGAGGGCAATGGATAGGTGAATAGTGGGTGTGAGTAAACTGGAACATACATCTATCAACATACGTTTATTAAGGACAAATTATGGTAGTTAATGTGCCAAATGCTATTTCTAGCTAGATGCTCTATAAAATTTCAGTAAATGACACAATCCTTACTCACAACGAGGAACTCTGAAGAATTGGAATAAAGGATACTACTAAGGACTTGTATGACAGAAAGAGAAGATGAGCTAGTTAGTCAGAAAGCACAAATAAAGAATGAAAAGTACATTTCCAGAGTGCTCTATTAATACTTTTGTGATGCTAGGAGAAATTGATGAAGGCTATCAGCCCACTGAGTGTATCTTTTGTGACAAACTTTTGGGAGGACATGAATAAGGGGAAGGCTTAATGAGTTGCATGGGCGTCACACAAGATGGTCAGGCATGGATGGTTCTGATATGCATCATTGGAGGGAAGTCCCAAATTGATGAGATCACATATTCATTTGAGTACTTGAGAACACCATTATCAACCAAAATATAAAATAGAGATAGATATTTTTACCAGAATTGTTTGTTACTATCTTGGAAGATGACTAACATAGACATGAAATATATAAGAGATTCCCTATAGATAGTGTGCTTCCCAGATATTCTTCATGATGATGATGATGATCTTGTATAGTAGAAACAAGACTAAGAGTACTGCAGGATTTCTTCAGTGAAGAACCACAGTGAATGACCACTCGGAAGAGATTGGTCTAAAGTTCCATATGTGAAAGAAACAAATATATACCCCTTCAAATGACAGTATGTGAGGCACTGTGGTATAGAAGAAATATATATTGGCTCTGAAAGTAAGAGATCTGACTCTAACACAACCTATACGACATAAGGCAAATTATTTAATTTCACTGAACCTTAGTTCTCTCATCTGAAAAATGATGTGATTTGATTAGGTGATTTCAGTGATCTTTCTCAGTTGTAACTATATGGAGAATAATGACAGTTCTGATACTAGAATTTCACAGTTGGAATTATGAAGGCATCAAGTACAAACTATTATTAAACACAAATTACCTTTAAATCATCTCCCAAAATGCCTCTTTGGTCCTTTTTTCAAATACCTTTAGTTAGTGGGTACCCACTGTTTCTAAAGGAAGCTGATGGTACTTTTAGATAGATCTAATTGTTGGGAAGTTTAAATATTGAACCTGAATCTTCAGATTTTCTACAACTTCTACTCATTTTGTTTAGTTGAATGCTCTAGAACTAAGGAAATAAGTCTAATATTTCTTTTTGAAAACTTTCAAATACTTGCAGATAGCTGTCAGGTAATCACTAAATCTTCTTCAGACTGAGGATACCTACTTTTTCCAACTTATCCTTACCTTAAAATATAATTCTTCTAAAACAGAACTTGATTTCTCCTCTGGTTCCTGACTTTAAACAAGCTAATCTGTCCAAATTCTCTATTTCTGTCAAGGACAATGTCTTCTCTATATTCACCTAGGTTTAAAACTTGAAATCAGCCTTGACTCTTTCTTCTCTTTCATCTGCCATATGTAATCAATTGCCAAGTCTTGTTGATTCTAACTTTATATGTCTTTCATCTAATGTTTCCCCTTCCTTCAGACTTATACTCCTGTTTAGTCATTCAGTCATATACAACTCTTTGTGACCCCATGGAACATAATAGAACACTAGGTCACTCTATCCATTATCTCTCAAAGTCTGTCCAACTTCATGTTCATTGTTTTCATAATACTATCTATCTATCTCATTCTCTGCTGTGATTTGATTAGGTGATATCAGTGATCTTTTCCAGCTCTAACTCTATGGTGAATAATGACAGTTCTAATACTAGAGTTTCACAATTGTAATATGATTTTTATTTTCCTTTTGCTTTCAATCTTTCCCAATAGCAGGGTCTTTTCCAATGAGCCCCCTCTTCTCATTATGTCGCCAAAGTATTTAATCTTCAGCTTCAATATCACTGAATAGCCTGAATTAGTTTATTTAAGTATTAACTGATTTGATTTCCTTGTTGCTCAAGGGACTCTCAAAAATCTCCAACACCACAATTTGAAAACGTTGATTCTGTGACACTCAGCTTTCCTTATAGTCCATCTCTCACAGCCATACATTACTATGGAAAAAACATAGCTTTAACTATATGGATCTTTGTCAGCAAGGTGACGTCTCTGCTTTTTAGTATGCCATCCAAATTTGCCATAGCTTTCCTTCAAAGTAGCAAGCAGTTTTTAATTTCATGAATATAGTTGCCATCTGTAATGATCCTTGAACCCAAGAATATAAAATCTGACACTGCTTCCATTTCTTCTCCCTCTATTTACCAGAGAGTGATGGTATGTGTTGCCAAGATCTTAGGGTTATTTTTTTTTAATAATGTTAAGTTTTAAGCCAGTTTTTACACACTCACTTTTCATTCTCATCAAGGTTTCTTAATTCTTCTTCACTTTATTCTATGAGAGTGGAACTGTCAGTATATCTAAGATTGTTGATAGTTTAGGTCACCCATTGTTGTCAAGTCTGTTTCACTAGATTCCAAATAGTTTCCCCTATTTCTTATCTCTTTCCTCTCCAATAAATCCTTGGTACAACTGCCAAAACAAGTTTTCTAAGGCACATATCTTACCATGTCACTTCCCTGCTCAAAATCCATCAATTGTCTCAAGGATAAGAGAGTACTGATTTTTAAAGCCATCCATAAAATGAAGACAAATGAATGAAACTAATTCCAAACTCCTTTTTTCAAATCACTCCTTTTCAAGCACTCTACATTTTAGCCAGATAGTTCTAATTCCTATTTTCTGAATATAGTATTTCCTATCTCTGTGTCTTTGCGTTATCCCAAGACTGGACCCCAAGACCCATCCTCTTACCTATATCTCTTAGCATCCTTCACAGCTCACATCAAGTGCCACCTCCTATGCAAAATCTTTCCTGATGACCCTCTTCCCCCCGATTGTTAGTGTCTTTCTCAAATTATCTATGCACAGATTGTCACACTCCAGTATAATGTAAGGTCTTTGAGAATAGGAATTATTTTGTGTGACTTTGTATCAGGGCCTAGCACAATGCCCTGTACTTTGTATGTATGTAATAATTTTTTTTAGTGACTATGGCATGATTTTGAGGTATTGCACCATTCTTATCACTTTCTAGATTATCAATAAATGTCTTACCTAAAACAGAGTATCTAGAATGGATCCAGAACTGACATAATTCTTCATGTGTGTTCCGAGCAGAACAGGCTACACTGGAATTCTCAATACCTTTTTTGTCTAGGTACTATTCCTTTCTTAATGTACTAATTGTTTGCTTTTTCTAAGTATACTGGACAGTTAAATCAAACTAAATTTGAAGTCCCTAAAATCCCTAGATCTTTTTCATATGAATTGGTATTAATAAAATGACTCAATCATCTGGTAAGTTTTTTGCATTCATGGAAGGCTTTATTTATGTTTATTCTTAACAAATTTAATTTTATCAGATTGATCCTAATAGTTTAGCCTGCCAAGAACTTTTTTGGATGTTGTATCAGTCAAGTAACCTGTTTTTTAACTATTCTTCATAGTATTATGTCATATGAAAATCTGAAGGGCATCCCAGCTATGTCATTTTCTGAATTTCCAATAAAAATTTTAAACAATATAATACCAAACACAGATCCCTAGTGCACCTATATGGGCAGGCCATTGAGTCAATCTATTAATACATATACCTTGGAACAGACATTGTAGATGGGCAATAAATCTGAAAATATAATTGAACAGAATGCTGAATTCAGTTTGGAAAATTGTATAGCACTTTCAACAATCTAGAGGTGTTACCTGATGCAAATACCCATCTTTTGACCATCTATATTCTTTCAGTGATTCTATATGGCTCCAAATAGTGGAAAGCCATACCCTCCAATGAATCAGAATTGTGGACAATGAAGAGATGAATGGTGAGTTTGAGCAGGTAAGAGCATATTACCAATGATTACTTGTATTCATGAAATAGCATAAGATATATCATCTACTATGAAATATATGATGATAAAAAGAGGTGTTATAGTCATGTATCAAGATTGTGGAGTAGCAGAGAGACAGCCTGACTATTGTACTGGTACACTGAAAATGTTAATAGAACTACAGAAAGACCTCCTATGAATTGAATTGATCCTCTGTGGAGGATTTCTGAAAGATTATGGATAATAATAATAAGTAGAATTTATATAGTAAGGTTTGTAAAGTATTTTACAAACATTATTTCATTTTGCCCTTACAACAACCCTAAGAAATAGTTTCTATTATTATCTTTATTTTACAGATGAGGAAATGGAGGCATATATAGATAAGAATGACTTGCCTATGACCATACAACAAGTTAGTATCTGAGGCAAGATTTAAATTTAGTTCTATTTGACTCCACATCCAAGGCTCTATTCAGTCAGTTTGTAAGTTAGTCAACAGGCATTTAGTAAGTGCTTTCTATGTGCCAGGCATTTTGCTAAGTGCTTAAAATATAATTATACAAACAAGAAGAGAGTCCCTGCCCTGCTCTCAAGTAACTTGCATTCTAATGGGTAAAGACAAAACATTAAAGGAAGATAGAAAGTAGGGAAGAAGACACTTATCATGAAGGCATGTTGGAAAGGTCTAGAGAATTTGAAGCTGGGTTGGAAATGAAGAGATGACTGGCCTGGGTGCCTTCCTTAAATGACGGTTCTTGGAAGAGACCCCCACCTACCTGTCCAAGTGAGGAACCCCAGGGGCAGAGGTAAAATGTGAGTTCCAGGGATGAAGTGATATTCCAGGATGAAGACATTTTTGATGGAGAAGTCCAGAGGAGGATAACCTCAGTTCCAATAGAAGAGAATGAAAAGTGATTGATGGCTTGATGACTGTATCAATAGGAGTCCCCAACATCAGCAAGAATCATGGAGATAGGGGACTTCTGGGGCAGAGCCAAGATGGCGGAGTAGAAACAGCATTTCCAATGTGCTCTGCCCCACACAAATTTCAAACAATGTGAAAGGGAGCTCCGAACAACTTCTGGAGCCACAGCACCCACAGAACGGCACAGAGAAGCTAACCTCCTGCTGAGGAACAGCCCAGCAGCCCTACAGGGAGTGGCCAGCACAGCACTCTGAGAGCAGGCAGCACAGCTCGCCGGGAACCAACAGCGCAGCCCGCAGAGCCGAGCCCAGGTCAGCGGTTTTAGCCCCAGGGCGGCCGGGCCTTCAGCCAGCTGGTGGAACCCCAGAACACCAGCAATTGTGGCGATTCCAGAATTATCAGCACAGATATGCCTAGGACAAAGTGAGAGGTTAGTGCCCTATGGACTTTGGGACCAGTATTTGGGGAACACGTGGCTTCCTCCCCTAGGGGCCAAAAGCTGCTGAAGAAACAGCTGCACAGAAGCCATTTTGCAGCATCAGCAGTGGCTCTAGCTCCTGGTCTTCGAACTGTAGGAAGATCCAGCAATCAGTCTAGGGGTTAATCGCTTTTGCTTTAAACTGCCTGGATCTGGATTGTGGTCTGGGGGGGATGTTTGGGGTGGGTATCCAACTTGCCAGAGTGGGTGGAGGCTTTACAGAGGCCACCCAACTGGCAGAAGTTGTGAAGACCCCACGTTTGGGCGGAAGCTCCCTTGTCTGGTGGCAGAGTCCTACTGTGGCAACAAGCCCAAAAATCAAGTAATTAAGTGGCAATATGCTTAGGCAAACAAAACAAAATAAACAGAAAAGTTCAACATTGGACTCCTATTTTAGGGGCAAAGAGGCTCAAAGCATGGAGGAGGACTGTGAGGTCAGAACTCCTGCACCAAAAGCCCCAAATGAAAATACAAGCTGGCTACAGGCCATAGAGGACCTTAAGAAGCAGATAAGAGAAGTGGGGAAAATTTGGGAAGAGAAATGAAAAAGATGCAAGAAAAGTATGAAATGACAGTCAACAGCCTGACTGAGGAAAATAACACCTTAAAAAATAGACTAACTCAAATGGCAAGAGGCTCAGAAAGGCAATGAGGAGAAGAATGCCTTAAAAAGTCGAATTTGCCAGATGGAAAAAGAATCTCAAAAGCTCACTGAGGAGATTCATTCCTTCAGAGTTAGACTGGAGCAAATGGAAGCTAGTGACTTTCTGAGAAATCAAGATACTATTAAACAGACCCAAACAAATGAAAGAATAGAAGGCAATGTGAAATATCTCATGGGAAAAACCACTGACCTGGAAAATAGATCCAGGAGAGATAATTTAAAAATTATTGGACTACCTGAAAGCCATGATCAAAGAAAGAACCTAGAAATCATCCTTAAAGAAATTCTCAAGGAAAATTGTCTTGATGTTTTAGACCCAGAGGGCAAAATAGAGGTTGAAAGAATCCACAGATCACCTCCTGAAAAAGATCCCCAAAAGAAAACTCCCAGGAATATTATAGCCATGTTCCAGAATCCCCAGATCAAGGAGAAAATACTACAAGCAGCCAGGAAGAAACAATTTCAATATTGTGAAAACACAATCAGAATAGCCCAGGACCTGGCAGCTTCTACACTGAGGGATCGAAGGGCATGGAATATGATATTCCAGAGGGCAAAAGAACTGGGAATGAACCCAAGTGTCACCTACCCAGCAAACCTGAGTATTTTGTTTCAGGGGAAAATATGGTCATTCAGTGGAATAGAGGACTTTCAAGCATTCTTGAGGAAAAAACCAGAGTTGAATAGAAAATTTGACCTTCAGACACAAGAAGCAAGAGATGCTTGAGAAGGTAATCAAGGAAAAGAAATCAAAAGGAACTTATCAAAGTTGGACTATTTACAGTCCTACATGGAAAAACAATAACTGTGTTTGATGAAACCTTTCTCATTATGAAAATAATTGAAGAAAGGTACATGGCATATGTTCACAGATATACATGGATAGAGGTTACAGGTTGAATTTGATGGGAAGGGATGATTATTTTTTTTTGGAGGGCAATTGGGGTTGGGTGACTTGCCCAGGTTCACGAGGCTGGATTTTTGTTTGTGTGTTGGGTGTCTGGGGCTGATCTGAACTTCGGGTCCTTCTGGCTCCAGGGCTGGCTCTCTGCTCACTGCACCACCTAGCCACCCCAAGGAAGGGATGATTCTTAAGGGGTGAAGTCAAGAGGTGAGAGAGGAAAGTGGCAAGAGGAGATGGAGAGAGACAGGGTAGGGCAAACTATCTCATGTAGAAGAGGCAAGGGGAAGTAGTTGCAGGGGAGGGGGAGAACAGGAAGTTAAAAAGGCAAAAGCATATTCTCATTGAAGTTGGCTGAAGGAGAGAATCACATACATACTAAATGGAATATCTTACCCTCACTCACTCTCCTGAGTAGGGGAAAGGGGGATGGGAGGGGGGATGATGAAGGGGAGGGCATTCTGGGGAGAGGGGAGGTTAGAAGTACCCACTATCAAAGAGGGACAGGATCAAAATAGGGAATGGACCAGGTGGGAGGTGAGACAGGTGGAAGGGAAATATAAGCAGTCTTTTACAATATATCTACTATGGTAATGTTTTGCATAGATATACATGTACAACACATACTGAATTGCTTATCTTCTCAGAGGGAGTAGGTGACAAGGGAGAAAGGGAATGGATCTGAAAATTGAAGTTTTAAAATTAAATGTTTCATAAGATATCCAGGCAGTGGGGCTCAGAGATTCACCTTGCCCTAATGGCAAAGTCCAAGGGGGTATGGGAGAAGATATGGGAGAGAGCAGATTGGATGAGGGGATATCTAGTGGGACTGCTATTTGGGGGTGGTGGGTAGGGAAAAATGGGGGAAAATGTAACTCATAATCTGGTGGAAATGAATGATGTAAACCAGAAGTTAATAAAGCATTTGTTTAATTTAAAAAAAAAATCATGAACCCATCAACACTAAGGAGAGTCCCAAATCATTAATAATTAGAGAAATGAACATCAAAACAACTCTCAGCTTTCACCTCACAACCAGCAAATTGGTAAAGATTTTTTTAATGTGAACTCTCAGTGTTGTAGGGTTTGTGAGAAGACAGGAACACTAATACACTATGGATGGATTTGTGAATGGGTCCAACCATTCTGAAAAAAAATTTGGAATTCTGCTAAGAAATCAACTAAAATGTACAAACCCTTTGAAAAAAAGGTCCTAAATATACCAAATGCACTTTTTTTGCTAGCAAAAAAACTGGAAATAAAAATTGATGCCCATCAAAAAAAAAAAAAGAATCATGGAGATATTTAAGAAGAGCAACATTAGTAACCAGATACTCAAGACAATCAGGTTGGGAAGGTTGTATTTTAACAACAGTTACAATATTTAGATAACTGTTCAGTATTTCAGTTTCTACTGTAAACCTTTGTTATTTCCCAATGTCTGCCATAATTTTCCAAATACAATTTTTGAAGGAGTTGAAACTTTTTTTAACCATAATTGCTACATTCCTGAATGGTATCAAGACTGTGTACCAGCTCAAACCCTACATTTTTAGTTCTACTGTAATCTGAGGAAATGGAATCAGCAGCTTGTTTCACTGTTAAAGGGGCTTTCTTTTCTGGTCCCGTGTTGTATAAGTAGGGTTTTAAATATGGAATGTTTGGCATTTCAACTGATAAATAAAAAGAGAATAACTGGGAACATTCAAAAGGGTACAAGCAAAAAGCAAGGCCAAATAACAGGCCAATTTCATTTCTACAGCCTAAAGTATACCAGCTGATAATATTGAGCATTTTGCTCTTTAAAAAACAGTATGTAAAGACTCCATGAGATCTTTCCTCATTCATATCCTCTAAATATTTCAAGGTTAGGGAAGAACCAGCTGATAAGAATTAGTACCTCTTACCAAATAATTGATCCACAGTCATCTCCTTTTCTTAGCTTGGGGATGATAATATATCTTTATAGAGCCATATCAATTTCCTTGACAGGCCACGTCTGTGCAATATTGCTATATGATATAGTCCAGTGGATAGAGTATTATTCTGGTGGTCTAGAAGAACTGGATTCCGATCCCACCTTTTTTCTAATGCTTTCTACAATTTTCTGAACTTTTGTTTCTTTATCTCTCAAAAAGGGACAAAATACCTCTAGCATTGACCTCAAAAGGCCGTTCTGAGGGTCAAATGAGTTTATGTATATAAAGTGCTCTGTAAACCTCAAATAGATATGTAAAGTTCATTATTTTTATTGTTATTCTTCTTGCTTTCATCTTTTAATTGCATATATTTCTGATAGAGACTTATGGAGAATTTGCTATCTTGTAGTTATAATATATTTTATATGTAATTTGCAATATATGGACTATCATGCAAGTTGACAAAGTGATTGATATTTGAAATTGGCTGAAAGTTTTGGGATGTGGGCTGATTTTATATAGGATCAGTGAAAGCATCTTAGAGTCATCTCCATTAGTAGGACAGGTTGACATGTGTATGTATATATATAAACACATATGTATTTGTATATAAACAAACATACATATATACACACATACTCATACATCCATATATACTCTTTGTTATTTTCCAACATGAATTAATTTCTGCTTATAGGTCTATATTTTAAAAATATTTTATTCTGTGTAACTTTGAGTTTGAGAATTTGGTATGGTTATATCTGTTAAAAATAATTCCCGAATTATTATGGATCAATGTTATTTATATCCAAGAGATTATGCTCAATAGTTCTGTTTGTGTTAATGATGCTTTTCCAGTATAGTCAATTTTAATTTTTTTTTTTTTGCTTTTTGGAGGGCAATTGGGGTTAAGTGACTTGCTCAAGGTCACACGACTGGTTTTTGTGTAAGTGTCTGAGGTCCTCCTGACTCCAGGGCCGGTGCTCTATTCACTGTGCCACCTAGCCACCCCCATTTGATGAATTTTCAAGGATATTTTGAGATTAGTATTTGTAGTAATTGTCATGTTAGTTTATAATAATAATAACTAACATTTATATGGTGCTATAACATTTATAAGATATATACATACATATGTATATATGTGTATTTCATACATACATACACACATATATGAAAGATAGTAGGTTTTTTAATATAGGATCCCAGCCACAGGTGACATCCTATTATGATCTTCATTATTATTACATCTCAATCCTTTTTTAAGAAATAGAAATTTGGGGGAAGGACAGTTCTTTTCTTTCGACTAAAAGGTAAAATTCTTGAGTGAAGGGATAATACTTTATTTTTATTTGAATCTTTCTTATCATATAGCACAGTGCCTTTTACATAGAAAAGACTTGATAAATATTTGTTGAATATTACATATTATCATCTGGAAGAATTTGACAGTTAGTGCCCTGACCCACAGCAAACCAGGTCTAGGAAAGAAAGAAAGAAAGAAAGAAAGAAAGAAAGAAAGAAAGAAAGAAAGAAAGAAAGAAAGAAAGAAAGAAAGAAAGAAAGAAAGAAAGAAAAAAAGAAAGGAAGGAAGGAAGGAAGGAAGGAAGGAAGAAAGGAAAGGAAGGAAGGAAGAAAGAAGAAAGGAAAGAAAGGAGGAAGGAAAGAAAGGAGGAAGGAAAGAAGGAAGGAAGGGATAGATAGACAACTAAATAGATAGATAGATGATAGATAGACAGACAAACAAACAAACAAATAAATAAATAAATAAATAAATAAATTTGCTGGCTAGTGATGTCTTCTAAATTATTCCAGCTATCAGAATGCTCTATTTACTCTTGGCAAATAGTCAGGTCACTGAGCAGTATCTGGCTTAGTGTGAAGCTTAGAATATAAAAGTAAGAGATTGTGTATCATAAATATGCTTGTTTTGATCTAAGCATTATATGACCATCATTGCTTTATAGATGGACCAAGAAGGGGAAAATTATACTAAATTAACCTATGATGTTTTGGTCATTAACCGTGAGGGAAATAGCAGAAAGGTTAGAATCAGTTCAGCTGAAAAAAAAAATCATTACTTCATACCTTTCTCAATGTAATATTTTAACATTTGATAACTGGTCATGACTTCTTGGCAGTCATTAACTGAAAAGAAATTCTGACCTGGCAGTCTCATTTAAGTAGAGTCGAACTTAATTTTACTGTGAGATTAGGTCAACAATCAGAATCCTCTTTACAACAATGAATACACCTGTTAGAAAATTGACTCTCAAGTCACATTAGTTTTTGGTAGATTGACTCAGAATGGTAAAATTGGAAGGGACCTCAGAAATTATCTGGTCTAATCCCCTTATTTTACTGATAATTAATCTGATTCCTAGAGAGATGAAACAATTTATTCAACATACCACAGTTAGTGGCAGGGGCAAGACTAACACCCTAACTCTTAGTGTAGAACTCTTGCTACATTAATACAAAAAAAGAAGAAATTATAGTGGCAATTCTTTTAATAGCTCATAAAAGCATGGTCATTTCTCTTTTTTTTTAAAGAAGTCAATTTTGAACTCTTCAACATTAAGGAGTGAAACAAAACATAGGATCATAGAAAGTTAAAAGTGGAAAGGTACCTTAAAAGTCATCTTGCCCCAAACCCTCATTTTATAGATAAGAAAACAGAAGCTTAAAGAGGTTGACTGACCTGCTAGTGCTAGATACATGAGCCATTTCCTTCCCTATTTGTTTCCTGTTATAGTTTCACCTTCCTCAAATTCTGAAAGACACACATGCATTTCCTGGTTGTAATGAGAATCTGAAGATCTTCCCTGCCCCTAGGCTCCTAGATAGGCTCAAGTGAATCTGAGAACCTTCCCTAATTTGAAAATATGCTCTGCCCCCAATAGGCTGAATGTGGTCACATGGAGCCTGTTGTGGGAGGCTTATTTTTCAGGAACACTCACATCTTGTTACTTTGTGATTGGGCAGTGGTTCAAGAAGGTTGTGACATTTTCTGAGCCAGGAGAAGGCTATATATACCCTGATGTGAGGTTTTCCTTTGGGGATCACTTTGGGAAGAGTTGTGTGATTTGGCCAATTGAGACTCTGGGCAGCCATTGAGCCTCTGGCTTTGAAAACCCAGATGTTGGTACTTCCCTCTCTGGTAACTGACTAGGTATGAATGTAATGGTCAGATAGCTGGAAGCCTGTCTGCTGATCTGTTTGTCTGTTTTTTTTTTTTGTCTGCTTGTAACTTCTGTTCATATTCTCTGAAGTTCAGGGTGTTGATTTTTACCCCTGAACTATGAAATATACTTGATTAAAGTAAGATTGTTAACCCATTTTGAGTTGCTTTCCTTTAGAAAAGCAAATCTAAGGACCTGTTCTAGCAGCCATCATGGGTATGCTAGGGTGCTTGCTGCTACTCTGGTACACAAAGGGATGAATGCTTATGGTCTGCCATCTCCCCCTTCCTATACATTCTGGACTCCTGGATATTATCCTCCATCCTGCCATTGCACTCTAAGAGTCTTGCCACTTGTCATTCAACTGAATTTTTACTTGTCTCTGTCAGATTAAGATCTACTTGAGGTTTCACATACTAAGTTTTTATAGATATCATTCATTCATTCATTCATTCATTCATTCATTCATTCATTCATGTGCTTGATGATTTCAGGCCCTGTGCTAAGCACTAGGGGCAAAAGATAGTCCCTGATCTCCAGGAACTCAGTCTGTGGGGGAGATAATATGCAAACAACTATGTCCATACAAATATATATACAAGGTAAGCTAGGGCTAATCTCAGAGTGAAAGTAATAGCATTAAGGATGATGGGGGGGGTGGGGGTTCATAAAAGTTGGGCTCTTCATTTATATTTGAAAGAAACCAGGAAGCCAGGGCCAGCTAGATGGCTCAGTAGAGATAGAGTATCAGGCCCAGAGTTAGGAAAACTACTCTTTCTGAATTCAAATCTGGCCTCAGACACCTACTCAACTGTGTGACCCTGGGCAAGTCACTTAACTCTGCCTCAGTTTCCTCATCTGTAAAATGAGATGAGAAAGAAATGGAAAACCACTCAATTATCTTTGTTGAGAAAACCCCAAAAGGGGTCAGAAAGAATCAGACATGACTGAAAAACAATTAAACAATAACAGGGAAGCCAAAAATGGAAATGAGGAAGGAAAGAGTCGCAGGCATTTTCACCTGCATTGGATAACTAGTGAAAATGCTGTAATGCCATGCACAAGCAGCTTTCCAGAAGAATGCTACTGTGAACAGCTTTTAAGGTTCACAGTATAGTATATATATATATAGTTCACACTATAATGAACACTCTATTCCATAACAAATCAAAGCAAAACATTCACAGAGAATCAAGGTACAGCATTCAAAGTATTACAACTTATATTCACAACAGCTTATCATTAAAATGTTCACATAGCTTTCACCAAAGTGGCCACAATATTTAGAACAAAGAACGATCATCTCAAAGTACAATAGTCAAAGTCTTCCACTCAAGGGGCAAAGTCTTAAGTTAACTCAGTAAGTATCACAACGTAGTCTCAAAGTACAATAGTCAGTCTTCCACTCATGGGGCAAAGTCTTGATTTACTCAATCACTCACTTATTCAATTACTAAGTATCATACACAAAACCCTCCACCCCTAGGTCACTAGTAAACTAAAATTTAATCATTACTCAGTACCCATGGAGAAGTCTTTTCATCTTAACTTGGGGCCGGTTCTCAGATTCCCTGGATCCCCTTCCATGGTCCCAGATTCTACCTGGATTCACCAGACTATCACCGGGGTTCACTGGCACACAGCTTCCAGTGCCTTGTCCAGCTCTCTGGGTAGGTCCTGATCCACACTGAAGTTCACAGGGTCTGGTCCATGTCAGATCCCTCACCATTTCCACTCCAGGGAAAATCAAGGCTCAACCAAGCCACAAACAATGTCTCAGCATCCCAGTCATGCCTCCTCAGTCACCTGGGCTCCTGGCCCCTGGCTCCTGGCTCCTGGGCTCCTGTTCAGAAGAAGCTCCACCACCACAAGTTCTCAGGAAATTCTGGCTCAGTTCTCCATTCTCTCTTCTGTAGCTGCTCTGCCTCCAGATGCCAGTCCCAAGAGATTCTGACTGTGCCTCTCTGGGGCTTTTCTTTTTCTCTTTCTTTCTTTCTTTCTTTTTTGGTTTTGTTTTGTTTTGTTTGTTTTAAAGCGATTGGGGTTAAGTAACTTGCTCAAGGTTATATGGCCAGTCATTATATATGTGTGAGTGCTCATTTTCTGAGGCCTGAACCAATCCAGTGTCCTCCCAACTCTGGGGCTTTTCTTATATACACAGCATTAGCTACTTTCTGTTTCAGCTAATCCCTTCCTATTATGTCAGCAACAGAAGATTGGAGTTCATACCTTGTTTCCCCAACAGAGGCTTGATCACTTTCTAAGTGCTAAGTACCTGCTACCTTTGCCAACACAAAGGGATCTTCAAATTCAAATTAAATTACCATTAAAAATGCCAAAAGCAGGACTCTACCCTGAGGCTTACTCAATGGTTAGTGAGTCTGTCTGGAACCTCCATATTGTGAGGAACTCTAGCCATCTGCTTACTTCAGGCTCACTCACTCTCCTGTTTGTATCACCCCCGAGTTAGTCCCTTCTCCCTGCCTCCTTCACTCTCCTTTTCAGCTTAATGTTTTGTTTTTCCCCGTTAGAGTGTAAGTTCTTTGAGAAAAGAGACTGCCTTGCTTGTCTGTTTTTGTATCCTCAGTACTATAGCCTAGTTTGTGTGCTTAACAAATGCTGTTTTTCCCTTTCCCTCCTCTCCTCTCCATCTCTGCCTGTCTCTTTCCCTCTGTCACTGTCTCTTTCTGTGTCTTTCTGTCTATCTCTCTCAGTGTCTGTCTGTCTCTTTTTTTCTCTCTGTCTCTCTCTCCCCTAGTGTGAAATTCCCAGGAATTCAATTCTTTTTCATAGGGATGGGGTCCATTTTCCAACTAACATAATTAAAAGCAATTGGTTCTACTAGGTAAACACATTTCTTGATTGAATAAATTAATCAGAATTAGGTATTCCTAGAATCAAAGACATTTCAGTTCTGGGAGTCGATTTCAAATGGGTGAGGGACTTTTTCACTTCTTAAGGAATTTGTATAAAGTAAAGGGTTATCACAGAACTGGAGAGAGCCTAAAATCTTGGAGTAGAAAGGAAGGGGCAGGGACAGCAAGAGCCAAATCAGAAAGAATTAGTGGGATTACCAGTTAAAGGAGAGGGGAAGAGAGAAAGAGACACAGAGACAGAAACAGAGGGGGGTGGAGGTGGGACTCAGCTAAGGCAGAGAAAGGAGAGATCAACTCTTAGAGGCATTTTAAAACAAAAGAGGGAATGACTCCACAGGTTGTACCCACTTCCTGAAGGACTGAGGAAAGTTCCAAGAAAAAGATCTGCCCTTTTCCTAACTTGCCCTCCTGGTGCTTGTCTATTAACAGCTACTGTCACATAATTTGCTTGCTTCTCTACAGAAAAGTTTCCAATAACCTGATTATTTTTCCTCAACCACTAAGAGGGTGAAGATTAGCTAGAAACAAATATAAAATGAAATGAAATGTCAATAATTCTTTAACTGAGGGCTTATAGAAATTGTCATTGCACTTCTGACTTTTCATTTAATATGAACTTCCCAAGGCAGGGGAGGCAGGAACCACATAGGTCAAAGAGGTCATTTTATAGGTTTAACCAAAAGTCTAAATGAAGTTTTAAGTTTTTTTTTACACTTAACAATAGTATTTTATATTTTTTCTAATGACAAGTAAAGATAATTTTCAACATTCACTTTTGTAAGATTTTGAGTTCCAATTTTTTCTCCTTCCCTTCTTTCTCTCCCCATCTCCCTAAAGCAGCAAGCAATCTGATATAGGTTATACATATACAATCATATTGAACATATTTATACATTAGACATGTTGTGAAAGGAGAATCAGAATAAAAAGGAAAAACCATGAGAAAGAAAGAACAAAAAGCAAAAAAAAGTGAAAATAAGAAGCTTCAATCTACATTCAGACTCCATAGTTCTTTTCTCTGAATATAAATAGAATTTTCCATCATGAGTCTTTTGAAATTGTCTTGGATCATCTTATTCTGGAGAATAGATAAGTCTTTCATAGTTGATCATTGCACAATTTTGCTGTTCTGTGTACAATGTTCTCCTGTTTTGTTGATTTCACTCAACATCAGTTCTGTAAGTCTTTCCAGGTTTTTCTGAAATCTGCCTGCTCATCATTTTTTATAGCACAATAGTATTCCATTACATTCATATACCACAATTGATAATCCATTCCCCAATTGGTGGCATCTCCTCAATTTCCAATTCCTTACCACCACAAAAAGAAATGCTATAAATTGTTTTTTGTTCATGTGAGTCCTTTTCCCTTTTTTATGGCCTCTTTGGGATTAAACGGTATGCACAGTTTTATAGCCCTTTGGATATAGTTCCAAATTGGTCTCCAGAATGGTTGGATCCATTCACAACTCCAACATGGCATTAGTGTCCCAATTTTCTCACATCCCCTCTAACATTCAAAATTTTCTTTTTCTGTCTATTAACCAATATGATAGGTATGAGGGGGTACCTCAGAGTTGTTTTAATTTACATTTCTTTAATTAATAGTAATTTTGAGCATTTTTTCATTTGATTATAAATAGCTTTAATTTCTTCAACTGAAAACTGCCTGTTCACATCTTTTGATCATATATCAGTTGGGGAATGACTTGTACTCTTATACAATTGATTCAATTCTTTACATATTTCAGAAATGATACCTTTTTTTCTTTTGGAGGGCAATTGGGGTTAAGTGACTTGCCCAAGGTCACACAGCTAGTTTTTGTATTAAGTGTCTGAGGCTGGATTTGAACTCAGGTCCTCCTGACTCCAGGGCTGGTGCTCTATTCACTGCGCCATCTAGCCACCCCTCAGAAATGATACCTTTATCAGAAACACTGACTATAAAAATTATTTCCCAGATTTATACTTTTCTTCTAATTTTGGTTTCATTGGTTTTGTTTGTGCAAAACCTTTCAAATTTAATTAGATCAAAATTGTATATCATAATGTTCTCTATCTCTTGTTTTGTCATAAATCCTTCTCTTCTCCATAGATTGACAGTTAAACTGTTCCTTGCTGTCCTAATTTGCTTATGGTATCAACCTTTATGTCTAAATCACATATGCATTTCAATTTTAAGCTTTAATAGTTGAAATCGAATTAAGACTTTTAGGACAAATTTCCCTTAGGCTTAATGTGAGTTAATTATTGTAATAGGATGTTACACAATGAAATTGTGTTCCTGTGTTGTAGAATGATCATGTCATTAGGATGATTGGGACTTACTGAAGAAAGGATGAAGGGAAAGCTGAGTTGAAGTTGGTCATGGTAATTCTCAATGCAAGAAAAGTGACAAAAGCCTTGTGCTAACTTCAAAGAATAAAATGAGATGAATTGAGGAGAAAAGGACTTCTTCATATGACCAAGATGGTTAAAAAAAAAAAAGTAGTTATGAGCAGAGATCCAGATACTGCATAAGTGAATCTTTCTAAGTTTTGACCTGATTATGACAGAGACCTGGGCTCTGTCCTCCCCTATTTGTTTATTTTTGTGGCTGAAATTCAGTATTTTACTATTGAAGTCCAGGTTCAATTTTGGGCCTGTTAGCATGGTTCAAAGTTAGTTTAGAGGTTGCAAACTGACCTTGTATGGGTAAAAATGACAAATGAGGCTCACTTATCATATCAACACCTTTTATTGAATCCAGAAATTCATGTTAACCTAGAATTGAGTAGCATATAAACTACGCATGTTTATAAACTCCATAAGATCATAAGATCATGATTTGAACCATTTTTTAAAGAAATAAAAACTTTAATCTAAAAAACAAACAGGGGCAGTTAGGTGGCTCAGTGAATAGAGCACAGGTCCTGGAGTCAAGAGGACCTGAATTCAAATTTGGCCTCAGATCCTTAACACAAAACTAGCTGTGTGACCTTGGGCAAGTCACATAACCCCAATTGCCCTACCTTCTGCCCTCCAAAAAAGCAAAATCTAAAAACAAATAAATCAAAACAAAGTAACAAGAACCTTAGAAGGGAGGGGGAAAAGATAGGAAATATGTATTTGCTATGTACCAGGCACTCTGTTAAGTGCTTTACAGATATTGCCTCATTTGATCCTCACAATGATCTTGGAAATAGGTACTATTATTATAGTTGAAATTGAGGCAAAGAAGGGTTAAGTGTCTTGTCCAGAGTCACTTAACTAGTAGGTGTCTAAGACCAGATTTGAACTTGGGTCTTTCTGACAGCAGGTTCAACACTGAAGCACCCAGCTCTCCAGTGTTCTGGAGAGGTCAAGTGATATACCAAAGGTCACAAAGCCAATAAAGGGCAGAGATAGGGTTTGAACTCAAGTCTTCTGA
Source organism: Gymnobelideus leadbeateri (assembly GCA_011680675.1). Classification (NCBI taxonomy): domain Eukaryota; kingdom Metazoa; phylum Chordata; class Mammalia; order Diprotodontia; family Petauridae; genus Gymnobelideus; species Gymnobelideus leadbeateri. Next base: position 327,186 of record WOXC01011781.1, on the reverse strand, counting down.
CTCCAAGTCCAGTGATCTTTCAGGTGTAACACCTCATTTTCATGACCTTTCCTCCTTCCATTAGCACCTGAAATTGTGCTTGGAATATTAACATTTGTCTTATAAATTATATTTCAAGAGAGAATACTCCCTCCCTACCCTTACACTTTGAGCATTTTTCTCAGTTACCCAAAATTTGGATGGATGCTAGGTGAAATAAAATAACAATTAGCCATTGAACTATGGTCTGTTGTCAAAAGTAATTACTGGAAACGTGATTTTTATTATTCCCTGCCGATTTCTGATTTTCTGCTTTTAGTCTACTCTTATTTCCATCTCTTCCACTTCCCTCTACACACACATAGCTTTCTCTCGTGTTAGCATGAGGCATTAAAATTCTTTACTATGATGACAGAAAATTTGGATAGGCAAAAATAGTAGATCTAATATTCAATACTGCTATCATATTCTTGAAACTGGATAGTTACGAATTCTGATTAAAACCAAGAAAATATGCAAGTGAACTAGAAAATATTAATTTAAAGCTGAAACATAACTAGCCCCTTTGGTTTCTACTACCTATAACACATGAGCTCAAAAATCTTATGACCAAAGTTCTAGAAAGTGTTAAATTAAACATGGTTGTGGCTCTGAGGGAGGTCCTTTCCTCACATTCTAGAGACAGAATATGATGACAATAAAAAAATTGGAGCCAGAATAGACTTTAGAGTTCACCTAATCCAAACTGCTCATTTTATAGATGACAAGGCTGAGGCCCACAGAGGTTAAGGACTTGCCTATTGCTACATAGGGAACAGATAATAGTAGAGATGGAATCTGATTCAGGTCCCCTGGGCCCAAATTCAGTCTGATTTCTACTGAACCATGCTATTAACCACATCAAAGTAGGGATGTGCAAAGGTTTCTGTGACAGAGACAGCTTGAAATTGACAACTAATACTTAAGATATCAGAAATGTCTTCACTGTCAACAGAAAGAGATTTATTATAGGTAAATTAATGCACATCATTGGTCTTTTGAGGCAGGATGTGAGCATATTTTGTCAAGCTCCATGTTTCCAGTGGTAGATCTTCACAGACAGCTACAATGTAGTATGTTCCTTTTATAACTTCTAGGTAAAAAGAGGGCACAAGTACTTATTTTTGCAGGCTAAGTCTTTGGCAACAATAAGTAGGTATTATTTATCCTTAACAGGACCTTGATTCTTAAAAATCTTTCCCTTACTTTTACTACCCTCCTTTCTCAGAGGTGTCCAATATTCTCTTTCTTCCAAATCATTGGTAGGAAACAATATGACAAACATCCATACTAAGGCGTGAAGGACTTAATATTACCTCTCTAAAGAGTGTTTGCATTTTAAAAGAGGACTCCTAGAAAAGTACAAAGCTAACCCTAGAACAATCAGTCTCCTTTGATTGAATTTCAGGTATTAAGAGGATTTTTTTTTTAAACAGGGAGGTCTTTTTAGAGCCCTTTCATCTCCTATGACCTAGGTAATCATCTATTTTTAACACTAAGGTGGGTCTATATAAGGCTACTAGAGGAATGATTACTTCTATATACTGCAGTATAATAACTTTTATTATTTTCCCCAACCTAACAGTAAGTATGCTGTTCTAAGTCGAGGTTCACATTTATTGTCTACAAGATTATCTATGGACTTAGAATTAGCCACTGTTCTTGGTATTAAAAACCATTCCATTTTCTGAAGTGTTAGTTAGCATTAGTTTGTCGCTTCCTATCTGCATAGTACATTCAGTTATTATTTGTGGCTGGGGCTAACAAAATTACATGTAACCTATGTCAAGATATTGGAAGACACCCTGTTTTCCAGAGCTAATGCCCAGCAAGTAAGCCATGCCCTGATTTTGCATAAACAATAGTCTTTTGGATGATCCCTGCCACAGCAAAATCCCAGAATAGGTTAAGCCCTGCTATGAATCAAGGTTGTCAGGATGTTGCTGTTGCCGCTCATTGTCAGAGCTCCAACTCACTGTGCACATTGGTGTATATATAAGGATTGAGATCTCTCCATGGTAAAGCGGGTCCCTCCCATCCCCACTAGGGGCAGGTCTCTCACTCTGAAATGAAACTTCTGTTTGCTCCCTGACTCTCCTGTCTCTAGCCTGCTCTGCTTGCCTCCTGCCGCCCACACATTAGAATCTGGTTCCATCTGGCTGATCCCTGTAAAGTCAGAGCATCTCTATTGAATCTGGACCATGTAGAAGGGTGATGTTTAGACTTCTGGCTTCCATGGAAGAAGGTTGTGGGAGGAGCCTGGATCATAAGAAAGGCTTGAACTGAGCAGAAAGGAAAAGGAAATCCTGTGGGTGATTTGGAAGGCTTAGTAATATTCAAGCAGGTTAGAAATTGAATGTGGGGGGGGGAGGGGAAGAAACTTCACAAAATATGGAACATCTTGAGGAAAATAGGAGCACAATAACCAGTTCTAATTACTGATTCAGACTCTAGTTCTGTGGGGGCAAAAGAAGTAGGATTAAGAACAATTAAGAAGGATAAAAAGGGATAAAGGAGGTTTAAAGAAGAACCTAAAGAGATAGATTTTAGAAGGATAAGGAGTAGGCCTCTGGTAAGATAAGATAAAGTAAGTATGAAAGGGTCAAAGGAGCAATTAGAGGATTAAGCAAATTGTTTAACTGGATTGGTGGGTAAGGGGAATTGGTAAAACGGTAAAATTGGTTCAAGGCTATGGAGTTGTGGAGACAAAAGAAAATAATTTAATGGGATTTTCAAAACAATAACGGCTAATGATTTGTTATATAAAAAAATTTTAGCCAGGTACTCAAAGTTCAGAATTGAGTAACCATAAGCAATATAAAAAATCGAAGCTTGAAAGTCACTGTGTTTGATATCCCTCCCTATTTTGTATTATCTGGGACCTAGCTGGCACCTTGAATAAAGCTCTGGCCCTGGTCTCAAAAAAGACTTTAGGTCAAATCTGGCCTCAGACACTTTCTAAGTCTGTGACCTTGGGCAAGTCACTTAACCTCTGTGTCCTTTTCCTGATCTGTAAAATGGGGAATGTAAACAGTTTAACCTCACTAAGTCTCTTATGATTTCTTCTTTATGTTTATCTTTTTATGCTTTTCTTGAGTCTTGTTTTTGAATGTTGAATTTTCTGTTCAGCTCTGCTCCCTGCCCCCAGGAATTCTTGAAAGTCTTCTATTTCATGATATGTCCATTCTTTCCCCTGTAGGTTTATACTCACTTTTGCTGGGTAGGTTATTCTTGTTTGTAATCCTACTTCCTTTGCCTTTCAGAATATTGTATTCCAAGCCTTTTGCTTCTTTAAAGTGAAGCTACCAAATCTTGTTTGATCCTGAGTGTAATTCCATAGTATCTGGATTAATTTCTCTCTGGTTGCTTGTAGTATTTTCTCTTTGACTTAGGGGCTCTGGAATTTGACTATAATATTCCTACGAGTTTTAATTTTGGTATCTCAGGAAGTGATCAGTAGATTTTTTGATTTCTACTTTGCTCTCTGATTCCATGATATCTAGGCAATTTTCTTTGATAATTTTTGAAATATATGTTGTAGACTCCTTCCCAAACCATTTTGATCCCCCAAGACCTGAGAAAGGCCTAAAACCTGCATTGACCCATCAGGAGAGACATTTTGGCCCTCTCTGAGCTTACCTGACCATAATGCCTTATATGCTCTGGCATAACAGATGTGCTTTGCTTTGCTCTCAGAATGAACCTCTAATAGATGAATTGAACTTTTGTTTCCACAGTAGTCATGTAATACATGTAATACCAGAAAGTCTTTTATTTGCTGGAAAATAAATTTATTAGAGGGAATATCTTGGGGATGTTGATTGACATTTCACTCAAGGGGATGTGGGTGCCTGCTTATCAGCAGATTTAAAAATTAACACCCCCTTCCTGGTTCTTTGAGTAAATCTAGGAATTGTCTCTTTTGTGTCATAACCCCAAAGGCTGGGGGAGAACTTCCTTCCACAACACTATCTTGAATATTGGGACTCTTCTTACCTTAATGGGAAAGGAAACTCAGACATCCTGGGTTCAGCTTTTATCAATTAAGAAAACTCCTTTAAAAATATTTGTGACCCAGAGCCTAGGAAGTGAATAGAGCACCCACCCTGGAGTCAGGAGGACCTGAATTCAGATCAGACCTCAGACACTTAACATTTACTAGCTGGGTAACCTTGGGCAAGTCACTTAACCCTAACTGACCAGCCTTCCCTCCAAAAAAAGAAAAGTAAAAATACAAAAACAAAAACAAAGTATTTATGACTTATTGTTCCTTTACTAAATAAAGTATAAAGGCAATGGGATTGGGTGGGGGTGGCTTGAAACATGAAATGTAATAAAGGGCAAAGACTCACATGGGAATGGGTTTTAGGTGTTTCCAGAGAGGCTGTGAACCCTGAAATTCCCAGTCAATGGGAGCAGGAGAGGGAAATGCGAATTAGGATAAGGTATTAAAGTCATGTATTTGCCTTAAACAAATGTGTCTATGTGTAGGTTACCCACTCTTGCAAGTACATAATAAATGCCTTCCTGGGTTCAGTAATTAATGCCCTATTCTTTTGTGAGCATGTTTCTCACAGACTCAAAATGCCCCTTCTTGTGTCATCAACTACAAAGCCAGATGAAGCTGAGCAGGAGCATTCTTCTGTTTATTAATACCAAGGCCAATGTCTTGACCCAGACACTATCTTGAATAATGGCACTTTTCTTATCTTGGTATTCTATAGACACATGTTTGTGTTGTGTTATGTTATGTCACATCATGCCATGTCATGTTATATCATGTTAACGGTAAAAGAAAAACAGACATCCTAGTTCTATAATTTCAATGATACTTTGACATTTTCCTAATTATATTTACAGTCTATCCACTTAAGAAAATCCTTTCTCATATTGTGGTTAACACATATGGAGACTATAATTTTGAGTGACATAAGCGTCCTGAGCCAAGGAAGAAGGGAGGAGTGAAAGGATATTATTCTGAAGATATAAAATCCCCTTTGTCCATCCTTGGGTTCATTGTCTACAGTGAGCTCCCACACGTATTTCTATGTAGACTGCCTGCTTTGAGAAAAATAAACATACACATGCAGCCTAATTGTGTTTGTCTCTCTTAGAATGTGCTCCATAATGGTTGAAAATATCTAGGTTCTTTTTTAAATCATGGCTTTGAGGTAGTCCAATAATTCTTAAATTATGTCTCCTCCATCTATTTTCCAGGTTAGTTGTTTCTCTGCTATTACACATTTTCTTTTCTTTTTCATTATTTTGACTTCATTATTTCTTGGTGTCTCATGGATTTATTGGATTCCCCTTGAGCAATTCTAATTTTAAAGGAATTATTTCCTTCAATGAGGTTTTGTGCCTATTTTACCAAACTGACAGTTCTCTTTTTTACAATTTCCTTGTGTTGCTCTCATTTCTTTTTCCATTTTTCCTCTACTGTTCTTTTTGACTTTTAGAATTACATTTGTCCTTTTTAAGCCATTTCTTTAGTTCTTCTGAGAATCTTGTTGGGCTTGTGCCCAATCTACAACGTTGTTTGTAGATGTTTTCAAGTTGTTGTCTTCTGAGTTTGTGTCTTAAGCTTACATGTCACCATAAAATATTTTTATAGTCAGGGTTTTTTCCCCCTCATTTTTCTAGTCTGTTTATTTACTTTCTGTTAGCATGTATGCTTACCTCTGCCACTCAGGGAGCTTTCTGTAGCTTACTGAGGGACTGTAAGTTTTGGGGACTCCCAAAGTAGTGTGATCAGGAAGAAGTCCAGTCCCTACCCTTCTGTTCTGTATTTTGGCTATTACCCTGTGATTGTGACTACTCCTCTCTACCCTGGAATTGTCATTCAAAAATGGGTAATAGACTATGGAAATGAAAATGGTGGTCAGATCCTGTATCCAGTGCTAGTACAGGAGTTCCCTGGAATCTTTTTGTGACCAGGAGTTCAGTTGCCTTACTGTCTTTGTGCATTGGGCATACCTGGTTTTTCTGTTGCTGATGCTACAGCTGCTGCCTTTAAGGCTCACAGCCAGTATTGCTTCTGCTGCAACTATGCTCCCACCACAGTGTCCCCCACCCTAGTGTCTATAGACTTCTCCAAGTTGCCTTGAGCTAGAACAATGACTCATTTTGTAGGCTTTTCCACTAAGAATTCAATTTGGCATTTTCTTTGATTGTTTTTTATATGAGGTTTTGGGGAAAGACCCAGGTTTGAATCCCATCTCAGATACTTATTACCTATATCACCTTTGGCAAGTAGCTTAGCTTTTCAGTTTCCTCATTTGTGAAATGGAGAATTCTGAGCTTTGTTGTGAGGGTCAAATTAAATGATTGTGTATGCAAAGCCTTTTACAAACTTTAAAGTAATATAAGCATGTCAAATATTCCTATTTCCCTTCTGACATGACCTAGACCATTTTCTCTATTTTAGTGACTTTCAGATTTTCTTTGACTGACTGATAACTACCTGTAAGGAACTGGGGCAAGAACATATTAAAATTCCCTGATGCAGACTTCCTTCTCCTAACATTGCCTTTTACTGGAAAAAAGAAGTTCTTTTGATGATGGGAATATGTTTGTAAGAACAAGGCAGTAGTAAATCTGTTCTGAAGCTACTTACCAACTGTAAATCATCATCTTAGAGGATTTGCCTTCTGCTCATTGTGACATCTTACCAAGGGTTTACTTGAAGGGCTGAAGGCTGTTTCCACCACTTCATCCTTGCTGTCACACTTCTATTCAGATCTCAGAATGGAGTTGTAGAAACCTTATAATTGGTGCTAGAAATGAAAAGATGGCAGCCGGACCACAGGGTGCTGTACACAGACACCCTAGCTTCCATGTGGGAAGGTTTTGTTGAACAAAGTTTTCCACACTGCTTTTTGAAGTTCAGCGATTATGTCTTGGCTATTTTAAACCAAACCACGTTTTCATGTTTGATCTAAAAGTTTTAGAGCAAACTATGTAATTGAATCACTAAAAAGATAAAATAGTTAAGGAGATTTTTTTTTTGTTGTAATTTATAGGAAACCATAAATAACTTAGAGATAGCTTTAGTGGCACAGTTAATAGAGCACTAGAACTGGAGTCAGGAAGGCATGACCTCAAATCTTTTGTCAGACACGTACTAGCTTTGTGACTCTGGGTATGTCACTTAACTTTGACCAGATTCAGTTCCCTCAACTACAAAATGGGGATAATAATAACACCTACTTCCTAGGGTTATTGTGATAATCAAATGAGATGGTATCTGGAAAACACTTAGCACAGTATTTGGCACATAGTAACATTTAATAAATACTTCTATCCTTTCCTTCATTCTTTTTAAACTGACTGAAATCTTAAGTGCTGACTAATTGGCATGCACATCTTGTAGAAATCTTCATTGATGTCAAAAACTAATGATGTATTTTGATGATGTTGAAAACTGAAAGATGTAGACCAGTGATTGGGAAGTTTGAATTTTCCATACACTCTGTTTAGTATCAGAGTGACATAGATGCTAATTCTTTAGTTCCACCTTTTGAAATATATCAAGCATTTTGTTAAAAGCATATGTAAATATACTAATGTATTAACACATGGTTTTTCATGAATCTTTCAGGTAATGAGACAGAGATCATTATAGAAGAATATAAAGAAGGCTTACTGCTTATGCAGGTTTTTTCTTCCCATTAAGTGCTTAGTATTTCAAGAACGTCAGTCTTTCCCATTTGATATTTTGCCAGGGAAATGGTGCTGATAGAGTTCTTAAAATCATTGTCAGCTCCTATTAATAGTGGTAGATGCTTAACAGATATATATCTGAGACAATTGCCTTATTTCCAAAGAGCATAATAGTTATAAAATGGGTTCTGATGAGCCTGTCTTGTGAATATTGTCTCGCAGTTATATCTGTAATAAAGGGAAACTATTTTAGATTTTAGACTACTTTTCATCCTAACAGAACCCCAAGTGGGTAACATTGATTACATAGAGCATACAGTCTTTCTTGCAATTTTCAAATATCATCAACCAATTGCTAGAACATTTAGAATTCCCCTGCCCCCAGGCCAAAGAGACCCTTGTATGTAGATTTTAGCTTCTGCAAAAACAAGTTTCTTTGAATTTTTTTTTTTTTTTTGCCAGATTTACGGATCATGCTGCCAACAGAAGGCAGGCCTTGGCTAAGAAATACATCTTTCCTTTCAACCATAACAAGTCTGACTCAGAATGTTCAAATTCACTTAGAGTTTAAGAGTATGATCTTTGATTTTGGAAGTTTCTCATGGTTTGAGATCAAACTTTTGCATTATATAATAGTTACCTAAAATAGAAACACAATAAGGTCAACCCTTGCCATCTTTAAGGGGTTAGAAGATGTGTCAGTAGGTAAACCTAAACCATTTAAGAAAAAAAGTGTTATATGAATATAGGGTAATCTTTTAGGGCTTATTATTCATTCATTAACCATTGATTAAATACCTCTTATGTGCCAAGAACTGTGCTGTGTAATAAAGGTAATGCAAAAATAAATAAGAAAAATATCTTCCCTTAAATAACTTTCATTCTGGTAGGAACTGAGGGGAGGAGACCCTTTGAAAAGTATAAAATGAATAAAGGCTCAGAAAGGCACAGAGATAGAAACCTTTAAGTCATTTCCCCTTTATTCCTTCAGTTAAATCAGTTGCCAAGACCTCAGTATTAAACCTGTTGCATCCCTTTTAGTTAAACCACCTTTCAGACTTCTCTTTGAGCTGTCATCTGTTAAAAAACACAGCTTGCATCTCCACTGCTACTTCTCAAAGCTCTACCATACCTATAAAGGGTAGGTTTCCTAGACTATAAAAGGGGGGTGAGTTGGCTAGGTGGCGCAGTGAATAGAGCACTGGCCCTGGAGTCAGGAGGACCTGAGTTCAAGTCCAGCCTCAGACACTTAACATAAAAACTAGCTATGTGACCTTGGGCAAGTCACTTAACCCCAATTGCCCTACCTTCCCCCTTCCAAAAAAAAAAAAAAAGAGAAAAGCATAGATTATAAAAGGAAAAATTTAATCCAGTCAGTATTTATTAAGGTCTGATTATATACCAGGAAATATGCTGGACTCCAGGAATTAAAAATCAAAAAGAATTAATAATTGGCCTCAAGAAGCTTATAATCTATGGGGGGATATAGTAATTACATATGTAGCACATGCTCTAGAACTCACTCTCCCAATTCTCATTTGAATTGGCAGAGTGGATCCCCAGGCGACAGCTTCTTGTATTCTCAGGCTTCAAAGAATAGAGCTAAGGGATTCAGGATTAGTTTATTTTAGGACACAATCCCCCATTAGTGAGCTTTCCCATCAATTATTGGTAGATACTAATTAGCCTGCCAGGTTTAATTCGATTTTAGAAATAAGCATTTAATAAGGGGATTTAGAAAGAACAGTTCGTATAAGCATCCCCCCAAAACATCTGTAACATAGTCATCTAAAAGTAACTCACAAATTATAGGGAAAAGTTGTAAGCTTGAAGAGTACATGTTGCCAAGAGGTAATAGCTCCTGGTTATTGGAAATCTGTTTTTGCCTTTTATGGAGTCCTCATGAAATTGCCCTTAGGCATGGTGTAGCTATCTACTGGGCTTCTTTTAGAGTCCTCAAGCTACCAAACCTAAGTAGGTCTAGTTTGTCCTCAACTTCTATAATGGCAAGCAAAGCAGTAATTAACACCTTGTTTCAGCTATTGAATTAACACCTTGTTTCAGTTCAAGTTTCTTTTGAGCCTTATATTAAATCTTTTGTTGAGAAGCAGAACTTGTGAACCCTACAACTTGTGAACCCTAGAACTTGTAAACTTCTGTTGCTAATGCAACAGGAAGGGGAGGAGCTAATGGCCATACATAAGGAGAGGCCCACACTGGAGAGAACAGAATTGAGAACAGAACTTGTGGTGGAGAACAGAACGTGTGGTGGCAGAACTGAGAAGAGAGAAGAACTGAGAATGGAGAAGAGAATTGAGAAGAACCGAGAAGAACTGAGAAGGGAGCTCTTGTGGTGGAGAAGGAGAAAACTGGTGGCATCTTGGCACTCTATGTTTGTTCTGTCTGTGTACATGCTTGTGATACTATATACAGAAGCCCTGGGACCTTACTGGAAGCCCTGAAAGAGGATTTTCTGGTTGTGTGTTTACAGAAGTCCTGGAGGAGGGTTTTGGAGGTTCTGACAATTTACTGATAATTTATGTTGACCTCTTGGACCTGTTTGTGGGTCTTTGTTGATTTTAATATTGATGATTTGTGTTGAGTTCTCAGACCTTGTTAGTGGGTCTGAGTTGATTTCACAGGCAGATAGTGAATTGATGATGGTGCCGGCAATATTTCTGAATATTATTGTGATTCTATTAAGTTTTGTCTTCCCAGAAACAGGAACTGTGAAGGACTTGACACTGTGAAGGACGGGACACTGTGAACTTCAATAGGAAATGGTAACTGGATGAAGAACTGGACTAGGAGCTGGACAAGGAACTGGGAGCTTCCTGCCTTTGAACCCAGGTGACAGATGTGTAGATTCAGGCAGGACCTGGGACCATGAAAGAGGAACCATGGAAGCTGAAAGCCAGCCTTGAGTCAAGATGAAAAGATATCTTCTTGGGTACCTGATGCTGACTGAGAAGATTATGCTTTACTATAACCTAGGGAAGGAGAATTTCGACCTTTGTACTTTGTGTCCATTAAGGAGACAAGCCCCCTTAAAGATGATTGAGTTAAGGACTTACTAAATAACTGAGTTACTAAATGAGTGTAATTTGTTTAAAACTATGTGGCCACTTTGGTGAAAACTATGTGGCCATTTAAATGGTTGTTATGTCATAACATTGTGAATGCTATACTTTGTTTATTTTTGTGAATATTTTGCTTTAATTTACTGCTGAAGAAATAGAGAGTTTGCTATACTATGTAATCAGAACCTTCAAGCTGTTCACAGTAGCAGTCCTCTGGAAAGCTGCTTGTACTTGGCTTTACAACTTCTTGTTTAGACACCTATTAGCCACTGCAGTTCTAGGGACACTGTTAAGAAACTCTTGGTAAGTCCTTCCAAAATTCACAAGATTGATCTCTGGTCATGGTGGAAGGAGGCAGAAGCTCTTTTCATCCCCTTGTCCCCCATCAAGTGGTTACCTCTTAAGAGTTTGCCACCACTTTCCTGTCCTCTAGGATGGCATATCACTTGTAAGCCTAGATTCTGAATTGTCTTACTAGATACAACACTGTGCCTGAGGCTATTTAGACAATGTCAATACAATTCCTATGCGGCATCATTACATTTCATTCAGTGGCTTTCACTTCTTCCAAAATGATTAAGGATTTTCCACTTACCATTGAATAACTGATTCAATAGAGGTGTTCTAACTTGACAAAAGTTACTTTAAGTGGATTGGGGGGCTTGATTCAAATGAACCCCCTCCACTCTTATAAATACATATAGTAAATAATTATATTGTAATTAAGTGGGACAGGAGCACTAACTGAAAAGAATTCAGAAAGGGTTTAAGTAGAAGTTGAGTTGAATGCTGAGTAATAGCTGAATATGAGGACAGAAATCTTTTCAGGCATAGAAGACAGCCAAGACAAGGACAATGTGAGAAGTAGATTGGTGTGTATGTGTGAGGACAGCAAGATCAGTTTGGTTGAACTATACAGAGTATGAAATAAAGTAATGGATAAAGGCCTGGAAAAGTAAATCAGGCTAGATTGTGAAGACCTTTAAATGCCAATCATAGCTCTTCTGCTCTTGACAGTGAAAAAAATTTTTTAAAAATTTCTCTATAGATATTTTCCATTTTTTGTTTGTTGTATTCCTTTTAGTTTTACCTCAAAAGCCCTTTCCTTTTCTTTCCTTTAGTCTTTTGCCAAACTTTCTTAAAACTTGTTTTTTTTTTCCTCCAATGCTTCTTGTTGTTTTATTCAATGTTTCTGTTCACAGTCTTCCACCATTTTCCTCTGTAAGATTATATAAAGAAGTTTATATCCTAAACTTTTGAGGATCTTTCCTACCATTTCTTTCAGTTTGGCAAGAAGATTAAGTGTTGTTGGCTGTAGTTTTATTTTCTTTGTCACAATTGATTTAAATACATTAAATTTCTTCAGGAAATCTTAGAATTGTTGTAGATATCTGGTTTTCTCTCCATTTTCTATTGTCAACAGTTCATTTAAATACATTAGGTTGAAGATGGTTTAAATTGAATGCCCTATCTTTTTCTTATTTTTATTCTATTTCTAGTTCATAAAATGCCACAGAATAATAGATCTAGAACTAAAATGGATCTCAGAATTATTTTGGTCCAATTACCTCATTTTAAAGGTAAGAAAGCTGAGACCCAGGTAGGTGAAGTGATTGATCTAAGGTAAATCTCAAAGGTAGGATTTGAACTCAGATACTCTGACTCCAGAGGAAATATTCTTTCTACTGAATCAATATTTATCTTTTCCCTAATTAATCAGTAATCAGTTTATACACAGATTTAGAATGATTTTTCACAATAATAAGAAGGCATTTCCTATTTGTCAATCTATAATCGATTTCATTTTTAAATGTTATTTGACACATATCATGTCCAACATTTCCCAGTCCCTTCCTTAATTATATGTGTTTATCTAGATACACACAGAGACACAATATCATATATATATATATATATAAACATTATATATATGTAAACATATACATACATATATATGAACTTATCTGTATGTATGAGAAAGAGAGAGAGAGAGGTGTAATCTATAAGCATTTGGACTAGACTCTGTTTTCTAACTTCTATATCATATTTTCATATATATTTAATATATAATATTATATACACATATATATATGCATACATACATACATATATATATATATATATACACACCTTCTTCCCCTGCTCACCTTTATATTTCAGATACTGTATATTAAAATTGTATTTTATTTCATTGGGGTTTAATTTATCAATTTCTTTGTAGAATTTTTCTGTCTACTCATTATCTACAAGAGATGTTTGCATATAAGCTATAATTAATTTCATTTTGGCTTTTAAAAAATGCCTGTAATAATCATTTCACTATTATGTGGCCAACTATTACCTGAAATGATGTTTTTTTTTTTTTGTTGCCTTTGGAAATATGAGGAAAAAAAACTAACTCTACCAACTCCTTTAATAGCCTCCTCGGAGAACCTAAGAGCTATTTCATCATTTTGCTGAAACTTCATTTGTTCACTTGATTTCACTTATGAAGTAAATGTAGCACATCCACTCATTGGTCATTGGGCAAGAATCTCACATTTAGATTTCCAACAGCTCTATTAATGTTGAAAGATGATACAAAAAGTTAAATCAGGGAATGTAAAGATGGTGGGATTTTTTTCATACTCTGCCTTTTCTCCTGGTACCATACCACTGTTATAGCAAAAATAGGAAGGGACAGCACAGTACCAAGGGCCATTTTTTGGCTTTGTTTAATAAATTGCTGGTACCAACCTAATCTTTACTAATTATAAACTTATTGGTGAGGAATCCCTCCACATTAAGCTATTTCTTGAAAAGTAGCTATCGTTAATTGCTGGGATTCTACTCAGTCTTTGAAGTGTGGCAGAAACTATCTGAAACTAAATTCCATTGAGAAAGCCTTTGGAAATGCAGAGTTATTTCTATTCTTTGAAAAGGAATCATTATAGAACTTTGTTGAGATGTAAGTCTATACGGTAAAATATGAATGAAAGCATGGAATCTTTATTGAAGTCAATTAATCATGTTGAACTCAGTGATCCTATTAGGGATTTTCTTGTGAAAGAAACTGGAGAGGTTTGCCATTTCCTTCTCTATCTCATTTTATAGATGAGGAACTAAGGCATACAGGGTAAAGTGACTTGCCCAGGGTTAAGCAACTAGTATGTGTCTGAGGCTGTATTTGAACTTAGATCTTTATGACTCTGGGGCTGGTGCTTTATTCACTGTGCCACCTACGTGTCCAATGGAAAAGTTTTACATTTTGTAAAACTTAATCTAGTTTTCTTGATGTCATGCCTCAGTTTTTTCAGGAACAAATTCCTGTATTTACACTTTTAAAAGTCTCCTTTTTCTTTTCAGCAGAAAAGTAAGGCCTCTTGAAGAATATAGTTCCTAGTACAACTTCTCAAAATCTTGAAGTGCTCTTAAATTTGATTCTTTGTAGAACTGAGTAATTGTATTCTTGGTCTTAAATGATTTGCACAATTTCCTAAACCCTTCAACATTTTATAGAACAGTCGTCTAAGTAATTTTTAAAACATTAACTTAGCATATTTTGACCTGATAAATGTAGGTTGACTGCAAATATTTGTTAACTTTAGCCTCTCTGAGCTGTCTTCACCTCCTGGCCCTATTCATATTACCAGCCTGAAGCAAAAGGAACAAAGAAGTGTGAGATTTAAATTTATCTATTTCTGAAGCAAACACTTTTAGTTTCAAAAATCTGTAAAAAGATAGCAGAAAGACTTAGAAAGCAAAAGCAGATTCCATATAATTCTGTAAAATTTATCAATTCAATTCAAGAAACAGTTATTAAGTGTCTTCTCTATCAAATACTTTTTGCCAGGTGCTGGGCAATATCAAGATTAATAAAAACAAACAAACAAAAAAACCTTGCCCTCTAGGAGCTTATGGGAAATACACAAATACATAGGTAACTATAATATAATGTGTAATAGTGGTCAAAGAAAAGGTCCAAAGGGAGTGCAGAAACAATAAAGAAGGGAGAGATTCTTTGTAGCTAAAGGAATCAAGGAAGGAGGTAAAATTTGAGTTATGCCTTGAAAGAAGAAATTAGATGAATATCTAGAGAAGTGGGGAGAGATAATTCAGTCCTATGGGACATTTTGTAAAGAGGTATGAAGACAGGCAATTCCAAACAGGACTGGATATGAGAGAATAGTCTAGTTTGACTGGAATGCAGTAGATATGAAAAAAGGTTAGATGAGATAAAGATGAAAATCTGGGTTGAAACCAGATTGTAGAGGGTCTTAAATGCCAGGTTAATGGAATTGTACTTGTAATGCTTTTGGACTATTTACCTGACTTTTAATAGGTTCAGCGATTGATTTTCCACTTTTTCAGTTTTAAAATATTTTTTACTTTTTTATTATGAATTTAACCGAGCGTAACTAACATGGACTTTTTAATATCCAAAAATAAGCAAAAAAGATTGTATGGGAAACTGAAATTCTGCCTATTTTTAAAGTGTATATTAAGTTAAACCTGATAATAACAAATTATCCTGCTTATATTTGTCCTCTTCCAAATTTCTCTGCTCCCTTCTATTTTTGAAATGTTTCATTAAAATTCTTTCTTTCTTTTTAAAAATCTTTATCACCCTCCTCCAACTCTATTAGTATCCCTTTTCATCCCCCCAAAAAGTATTTTCAAGCAAAACAAATTAGCACATTGAACTGCTTGATTTCTGTGAATCACCCCTAACTTCCTTTTAGCCCCCCAGGCCATGGCCAAAAGAAGGCTGCATTCTAGTTGTGGGAAAGAACTCTGGATTTGATATCTGACAGCCTGGGTGAGTAGACTTCTATTTCAGCTACTATTCACCCTTAGGCTATTCACTTAACCTCTCTGGGCCTCAGTTTCCTTATCTGTGGAATGAGGTATTGTACCATGTCATTTCTAAATTGTCTTCTAGTTTAAGATTCTATTAAATGTAGAGCTGCTGGGTGATCAAAGTCATGGGAAGCTATTTGACAAGCACATGGCTATGTGGTAGCCAAGAAGAATGAATATTATATAAAAAGACAAAGATCATTTCACAGACTATTCCTGTTAGATTTTAAATGCAAGACACTTTGGTACTACATAAGAAACAGGATATTTATTCCATCCATCATAACATTGAAAAGAAGAGCTTTTGCTTTTGTCTAATACTCTAAACTGCTGTGCTATGGTTAAGAAAACCGTCACCCTTGGTAAATGGAAACCTATTGAAAATGTAGACCCAGAGAATATTAAAAGGAGAAACTCACTAAATAAGACAGACTTCACAGTGACATTATGCTAATTGGAGACCAGGATCACTTACACTAGCACTGCTTGGTAGAACACAATACAGCATCAAGGTCATTGTCCTTTTGTTGATTTTAAATGTTATATTTAAAATATCAATGTTATAAATATTAATATAAATACTGAGGGCTTAGGAAATGTATTCCAGAAAGACTAATGACTTTCACTTAAATACCAACTCATTATGCTAACAGGAGTTTTACCACACAATAAAGATAGTCCATTACTATAGGCTTTTTCTATGTAAGGTCAAAATGATTGGTCAGTTGAGTCAAAAATCAGTGAAATCAATTGTTTGACTTGAATGGCTATTTGTTTCTGGTTTCATTAATCAACCTGAGGCAAAATCAACGACAAACAACACCTCATTTTTTGCTTTTAATCAATTGGGTTGCCTTACTCTCAAGAGCTGATCTGAACCCTCTGGGTTATGGAGGAATAGAGTGTACTATGGGGAAAAGTCCTTAATGTGATTTCCCAGAAGGACATTTTTGTTCTTTGTAGACAATGAGTTCAGGAATTTAGAGGGTGGTATTAACATCTTGGCAGTGGCAGTTCCCATGACCAGCACTTAAAGTATTCTAAATGTCCATTGGAGATGAAGCAATATGGGTAGTGGTGGGATGGAAGTAAAGAAGTAACTAGGAACTTTTTCATTTGGCAAAAACAATACTTGGGGGGAAGTGAGGAGTATGTTAACAGTAGCTTAGAAGTCAGCTTCATTCATATTGTAATTATGCCAGAAAAGTCCAAGAGAAAGATGCCACAGTGATGGAACCTTAGAGATGGTAGTTATAACAACAGTAGTAGCCACCGAAAGGAAGAATGCCCTGATAAGTCAATGCTCTGGGGCAAAGGGACTAGGTTACGATGAAATTTCATGGACAGAGATATTTTGTTTCTAGGATTAATAGGGAAACACTAGATTTTCAGGAGTAAGGGATGACTTGATCAAATATGTGCTTTATTTTGGAAACAGATTGTCTTTAAATTAGATTTAAAAGTCTTTAAGCCAGATTGTCTTTAAAGTCTTTAAATACCAAACCTAGGAGTTTGCATTTGATACTAGAAATAATAAGAGACCACTGTACTTTATTCATTAGAAGAATATCATGATAGACCTGTGCTTTCAGGAAACTAATTTGGCAGCTGGATCGAGCATAGGTCAGGGTGAGAAAGGGCTTTAGATAAGGAGGTCAAATTTATTTCAGTTTTCTATGTGAGTGGAGATGAGAGCTGAAATGGTTGTGGTTGCTATATGACTACAGAGGAGGGGGTGTATGCAAGAAATGCTGTGGAGATAGAAAGAATTGGCAAGGGTGGGTAGGTGGCACAGTAAATAGAGCACGAGCCCTGGAGTCAGGAAGACCTGAGTTCAAATTTGGCCTCAGACACTTAACATACAAACTAGCTGTGTGATCTCAGGCAAGTCACTTAAACCCAGTTGTCCTCCAAAAAGAAAAGAAAAGAAAAGAAAAGAAAAGAAAGAAAGAAAGAAAGAAAGAAAGAAAGAAAGAAAGAAAGAAAGAAAGAAAGAAAGAAAGAATCAGCAAGATTTTCCGATGAGAAATGAGTGAGAATAAAGACCTAAGGATAATATTGAAGTTGTAAACCTATAGACAATTGGTGATCCAGTACTAAAATGTCAGGAATGAGGAGGCTATGCCTTAGATATATACATCTGGGAATCATCAAGAAAGAAGGAAATTGAACCAATGGCAGTTTATGAGGTCACCAAGTGAGAGAATGTAGAGAGAAAATAAATGAGACCCTAGAACAGAACCTTGGTGGGTACTGCATTTAGCTAGTATGACACATATGATGAATCAGTAAAGATGACTGAGAAAGAGTGATCAGAAATAAAGACAAACACTCTTAAAGAGCAGTCACAAAAACCCAGAGAAGAAAGAGTAATCCTATGGAGAGGGTGACCAACATTGGAAAGGGACTTGATAAGATATTTTCATTTTACATTTGAGCAAACTCATGCCCAAAGAGGTCAGTATCTTGCCAAAGGAACATAGGTAATCAGTGGCAGAGCCAAAATTTGAATTTAGGACTTAGAGTTACAAATCCAGTGGTCTTTTTTCTCTTCCAGAATTGATATTAACTGATTGTTAAGAGGAACTTTCTTTGAAAATTCTAAAGTACTATATAATGAGGTTTTTTTGTTTTCCATCATTCTGTAGCATATTTGTGAGGGAAAGAAAGTTCAATTGACTATCCTTTTGAAATAATATACTTACTAAGCAGCAAATGTACTGGGAAATATTATTTGTGGAATGCTTAAGACTATATAGAAAAATCCATTTGCAGCATTGGAATGATACCAATACAAAACTTGCTTCCGATGGTATAGAGTTACAACGCATATAGTTGGGTCACATAACTCATATTCTCTCCCATTCACCCAAGGTCAAGCCAAATCTTGAACTGTGTTATTACAGAATTTAAATGTGCCAAGAATCTAGGTACCTTCAATAATCCAACTTGACTGGAACGTGTTAATACAATGAGCCATATGTGCTTCAGATTATCACATTAAACTGTCTTTGCAGGTGATATACAGTTGAATCTCTAGCTGTTTATATAAAATGCCAGCATTTCAAAGGATAGGTTTGAGTTTGTTTTTTTTAAGCTAGGTGTTTTAATTTATAAGCTGTAGTAGAAATGAGACATAAATCTGTTTTCTATTCATATACCTTTGGTTCAGATAGAATTATTTCTTTGACTACAATAATACCAACCAAGATAAATTTCTCTCTAATCAAAAAGGTATAAAGATAGTGTGTGTTTCTTGTCAAGTACATAGAATATTCATCTGAGGATGATATCTAATCTCTCATCAGATCTTGTCATCTCTACTTTCACAACATCTCTCACATATGTCTGCTTCTCCACTCTCATGGGTGGCACCCAAGTACAAGCCCTCATTACCTTCCACTTGGATTATTGTAATAGCCTTCTAATTGGTTCCCCAGGTTCAAGTTTCTCTCCTTTCCTTTCTATATTATTTTTACCTGAAAAAGTAATTTTCCTATAACATGGATTTGACCATGTCACCCTACCACCATTCAACAAACCCCAGGATCAAATATAAATTCATTTTTATTTGACATTTAAAGCTCTTTATAAGCTGATCTCTTTTAATTTTTCAGTCTTCTCACCAAAGGGGACTTCTTCAGTCCCCTCCATGTACTACACAGTTTAAGTAACCTAGGCTGTTTGCTGTTTCATGCATACAACATTTCATCTCCCAAATCTGTACATTTCCAATTGGCTGTCTCCCATGCCTGGTATGCTTTACATCTCCATCTCAGTCTCTTAGTTTTACTCTCCTTTTTAGACTCAGTTCAAATCTTTGCTTTTGCATGAGGCTTTCCCTTCCAGCTACTAGTTCCTTCCCCATGATCAGCTTCCATCTATTTTGTATATATCTTGTGTGTGCCTAATTAGATTCATATTTGTTGCCACCCATTGGAAAGTGAACTCCTGGAAGGCATAGAGTGTATTTGGCTTTTTATTGTACCTCCAGTGCTTCATACAGTAACTGGTACATAGTAAAGGTACATGTTGACCTACTGGTCTATAGCCCACTTCCTAGTCTTAGAAAATATGCAAGAAAAACTAAAAGCAAAAGCAGAAAAAAAATCCCCAAAACAGACTCCTGTGGCAGAGTTCAAACTTCTTTCCCTAAATAATTAATTGAGTCAAATAGCACAAGGGGGTGTCCTTATTTGGGGATAATTAATGTCTTTGCACTTTATTCAGTGTTTCTTACATATAGGCAAACAGGAAAGAACAAGGCTAACAGGTCAAAGGTTCCCATTGTGACTGAACATGGAAAGCAGGACTATGTGTTTGCTGACTACAGGTGAGAAGGTGCTTATTAGAAATACACATAGTGTTTTTATTTTGGGGGAGGGTAATTTGCATTTATTAGCCACACAAAAACTTTTTTTAAGCTTTAAATGTGTCTAACCTTTAGATATATCTCTTTAACTCAATACACTCAAACAAATAACTCAATTAGCTCCCTACTTGAAATTTGTGAAGTGGATAGGTAATAAAAAATCTTTCTCACTAATGACCTAAGGGATAGAAAACAATAGGCAAATGTCCTCAAGCATCCTGAGTTTTCTGAAATAAGCTGCATGCTTGAAAATTCTGTCCCATGTGGAGGAGAAAAAATAGATTAACGTTATTGTTACTTCAATGGCTGATGATAGCAATTGACTAGTGAAATGGGTTTGCACAAAACTGCGATTTCCTGAATGCAATTTCAATAATATGGAACAGTACATTCCCCAAAATGTGGGAAAAGTGTAGGAAATTGTTGCATAAACTGCTTTGACTAGACTAGACATTGTGATGAAGTATAATCTCTGGAAGCAAACAGTTATTATGCTAAGAATGGAGAAGCAATCACATAATTTAAGTGTTTTGTACTTGGCAGCATCACTTATCATTTCTACCCCTGGCTTCAACTGGGATGATCCATTCCTGCTGGTCTCCAGCATTCAGGATGAGGAGGGTTTCAACAAATGCAGGGATGAAAGCTTGCTAAACAGTCCACATGTGGGAAGAGGCGGCAGAAAAGATGGTTCTAACAGTGGCCAGAGTATCAGAGAAACTGTTTCATCTGTAAATTGGACATATTAAAAACTGAACAAAAGCTAAAGTGACAAATGAATGACATAGGCTGTCACCTAAAGACTATGATGTAGACAATGAATGGAGAAGATACAGATGAGAATCCAGTTTTGTCATAGATTCCATAAGTTGGTAGTTTAATTTTGTTATAGATGGGGGGTGGGAGGTTGGGTTGGATTTGTCTTCTAAGTCCTCCTAATATTCAGCATTTTATGATCTGATCTCAAGTCTACTTTTCCAAGCATAATGCTACAATAGAGAATATACAATAGAACTATAAATTCTGAGCCTAGGGAATGTGAGGATGTCCTGCATTTTCTAATGAAGTTTTGTTTGTCTAGGTATGTAAGGCTTTCCTAATTTCCCCAATGGTTAATGCTCTCTCCCATACCCTAAAATCATATATTTACTTTTTTGTTTCCAAGTCTTATGGTCCCCTTAGAATGTAAGCACCTTGAGGAGAGGGAATGTTTATAGTTTTTGTATTCCCAGAGCCTAGGACAAAAGCTCCTAAATTTGGTTATAAGTATCCCTTCTGCCCCGCCCCCCCCACACCCACTCTTCCCTTCCCCAGGGAGCACAAAAATTTTGTCAAGGGTGTTCAAAGAATGCTTTACTTTGATTTTATTTTTTTTTTGTTGTTGTTTTACAATCAAAGTTTAAAAATCATTGGTTGTAGCTTTAGAGAAACATATTTATTCTTATTCTGTTTACGATAAAGTGTTTCTTTAAGAATTCTTTGTCATATTTTCAATGAAATCCAGTGCAAAAATCAAAGTAAGAGTTGAATATCATATTTACATATTTCTTTCAAAAACTGTACAGTGAATAAAACTGCTGAGTGACAATAAATAGAATCATCTCTCACTAATTTATTTCACTCTTATTACGATATACAATTTGTTATTTGATACTTATTTGTTATGTCAAATAAAGTTTGTTCATGAAAATCACTCTTTATTTCTTATATACATTTGCATGGTAAACAATAGAATTTACTTACTTTGCTATTCAGAACTTCCTAAGTAAAATACATTAATATATTCTTTGAGAACCCATGAATATAGGACTAAAAAAAATTTGTGAATTCTTGACCTAAAACATTATTGGAGCTTAATAAATGCTTCCTGGGTTGGATTGGAGGAGATTTCTAAGTAACTATTGAAGAACAGGAGAGGATCCCTCTCCAATGGATAGTTCTTATTTTTTAATTAACAAAAGGTAACAGAGAATTTTATGAAACTATTAAAAATACTATTTCTATTAGCCCTTATGTTCCAGTAAGTCTGGAACCATTGTTATTCTTTATATTTCCTTTAGTAGCTAGCATATTACTTTGTGAAGAGTAGGCACTTGATAATTACTTCACTGATTCAGTAATTCAATAATTAATTCACTTAATGAGTGACTGAATATTTACCTGGTTGAAAGAGTAGGGCTTCACAGAGTCTAAAATTAAGAAATTCTGTCCTCATATGTACATGTTCTAAAAATATTAATATATATAACTTTCAGATAATCATCAAAGCTTTAAAAATTCCTGTAATTCTACATGCTAAGCAGATTTTGCCCCTTTATCTTTGCCCCCCTTTTAAACTTTCTTTTTTTTGTCTTTGTCAGTTTGGCCTGCTGTTTTTCTCTTCCCAACGGTCCCTTCACAGTCTGATCCTTTTCATCATCTAAATATATTCTGATTATATAGCTTTGTTTGCCTATGGAATTTTGCTGACTTCTTCTGGTGTTCTCTCTTTGGACCCTAAACCAGTAATTGCTGAGTATTTTCTCAGCTAGACCTCATCTCTGTGGTCTGAGATTTTGGCCTTTTCAACTAAAAATTGGTATTAGATACAGTTTGATCAGATTGCATGATGTGATAATGACTTGGAGATTATAAGAAGTAATTGTACAAAAATTACTTTATAGTGTTTTCCAATCTATTTTTGTGTATCATAGGGGTGTGATTTTATATTGTAATAATGTGCCTTTGAACAATGTAACCATAGGTAAAATATGTCTATTTAAAATAAACTTTAGATAAAGGGACTTTAGATAAATAACACTGAATTTAGAGTCAAAAGACCCAGATTCAAATCCTAGTTCTGTGTCTTATTAACTAGGTGACATTGGGCAAGTCATTACCTTCTCCAAGGTTCAATTTTTACAAATGTATGAGGGGATGGTAACTTTTTTTTTTTGGAGGGCAATTGGAGTTAAGTGACTTGCCCAAAGTTACACAGCTAGTAAGTGTGTCAAGTGTTTGAGGCCAGATTTGAACTCAAGTCCTCTTGACTCCAGGGCCAGTGCTCTATTCACTGCTTCACCTAGCCGCCCAAAAGGGGATGATAACTCTTTTTTTTTTTTCCAAATGCTTTATTCACTTCTAGTTTACATCATTCATTTCCGCAAGATTTTGAGTTACAAATTTTCTCCCCATTCTTCCCCTACCCACCACCCGAAAATAACAATCCCAGTGGATATATCCTCCTCCAATCTTCTCTCTCCCATATCTTCTCCCATACCCCCTCTGACTTTATAGTAAGGCACGGTGGATCTCTATGCCCCAGTGCATATATATCTTATTTCCCAGCTACATGTAAAATAATATTAATAATAGTATGTATATATATATATATATTTAAACATATGATTTTAAAACTTTGAATTCCAGATTCATTCCCTTCCTCCCTTGTCACCCACCCTTACTGGGAAGATAAGCAATACAATATTGGTTGTACATGTGTAGCTATCCAAAACATTTTCATAGTGAATATATTGTAAAAGACTGACTATATTTCCCTCCCTCCTATCCCACCTCCCACTTTTTCTATTCTCTACTTTGATCCTGTCCCTTTAGAAAAGCGGGTGTTCCAACTTCCCTCTCCCCCAGCCTGTTTTCCCTTCCATCATCCCCTCTCTCATCCTTTTCCCCCCTATTATCCTGTAGGGTGAGATACCCTATTTAGTGTGTATGTCATTCCCTCCCTAAGCCAAATTCAATGACAATAAGGTTGACCCATTCCTTTTTGCCTTCCTGTTCTTTCCCACCATTGTAACCATTTTCCTTTACCTCTTCTCTATGAGATAGTTTACCCATTTTGTCTCTCCCCATCTCCTCTCATTATATTCCTCTCCCACCTCTTAACTTCAGCTTTTAAGTATCATCCCTTCCTATTAAATTGGTCCTCTGCCTTCTATCTATGTATACCTGTACATGTATATACACACATTCACATATGTATTCATATGTCTATATACCCTCCTATATAGACGTGTGTGTGTGTGTGTGTGTATTCCCTTTAACTATTCTCATAAGTTACAATTATCATTTTTCCATGTAGGGATATAAATAGTTCAACTTTGATAAGTTCCTTATGATTTCTTTTCTCTGTTTACCTTCTCATGCTTCTCTTGCTTCTTGTATTTAAATGTCAAATTTTCTATTCAACTCTGGTTTTTATTATCAAGAATGCTTGAAAGTCCTCTATTCCACTGAATGATCATATTTTAATGGGTAGTTGATTCTTGGTTTTAATCCCAGCTCCTTTGACATCCAGAATATCATATTCCAGGCCCTTCAGTCCCTCAGTGTAGAAGCTGCCAGATGCTTCGTTATCCTGATTGCACTTCCACAATATTGAAATTGTTTCTTTCTGGCTGCTTGTAATTTTTTCTCCTTGACCTGGGAACTTCCAGAACCTGGTTATCATTTTCTTAGGAGTTTTCTTTTGGGGATCTTTTTCAGGAGGTGATTGGTGGATTCTTTCAACCTTTATTTTGCCCTCTGGTTCTAAAACATCAGGGCACTTTTCCTAGAGAATTTCTTGAAGAATGATTTCTAGGCTCTTTTTTTGATTATAGGTAGTCCTATAATTTTTTAATTATCTCTCCTGGATCTATTTTCCAGATCAGTGTTTTTCCCAATGAGATATTTCACATTGCCTTCTATTTTTTCATTTGTTTGGATCTGTTTAATAGTATCTTGATTTCTCATAAATATATGTGACTTCAGGTCCTAGCTAGGAAGTCACTAGCTTCCATTTACTCTAATCTAATTCAGAAGGAATGAATCTTTTCAGTGAGCTTTTGAGATTTTTTTTCCATCTGGCAAATTTACCTTTTTAAGGCATTCTTCTCATCACTGCCTTTTTGAGCCTCTTTTGCTATCTGAGTTAGTCTATTTTTAAGGTGTTATTTTCTTCAGTCAGGTTGTTGACTCATTTCATAATTTTCTTGCATCATTCTCATTTCTCTTCCCAATTTTTCCTCCACTTCTCTTATTTGATTTTCAAAATCCCTTTTAAGCTCCTCTATGGCCTGTAACCCAGCTCATATTTTTCTTGGAAGCTTTTGGTGCAGGAGTTCTGACTTCTCTATCTTCCTCCTGTTCCATGCTTTGATCCTTTATGTCCTCAAAATAGGAATGTAAAGTTGGATTGCTCTGCTTGGTTTGCTTCCTTTGCCGACTCATGTTGCCACTCAATTGCTTGACTTTTGGGCTTTTTGCCACAGTAGGAATCTACTACCAGACAGGGGAACTTTATCTCAAATGCTGGGGTTTTCTCAGCTGCCAAAAGTGTTAGTTGGGTGCTCTCTCTGAAGCTTCCACATGCTCTGCAACCTGGTCACACACCCCAGGACCTCCACTCTAGACTGCAATCCAGATCCAAGCAGGTTAAAGCAAGAGCAATTACCCCTCAGACTGGTCGCTTGGTCCCCCTACAATCTTCAGGCCAGGAGCTGAAGCTGCCACGTGGTGGTGGCTGCAGGACCCTGGCATCTCAGCAGGTTTTCCCTCCAGGTGATAAAGGCCAGGCTATACTCCCAAACTACTGGATCCCAAAGTCCACACTTCACTGACCTCTCACTTTGTCCTTGGCATCTATGGGTTGATAATTTTGGAAACCACCACAGCTGCTGGTGATCTAAAGTCCCTCCAGCCAGTGGCTGGTCAGGCTGCCCTGGGGCTAAGAACTCTGGCTCTCCTGGGGCTAGGCTTGGCTCCCAGAGTGCTGCACTGGCCACTTACTCCTGATCTACCAGGCTTTCCTCAGCAGGGGGTTAGCTTCTATGTGTCATTTTGTGGGTTCTGTAGCTCCAAAGTTTGTTCAGTCACGTTTTACATGAATTGGGGGAGGGGCAAGATGGAGCCCCACAGAAGTCCTGTTTCTACTCTGCCATCTTGACTGCGCCCGGCCTTGATTATGGTAGCTCTGGTACTATCTACTGAAAAGGAGGGATTTGGAACAAAGTGCCTTGTAAGTTGTAAAATGCTATGTGCTATTGTTTAGTTTATACAATACAAATTATATGTTACTAAATTTTCTTGAGTCTTGAAAATGACATGTTAAAAATGAAGTGTAGTTAGATTTTAAAGAAATGAATCAGTTGTTGTAATGTCAAACAAAGGCAACTTCCAACGTTCAGAATACCAGCATAGTAACTCTCCATTTTATTCAGTGACAAATTACGGCAAAACATTCACAGAAAAGGGAAAATAAAAATACAGCATTCACAAAGTATAATTCAGTAATTTCCAAGTATTACTCCACCCCTGGGCAGTACATTCATTTAGTCAATCATAAAGTTTCTCTTCTCAAATGGAGATTAGTTTCCAATCATATATAAAGTACATTCATTTGGTCAGTCACAGAACACAAAAAAGTCTAAAGTTTCCCACCCCAGGATCACAACTGAATTACAATTATCATCAGTTAACACCAAACACCTTCTCAAAAGGGGCAGTGGAGAGCACAAAGGCCATCTACCGCTGAGCTACAACAAGGTTAAGATATCATCACAGCATTTAATACCCAAAGAGAGGTCTTTTCTTCATCTTGCCATGAGGCAAGTTCTCAGCAATCCCTGTTTCTGGGGAGGTAAAGCTTAACAAAGCTACAATATACATCAACAGAGTCCTCATCAATTCACTATCTGTCTGCAGAACAGTCTCAGGACCCCTGAAAACATCAGCAAGATCCTCTTCCAGGATTTATGTAAACATATAACAAGAAAATCCTTTTTCAGGGCTTCTGAACCAACAGCAAGGTTCCAGGACCTTTGCAACAACAGCACTGTCCTTTACCAGCAGACGAATCTGGCAAAACAACATCAAAACAGACAGACAAAATACCGGCATTATAGTCACATCTCCTCAGTCCTTGGCAGCTCCAGGTGGCAGCTCTCAAAAGTCCTGGGCAGCTCCAACTCTCTCTCTCTCTCTCTCTCTCTCTCTCTCTCTCTCTCTCTCTCTCTCTCTCTCTCTCTCTCTCTCTCTCTCTCCCTGCCTCCATGATGCTGCTCCCAAAAGTTCTTCTGCCTCTCTTTGCTTGAGCCTCTTCTCTACTTGGGCCTCTCTCTAAATCCATGGCACCAGCTCCTCAGAGGTTCAGCCTTCTATCTTAATGTCAGAAAGTCCATCGCACAAGTGGGATTCACAAGCTCTGGTTTCAACACTCAATCTGAAAACCAAGCCAATAGAGGGGGATCTTTAAATTCCATTACTATTACAATTGTGAAAGTTCTTTCTACATATATTATACTGTTATTAACTTTCTTTACAGATTCAATTAAAAATAATCCAAACAAATGGAAAGTGGGCCTGTTGTTGTTGTTTTTTTTGTTTTGTTTTGTTTTTTGAGGAGGAGAAGGAATAAATTCTTTTAGACCAGAAGGTGAGGGATTTTGAAGGGGATTCACTTTTCATAGAAAGATCAACAAAGTTAGCCCTCACTCATGGGATACATAATGATTGCTTCTGTGACTTCTACTGTAGGAAGTTAAATCTCAAAATCAAAAGACCTTTGTGTAATCTGCAGAGACTGGACTATGTCAAATATCATATTGTATGTCAGTCACAACTGCATTCATTTAAAAAGTTAAATGTCCTTTTTTTTTTACTAAGAAAATAGACTAGGGGTGGCTAGGTGGCACAGTGAATAGAGCACTAGCCCTGGAGTCAGGAGGACCTGAGTTCAAATCTGGTCTCAGATGCTTGACACACTTACTAGCCCAGTGACTTTGGGCAAGTCACTTAACCCCAATTGCCCTCCAAAAATAAAAAAAAGAAAGAAAAGAAAATAGACTAGGTTAAAAAATGGCAGTGACAGGGGGCAGATATCAAACTGAGCTTCCAGTTTATCATGTCAATGGCAGTTTATTTTTATTTTTAAATGGAGTGTCCCAGGATTGCCTGTCAGCAGAGTGCACATCTGCCTACATGATGGAGTTGTAAGCTCTGGGAAGACCCCAAACTTGTAATTCCTTTCCCTCCTCTCTCCTTATGTTTGAAATCCCAGTAAGCAATTTATTCCTTTAATTAAGGCAATATTGTTCTGCAAAAAATATATGTGCCTATGTGACAGATAAAACTTTAAGCCTTAGACCATTGACAGTGGTATGATATAGATAATATAGAATGTAAGATAATGTCAAGTGACTATTTTTGAAACACATAAGGTAGAACTAGGCAACTCCAGGATTTTAGATTGTAGAGTAAGAGGTGGAATTATAAAGGTAGATGAGAACATTGATAAAGGAAATTCCATCATGGGTCTGGCTTAAAATGAACCAAAAAAATTAAAGTATTCAGTGAACACTGCTTCCATCAGAGTAGTCACTTTGGAAAGTTATCCATTAAAAATGAAAAAATAAAATAATGTCAGCAATGAAATATTTGAAAAGACTAACAAGTCTTATATTTCATGAATGCCAGCATTTGAAAAGCAAAGAATTTAAGTTGACATAGTACTTTTAAATTTAAAAAGGATTCTACAGACTTGAGATCATTTAATTCTCACAATAATCCTGTAAAGGATTGTTGCTATTATTTACTATCATTACACCTAATTTTACAGATGAAGACATGGAGGCTTTGGTATATTAAATGACTTGCCTAAAATCACAGAGCTAGTATCTGAAGTAATATTTGAACCTAGGTTTTCTTGATTCCAAGGCTGGCTCTCTATGTA
The DNA here is from genome assembly GCA_011680675.1 of Gymnobelideus leadbeateri. Taxonomy (NCBI): domain Eukaryota; kingdom Metazoa; phylum Chordata; class Mammalia; order Diprotodontia; family Petauridae; genus Gymnobelideus; species Gymnobelideus leadbeateri. The sequence goes on along the minus strand of WOXC01011781.1, from coordinate 298,508 downwards.
CTAATCCACACTATGACTCTTATTCTTTTATTTTTAATTTTATCTTTATTTTTAGCTTATAACATTCATTTGCACAATATTTTGAGTTACACATTTTCTCCTCATCTTTCCCCTACCCACCACCCCAAAACAGCAATCCCACTAAATACCCTCTCCCCTAATCTGCTCTCTCCTATTTACTTCCCCAATCCTCCTCTGATTTTCTGGCAGGGCAAGATGGATCTCCATATCCCAGTGGCTGTATATCTTATTTCCCAGTTGCATGTAAATAATAATAATAATGAATTTTTAAACATTTGATTTTAAAACTTTGAATTCCAGATTCTTTCCTTTCTTCCCTTATCACTCACCCTTACTGGGAAGATAAGCAGTTCAATATAGATTGTACATGTGTAGTTACGCAAAACATTTCCGTAGTGGATATATTGTGAAAGACTGACGATATTTTCTTCCATCCTATCCCACCCCCCATTTGTTCTATTTTCTACTTTTACTCTGTCCCTTTTCAAAATTGTGTGCTTCTAACTACCCTCCCCCCAATCTGCCCTCCCTTCTATCATCACCCTTCTTATCCTCTTCCCCCCTACTTTCCTATAGGGTAAGATACCCAATTTAGTGTTTATGTTATTCCCTCCTTAAGCCAAATTTAATGAGAGTAAGGTTGACCAATTCCCTTTTTGCCTTCCTGTTCTTCCCCTCTATTGTAACAGTTTTCTCTTGCCTCTTTCATATTAGATAATTTATCCTATTCTGTCTCTCCCTATCTCCTCTCATTATATTCTTCTCTCACCTCTTAATTTTATTTTTTTTAGATATCAACCCTTCCTATTAACTGATCCTGTGCCCTCTGTCTATGTATACCTGTACACATATATACACACATATGTATTCATACACACATATACCCTCCTATATAGACATATATATGTATATATGAGAAAAAATTGCATAAGTTACAATTATTGTTTTTCCATGCAGGAATGTAAATAGTTCAACTTTGATAATTCCTTATAATTTCTTTTCCCTGTTTACCTTCTCATGCTTCTCTTGCTTCTTGTATTTTAATATCAAATTTTCTATTCAACTCTGTTTTTTTTTTTTTTTTACCAAGAATGCTTGAAAATCCTCTATTTCATTGAATAACCATATTTTCCCCTGAAACATTATACTCAGTTCTTCTGGGTAGATGAATCTTCATTTTAATCCTAGCTCCTTTGACCTCTGGAATATCATATTTCAAGCCCTTTGATCCCTTAATGTAGAAGCTGCTAGACCTTGTGTTATCTTGATTGTGTTTTCACAATATTTAAATTGTTTCATCTTGGCTGCTTGTAATATTTTCTCCTTGATCTGGGAACTCCAGAACCTGGCTATAATATTCCTAGAAGTTTTCTTTTTGGTATCTTTTTCAAGAGGTGATCAGTGAATTCTTTTAATTTCTATTTTGCCTTCTGGTTCTAAAATGTCAGGGCAATTTTCCTTGAGAATTCCTTGAAGGATCGTTTTTAGGTTCTTTTTTTGATCATGGCTTTCAGGTACTCCAATAATTTTTAAATTATCTTTCCTGGATCTATTTTCCAGGTCAGTGGTTTTTCCAGTGGGATATTTCACATTGCTTTCTATTTTTTCATTTGTTTAGATCTGTTTAATAGTATCTTGATTTCTCATAAAGTCACTAGCTTCCACTTGCTCTAATCTAATCTGAAGGAATTACTCTCTTCAGCGAGCTTTTGAAATTCTTTTTCCATCTGGCAAATTTAGTTTTTTAAAGCATTCATCTCCTTATTGGCTTTTTGGGCCTCTTTTGCCATTTGAGTTCATCTATTTTTTAAGGTGTTATTTTCTTCACTTAGGTTGTTGCCTCATTTTTCATAGTTTTCTTGCATCATTCTCACTTCTCTTCCCAATTTTTCCTCCACTTCTCTTACTTGATTTTCAAAATCTTTCTTGAGCTCCTCCGTGGTCTGTAACCAATTAATATTTTTCTGGGAAGCTTTTGGTACAAGAGTTCTGACTTTGTTATTTTCCTCCCATTCCATACTTTTATCCTTTTTGTCCCCCAAAAAGGAATCTAAGGTTTGATTGCTGTGCTTGCTTTGCTTACTTTGCTTGTTCATATTGCCAATCAATTATTTGACTTTTGAGCCTTTTGCCAGAGTAGAATCCTGCTTCCAGAGAGGAGAGTGTAATGTCATGCATGAGAAGATTCCCAGAGGAATGCTACTATGAACAGCTTTTAAGGTCCTGATTATACAGTATAGTTAACATTCTGTTTATTCCATAACAAATCAAAGCAAAACATTCACAGGAAATCAAGGTACAGCATTCATGATATTACAACTTATCACAGAAAATCAGAATACAGTATCCATAACAACTTATCATTAAAATGGCCACATAATTTCCACCATAGTGGCCACAAAGTTTTGAACAAAGAACAATCATCCCAAAGTACAATAGTCAGTCTTCCACTCATGGGGCACACTAATTTAACTCAGCCACTTATTCAGCAATAAGTTACGAAGTATCATTAATCACTAAGTACAATCATTAGAATATAAACAAACCCTCCACCCATAGGTCACTAGTAAACTACAATTTCATCACTATTCAGTTCCAACAGAGAGGTCTTTTCATCTTGACTAGAGGCAGGCAACTCCTACCTGAATCCACCAGTCACCTGGATTCAAAGGCAGACAGCTCCTAGTTCCTTGTCCAGCTCTCCGTGTAAGTCCTGCACACACTGAAAATCACAGGGTCCAGTCCATCTCAAATCCTTCAAAATTTCTGGTCCTGGGAATTCAAGGCTTAACCATGCCACAAACAGACAAAGTTTTTGCATCCCAGTCATGCTTTCTCATTCTTTTGCAGCTCTTTCAAAAAATCAGAATCACCTTATACGGCCATGGGGATGGGGGGAGGAGGAGGGCTCCTGGGCTCCTGGCCTTCTGGCCTTCTGGGCTCCTCTTCAGCCTACTGGGCTCCTCTTCAGAAGAAGCTCTGTCACCACAAGTTCTCAGGAAATTCTGACTCAGTTCTTGATTCTCATTTCTCTTCTGTATCTTCTCTGCCTTCTGATGCTCCTCCCAAGAAATTCTGACCCTTCCTTTCTGGGGCTTTTCCTTACATACACACAGCATTAGCTACTTCCTCTTTTAGCCAACCGCTTTTTGTCCGTCAGGAATTGGGGCTCATACCTTCTGTTTTTTTTCACAGAGGTTTAATTAATTACTAAGTGCTAAGTACCTGCTACCTTTGCCAACACAAAGGGATCTTCAAATTCAAATTAATTACCATTACAGAGGGCTTTGTCCCAAAGCACTGGGGTTTTCACAGTTTTTCACATCTAATAGCCAGAGCTATTAGATGGGTACCTTCTCTGCAGCCCCCACAGTCTCTGGCTCACTGGTCACACACCTCAGGACCTCCATCCAAGATAACCATCCAGATCCAAGCAGGTTAAAGCAAGAGAGATTACCCTCTGAATGGTTGCTTGGCAGCCTGGCAGCCCCTGCTTTCAAGGAGCTCACAGTCTAATAGGTATCTCTGGTGTCTATGAAAGAACAAGAGGAAGAGCTTTCAGTGGATTTCTTTTGGGTAGGGGTCTCTATAACAGGTTCTGAATGTTGTCTTTGACAAGGAGAAAGTGTTAGCTCCTTGAATTAGTTTCTAAGGTCTTCATTCAGGAGACTTAAACAGCTCCAAAATACAGTGATCATTAGAATCTGGTTCTTTATTCATTTCCCATTTTTCAGTCAACAGGTTAAGTACCTTGGCTTAGAACTGCTGTGATTACTTGGAGTGTGATTTTTCTCATTTCTATCTTTTCTTCTAGTTTGTTTTTTTTTGACCTTTGCTCCAATTTGTTAGTAGTTCGACTGAAAACAGAACTAAGGCTGAAATTACTCAGGTGATAGTAACCAATTATTTCCTTGTCTATTAAGGTATAATCTCTTTTCTTTCCTTCCTTCTGACTCTCTTCCTGAAGGACAGATGCCCCTAGTATCTAATACAAAATCTGCTTGGCTTTTTAAAGCCCTTCTTCACTTGAGCCATTCCTACCTTCGCAATCTTTTTCCACCTTGCTTGTTCCTTCAAATAAAAAATTTCTGTTGGGCATTTTCTCTCCCTCATCTCCATGCAAGAAGTCATTCTTGAGCCCCCTTAATGCTAATGCTTTCCCTTAATTGATCATCTCAATTTATCCAGGTAGGGGCCAGACAGCACCCCCCCAGTTCCAACAGAGATCCACACTGACCTTTTACTTTGTCTTTGGGATTTATGGGTTGATAATTCTGGAAACCACCACAGCTTCTGGTGATCCTCTGTCCTGAAGTCTGCTCCAGACACTGTTGGTCGGGGCTGCCGTGAGGCTAAAACCATGGGCTCCCATAAGGCTGGGCTCAGCTCCCAGTGTGCTGTGATGGACCATTCCTTTTGGCCTGCCAGGCTGCCTTTAATGGGAGATTTGTTTCTATCTGTCACTAAAGTTTGTTTAGATTCATATTTTAGAGGTATTTGAGGTGGTTATGGGGGAGCATATAGAGTTTTCCTGCTTCTATGCCACCATCTTGGCTCCACCAACTCTTATTTTTTATCATCACAGAAACATAGACTCTTTGAGTTAGAAAGAATTTCTGAGGTCAACTATCACAACCTCCTTATTTGACAAATAAAGAAAGTGAGGTTATTGAGATTACATATTTAATTAGTGATAAAATCATCCTTGACCAAGCCTAATGACTTCCACTTTAGTATTATTTTCATTATATTGCCATTTAATTATACCTCAAATAATATCTAACTTTTCTTTATGTAGATATAGCATTAGCATCATTTATATGCTTACTGTATTAATACTAGCATTATATTGATCAGGTAATATCAGGATTTTTTTTTCACACCAGGGGAATTAAAAAGATTAAAATTTTGTTCCAATAATTGAAGAAGAGAAAGGAGAGGGAAAAGAGTGTTAAGGAGTTTGTGTGAACATGTGAGGATGAGAAAAAAAAAAGAGGGAGCATGGACTGCACATAAAACCTCTGAGGTGGAAAACATAAAAAGCTCAAAGAATACAACAGGTGGGATCACTCACCCACAATAGCTTGGTTGCTTCCCTGTAACTCAGGAGAAGGGAGATAGAACTGTCAGGTACATTCTGATAATTGGATATTTATGAGGGAATGCTTGATTAATAGAAACCTATAGTATTCAATCCTAATACAGGCCATAGTTCCACTACCCCTAACTCAGAATTGGGCTATATAAAACCTGAGTGTGACCTATAACATGTAATGATGATTTTTCTTCACTCTGCTTTTTGCCTCCCCCATAAAGGGCAGGAGGTAAACATGTAATTTAAACTCACTTCTCATTGACCTTTTTCTCCCTCTTTTCTCCACTTGGATATAGATTTTAAAATAGTCAATAGTGCCTGATTTCAAGTACTGGCAAAAGTGGTGGTGGGAAAAGTCAGAGAAGATTATGACTTTCTTGCATCTACTCAAAAATTTATCTAAAACTATCACCAGACTTAAGTAAGATTAAAAGGGGGCAGCTAGGTGGCACAGTGAATAGAGCACCAGCCCTGGAGTCAGAAGGACCTGAGTTCAAATATGACCTCAGACACTTAACACATACTAGCCATGTGACATTGGGCAAGTCACTTGACCCCCAATTGCCCTGCCTCCTCCCCTCCAAAAAAAAATTTAAGAAATCCAAAGAGAAAATATACCAAATGCTTTTATCCAGCCCAGAACTGTCAAAAGGCAGAAACCTAAGGAATTCCCTTCCCTCCCCCATCATGAGATCCAATAAAAGTATTAGGCAAACAAGCTGTAAACCTGCAATTGCTCTGACCAGAGATAATTGAGGGTCATCTGAAACCTATTGCACTATCTACCCTCTTGAGTAGGAATCCTGGAATGAGTAGGCAAGGCTTCAGAAACCAGTAGTTTTTAGACTACAGTTTTGGGTCCTAGAGCTAACAGAGCTCCTTCCTAAATACCATAGGTCCATAGCATTCTCAACATAGATGCATCAGAGCATGAAAAAGTTAGGAATAACAACCTAGGAAATTGAGGTGTGGACTAAACAGGGCCTGACCATCCAATTAAAGAGTAGAGAGGTGCAGATCTTGCTTGCCCTCGGTACAAAATCCAAAATCAGGAATTGAGGTTAAAGATAAAGACAAACCAAAGAAACAAAGCATAGGTATATAGGTACTATGGAAATATTAAGAGCTTCACTCAGCAGAAGAGATCAATTTTACAATAAGAGCTTGAGGGGGTTGGGTTGGGGTATGGAATGCTCTGGCCACAAGGTCTAAAAGAGTACCTGAAATCAATAAAGCAAGAAAAAAATATATTATAAGAGAAATAAGAGTTCTAGAGTAATGAACAAGAAAGGCAATAAATGGTTTAGAATAGAAGGTGGAAACTTTGCCCAAATAAGATACTCTATAAATTAGAATGGAACAATGACTTCATGAGACAATAAGGAATATTGGAACAAAATGTAAGGATTGAAAAAATAGAAGAAAATGTAAGGTATCTGCGATTTTTAAAAAAATGATGTAGAAAACTGAGAGAAAATGTAAGAATCATGGCACTCGCTGAAAACCATGACCAAACCAAAAAGACCAAAAAGAAACAGCTGTATTCCATATTTCAAGAAATGATAAATGAAAATTGCCTCATAGAACCAAAAGATAAAATGAAAGTGATATAATGCACTGATTTTCTTTTAAAAGAAACTTCAAGAGTAAACCTTTGGAAATCTCATATCTAGAATCTAGATTTCTAAGTAAAAAGATAAAAAAATACTACAAACACCTAGAAAGAGTTCAAGTACCAAGAAATCACACTCAAGATCAAACAAAAATTATGAGATAATGTTATGAAGAAGAGACAAGTTAGATGTAATCATATAAAAGTCAAAATATAAATACTACAATTAATATCTTACCACTTAAGAAGTATAATCCTACAAAGAAAAAAATGGGGGCCTTTAATGGAATAAAGTAAATTCAAGAGTGTTATTGAAAAAACTGAGTAGGTATTTTGAAATACAAAGACATGAATTAAGAGAAATCTAAAAAAGATAAATGCTTTGGAGATGTTAGTAGAGGCTAAATGATGATGAATTGCTTGCATTCTAAGAAAGGAGTAGAGACAAGCATCTCTTCAGAACTCTAAGATCTTCAAGTGTCAAATGAAGAGTTAAATAAAACACAGGTTCTGGGGGCATTTTATCCTTCTATTTTCATGGATTTAAGAGACAAAAGAAAATGGAGAAGAAAATAAAACCACCAAGGAATAAATAAGGTAGAAAAAGGGTATTACTTATCACCTCATCCATTTGGGATATGTGAAAAAAAATATACAGAGAGGAAAAAATGAGATGTATTATATGAACCTTGCTCTTATCTAACCTCAACAAAGGATGATTGAATTCACAAAACAGGGATATATATGTACAGAGTTTGGTATAGAATACATTAAACTTAAGAAAGAAATAGGCAGGGACAGGGAGTGGGGTGTTTTAGAAGGAGGGTGGAGTCAGTGATAGAATCATTTCAAGGACAACAAACTTCAGGCAGGCAGTCAGTCAACAAGCTTTTATTATTAAGAGTTTATTATGTGATAAGTTGTGGGGATATAAAGAAAGGCAAAAACAATCCCTGTTCTCAAGGAACTCACATTCTAATGGGGGGGATAAAAACAGCTATGCACATACAAGATACATACAGAATAAATTGGAGATAATCTCAGAGATAAAGGCAATAACTTTAAGGGAAGATTAAAAAAGTCTTCTTGGGGAAGGTAAGAATTTAACTGAGACTTTAAATAAGCCTGGGAAGCCAGGAGGTGAAGATGAAGAAGGACAGCATTCCAGGGATGGAAGACAGTCAACAAAAATGCTCAGAGTTGGGTTATGGAATGTCTTATGTGATGAACATGAAACATGAATAGCAAAGAACCCAGTTTCACTGGATCATAAAATGAACGGAAGAAAGTAAAGTATAAGAAGATTGGGAATATAGGGATTATGGCAGGATTATGAAGGGCTTTAGAAATTAAAGAGAGGATTTTCTATTTAATTCTAGAAGAAATAAGGAGCCACTGGAGTTTATTGACTATGGAGATGAAGGTCAGACCTACACTTTAGGAAGATCATTGTGGTCACCAATAGGAATGCAATGTATATATTATTCTTTGTACACTTTAAGCAAGAGACAAAGAGGAAGAAGTATAAGAGGGCACACTTGAGAGAAATAGACAGTAATCATAACCATGAACTTAAATAGGTTGAACTCACTTATAAAACACAATAGGTTAGAAGAATATACTAGAAGGCAGAATAAAAAAAATATTGAAACACGTTTAGTATGAAGTTTCACATAGTATTAAAATGAAGGGATGGGATAGAATTTTTATGCTTCTGGAAAATTAAAAAAAAAAACAACATGTGTAGTAATCAACTTCAGACCAGGTGACAGTAAATATAAACAGAAGTGGGACATAGTAAAACCTTAATAAATTCTTGTTGAGTTGTTGACTTCATATAGTTAAAACAAATAAGCAGGGAACTATAGTATGTTCAAAGGCACCATTGATGATGAAATAGTATCAATACTTAAAAGATAAGTATTTAGTGGCACAGGATCTAAGTACTTAAAAAAAGGTTAATTGAATTACAAAGAGAAATAGATAGCAAATCTATAATAGCTGGGGACCTTAGCATACTCCTTTCAAAAAAAAAGGTACTTAAATATAACAAAAAGATAAACAAGCAAGACTTTGAACTGAATAGAATTTAGTAAGCTTGATAAAATAATCAATTGCTGATGACTAATGGTTGGTAATATAAAGGAGTTTTCAAATGCACATGATACTTTTGCAAAAATGATTGTGTGCCCTGAGGACATAAGCACTTGCTGAACAAAACAGCAGAAATAATAAATATTCACCACATCCTTTACTCACCACAATGAAGTAAATAGTATAATCAATAAAGGGTTTTTGAATACAGGAGTCAAATTTAAGTAGAAAACTAAGCAATTTAATAGAATTCTGATTCTATTAAATTTTTAATAGAAACCATATTTAATTCTAAAGAATCGGTATATCAAAACCAAATCACAGAAACAGTAGAAAATTTAAGTAAAGATAATGACACTAATAAGACAACATACCAATATTTTGGGGACACGACCAAAGTAGTCTGTAGGAGAAATTTATATCTCTAAACGTTTAGATGCACCAAATTAAAAAAAAAAAAGAAGAGCAAATCAATGAATTGAGAACGGAGCTAAATGAAAAATTGAAAAATTCAACAAATAAAAGGATCAATCAAAAAGCATTTAGTAAATAATTATTATTTTCTAGGAACTATGCTAAGGGCATGATTTAAAAAGAAAGGCAAAAAGACAAAAGTGATCCTTAAGGAACTTTCATACTAATGTCAAAGATGACATGTATGCAAATAGGTACAGAAGAGATACTAACAGAAGAAAAGTAGTTTTAGAGGGAAAAGCTGAAGAGCCTGAGGAGATTTGGAAGGCCTGCTCCAGAAAGTTGTGTTTGAGCTGAGCCGTTAAAGAAGTCAGGGATGTTGAGAGGCATGGGTCAGCAGAGAGAGTGTACTAGTCATGTAGTACGGCTCGTTCCCTATGGGATTGGGAGATGAAGCATTGTGTGATAGAAGGTAATCTATTATCACTGAACTATAGAGTGTGTAGAGGGGAATATGTGTGAAAAGAGCAGCAAAGGTAGGACCAAGTTGTAACTAGCTTTAAAGGCTAAACAGAAGACTATACTTATGCATACATGCATGTGTGCATGTGTGTGTATGTGTATGCCTAAGAGAAGCCTTGACTTTGTGTATATGGTTACCTACGTGTATATATGCAATGTATTGTGTACATGTCTATAATGATATGCATATACACATGCATGCATGTATGTATGTATTTCTCAAATTACAGGGAAACACTGATGCTTACTGAGGAGGGAAGTCATATGACTGAAGGAAAATCGCTTTGACAGTTGTATGGAGGATGGAGTGAAAACTGAGGCATGAAGAACCATTTGAAAGTGATTATATTAATCAAGGTGAGAGGTCATAAATGCCTAAACAAGATTGGCAGTTATATGAGTAGAAAGAAGGGGACATAGTTACAAAATATTATGAAGGTAAAATGGAATGAATGTATGTATGGAGTGACTGAGAGTTAAGAGCTGAGGAGGTCATAGAACTGTGAAGGTGGAAGACAAAGAAGATGGTGGTACGATGTTCAGAAGAAGAGAACATTTCAGGGAAAAGTGAATGAGTTCTGTTTTGGACATGTTGAGCTTGATAAGATATCCAGGTTTCAAAGCCTAAGAGGCAGTTGAAAATGTGAGACCAGAACTCAGAAGGGAGTCTGGGGCTTGGGAATCATCTGCATAGGGGTAATAATTAAGCCTATGGGAGCTGAAGGGGTTACTCAGGGTGATCATATATATAAGAAAAGAAAAGAAAGCCTAGTATAGATCTGTGGTGAGAAAGAGAGGGAACCAAAGAAGAGATTAACAGTATTGAAAGCAAATCTCCCCCACCACTAACAAACCAAAACATTTAATTGATAAACAATCCTAGGAGTTAATTTGCTTTTTTTCTCTTAAAAACAAATAAAATAAACCATCAGCTAGCCTAGTTTTAAAAAGGAGGAAAACTAAATTGCCAATATAAAAAAAATTAAAAAGGAGAATTTTAAAGAAATAAATAAAATGTTCTTAGAAACCATTTTGCCTAATTATATGACAATAAAACTGATAATAGGAAGGGAGAAATGTTTTTACAAATATAAAATACTCAGACTAAGAGAACAAGGAATAACGTATTTAAATAACCTCATCCCAGATAAAGAAATTGCATACATAAATGAACTCCCAAAAGGGGTTAGGAGAAACAGGAGACAGATTAGCAAATGAAACAAATGTATCAAACATTCAAAGAGCACTGAATTCTAATATCACACAAACTGTGAACATAGGAAAAGGATCCTACCAATGTTTTTCTATGATACAGATATGATCTTGATAAATCAGGGAGAGTCAAAACACAGAGAGAAAATTAGCAGGGTGAGTATCTCAATCCACCTACCCTTCCCACATTGTTAGCACATTTTCTTTTTCCTGGGGGCATAATCATGAACCATTACTTTGTTTAATAACTACACTTCTAAGGGTAGAATGTCTTTAAACTTGGGTCTTTAAATCTGCCCCATCAAGCCACAAGCCTAAGCTAATGAATGACTCCCAGAGTCACATACATTGGAGATAAAAATGCCTGTAGCAGCTACCTCACCAGGTTGCCCAGAGCCTCAAATGAGATAATGTATGTAAAGGGCTTTGCAAATGTTAAAGGACTATGCTTGGCAGTTCAGCTCCAGAGGGATCTCATGTCCTGTACTTTATCTTGCCAGGTAATCTTCAGAATCTTCCTGAGACAATTCAAGTGGAAGGGGGTTCAATTCCAATGAGCTGGCTGCATATCCCAAATACACGAGGTACATTTACCTAAAAGACTATTTTATGGAGAATTCACACAAGGGGAAATGATCATGCTGTGGTCAGAAGTGGTACAAGGACACTCTCAAGGTCTCTCTGAAGAACTTTGGTATGTGTTGTCAGACATGGGAGACACTGGCACAAGATTGATGGACATTGCAGGCCCATGTTGTGCTCTATGCATCTCCATCCCAAATGTTTAAACAGACTACTTATACCTGACCCTCTGAGCTTGTACTGAACTGATTAGCCACAGCTGAACACCCTGTACTATGATTCTAACTTGCTGATGTCATTGGTGATGTCTAAGTACAAAGAATTAACAACAGAAATAGTTAAGTGGCTTGCTGGCTAGAACACTGACCCAAAGTCAGGAAACTTGAATTTAAATCCTGCCTCAAACACTCACTTGCTTTGGAATACTGGTTAGTACACTAGTATTGTTAACCCGGTATATCATTGTGATGTAGTGATTAACATGGGTTCTTGAAACTTATGCCTGTGGAGCATGATTCTATTAGCTCTTTTGAAGGTGGAAAGGTTTAAAGGAGAAGTCTGGCAAGAGACAGAAAAGCTGTTATCAAAAGACCAACCCAAATAAGTCTGGAAAAAGGTAATTTTGATCACAGGGTGATATATTTTTTTGGCCACTGAATTACACAAATGTTGTTTAAGATACAGAGAAATTGTGATCTCTTTCAGGGGAAATCACAGACCCTTATTGTTTTTGAATGTATACTTATGTATATGTGTAATATTGTTATCTTTCAAAGAGGTCTCATTTTAGGGGTATGGCTAATATTTTGGGTTGGACTTAGATGGCATTTTATCTATGATCTATTATCTATTTTTCTAGATCATATATATATGTATATATACGTATATATATGTATATATGTATATATATACGTATATATATATATATATATATATATATATATATATATATATATATATATATATATATATATATATATATATATATATATATACCCTTCCTTCTCAACCAGTGAATAGTATGAACATCAGTGATAGCTGTCAACTGCCTGACATCAATTCTAGGGGCCTCAAGTAAGTAAATGATAAGTAAATGAATTCTAAGATAGCCCATACAAGAAAACAGCATTTCCATTGCAGCTTTGCCCTGGGCATACTTTGAACCATACTTCAGATGCCCACTTTATAGCTCCAGCCTGACAGCCAGTCTTCAGGGTAATCTGTTAGGGGCTATCTGAAATGTAGGCCCTTTGGGGTAGGCTTCCCTAATACATGAACTACTTTGGTTGAGGGGCTCGGCATTTTTTTTTTTTTTAAATCTCACTTGAACTTGAGTTCAAGGATAACTATTACCTCCCCCTGGATATGTTAACTGTTTTTTAATGATGTTATCTGATATTTTAACAATGTACGCAGTGCAGCAGAGCCCTGCATTTGTTGTTTAAATATCTTGGATGGCGTGTCATAACAAATTAGTTTCTAAATGTTGCCAATTTGGCAGACAAAGCTGATTATTTCCTGCAATCACACTGCATATGTGCACAAGATTATAATTAATGACCAGGGATGCCAGCCACACTTTAATAATGATCCTTCAGCATTTAAGGGACTGTTAGAGTTATTGGCATTTGTGCCCTCTGTTGGGGTGCAAGGGGAAGAAGGAAGGCAATGAAGTCAGAGAGATCTATCACTGTCCGCAAATCCAATAGTTTGCTTATTTCTCTGATAAATTTGGAGAGTCAGTGGGAGTTATTGACAAAGCAGTTGTAGGGAATATTAACAGAGTGTTTATATAGCCTTCACTGAAGCAGTACAGCTCCTAATTAGATTGAAATTGCTCTTTTGGCAACTTTGCAACACTCTCTTCCTCAGCAAACTAGGATTTCTGCAAAAGGGTTTGGAGGAAATGGGTAACAATTTTCAGAAGAATAATGTGAACAAAATGCCAAGGCATCAGAGGTATAGGACAGGTTATAATGAAGCCACGAAAACTATTAATTTGTAAAGTCCAAACATTATACTTTTTTTAGGTAGTAGATATCTTGTTTCAAAGATAAGTTTTCTATGCTTTTCGGGGTTGCAGTTTTTAACATGTCCATTCACATGGCCACCACTCTATCTCATGCCCTTATCACCTCTTGCCAGAATTATTGTAGTAGCCTCCTAATTAGTCCACCTGCTTCCAATCTTTCTTTCTAATATAATATCTATGCACCCATCAAAATAGTTGCCCAAAGCAAAGGTCTGACTAACTCACTCCCTGCTCAAGAATCTTCCATGGTTTCTTATCACCTATAGGATAAAATGCTAACTCCTTAGCTTGGTATTGAAAGACTTTCATAAGGTGGTACCAGCCTACCCTCTAATATCTATTTTATGTTGCTCCTCATTCATATCCTCTATCGGCCAAATTGGTTTGCTTACTGATGTTCCTCAAAGTTGGCATTCTGTCTCCTGATTCTATATCTTTGCACAGTGCATCTTCCATTCCTAGAATACATTGCCTTCTCACGTACAACTTTTAGAACCCTGAGCTTCCTTCAATACTAACTCCTAAGGTAGAAGGTTAGGGGGATGTGATTTCACTGTTAGTGCTCTATCACTTTTCAAATTGTCTTGTATTTGCTTATTCACATTATTCCCATTTTCTCACAGTAGAATAGATACTCCTTGAGGGCAGAAACAATTTCATTTTTTACTTTTTATCTCTAGAGACAAATGCAGTGCCTTGAATGCAATAGATCCTTGTTAGATTGAATTAAATCTACTACATTTAATCCTCTCCCTCATTTTAAGCAAATCAAATCTATAAGAGTCCAGAACAGGGGTGGCTAGGTGGCACAGTGAAAAGAGCACCAGCCCTGGAGTTGAGAGGACCTGAGTTCAAATCCAGCCTCAGACACTTAACACTTACCATGTGACCTTGGGCAAGTGTAGCAGCAAGCACCCCAATATCCCCAGGGTGACTGCCAACACAGGTTCTTAGATCTGCTTTTCAAAAGGAAAGCAACTCAAAATGGGTCAACAAGCTTACTTTAATCAAACAAACATACATTACCTAGTTCAGGGGGAGAAGGTCAGCACCCCAAACTTCAGTTACAGAACTTACAGATCAAACAGACAGGCTTCCAAACTGTCCTACCATTATATCAATACCAAATCACAGTTACCAGAGAGGGAAGCATCAACATCTGGGTTTTCAAAGCCGGGGGACTCTCAACAACGGCTTCCCAGAGTCTCATCTGGTCAAATTACACAACACTTCTCAAAGTGAGCCCCAAAGCTAAGCCTCTCATCAGGGCTTATATAGCCTTCTCCTGGCTCAGAGAATGTAACAACCTTCTGGACCCACTGCCCAATCACAAAGTATCAAGGTGTGGGCTTTCCTTAAAAACAAGCCTCCCACCACAGGCTCCAGGTGCACTTAAACTAGGGGCAGGGAAGATCTTTAAATTTGCATTTCCATTACAGCAAGTCACTTAACACCAATTGACCAGCCTTCCCCACTCCAAAGAAAAGAAAAGAGAGAGAGTCCAGATCAGTGGTTTCTAAAGTTAAGGCCCCCTGCTAGGGACCATACATGACCTCATGGTGAATGTAATCAACTAATCAGAGGCTGGGAGGATAGGTTGGGTCAATTAATACCCTCCCTGCAAAAGCCAATCAGGGGCTTGTTTTCAGCACAAACATTTCTAACCTTCAGTTATGATCATCCAACGCTGATCCATTCCCTTAGCTGTACAAAACCCCAACTTTTCCCCTTCTGTCCCCAGCCTCTCAAGGCAGCTATTACATAGTATAAGCAATCACAGCAGCAGCTGCACAGGTAACTTAGGGCCATTTCCTTTTCTCCTTCCTTTCTCAGATCACCATTGGAGCATTTTCTCCTTTTCATTTTAAGTGAGTCAGTGTGAATTGCACAGAATGAGCAGGAGTAAATGGGTTAATGAGTAAATGAGTAAATGCAATCTGCTTCTCAGATCTCAATTCATTCTTTCCCCAGAAACAAAACTCTGCTTTAAACTCCTCTGTTTGTATGAAGGCCACCGCCATGCTTCTAGCAACCTCAGGGCTGTCCTCCTTATTGTCACTCACCTCACACACCATATCAGTTTCTAAATGTTGTCATTTCCATTTCCACAACATATTTTGTAGATTTCCCTTTCTTTCTTCTCATATTGCCACAACCTTACTTTACTTTAGAATCTCATCATCTCTTACCTGGACTATTCCTGTAAGCTCCTAATTTGTCTCTCCACCTTAAGTCTCTCTCCATTCTAATCCACCTGTTATATACCTGCCAAGGTAGGTTTCTTTAAGTACTGGTTGGACCTGTCTCCAAACTCAACAAATGACCAATAGCCAGCTATTTAATTTCTAATCAAATATAAACTCTATTTGATGCTTAATACACTTCACAATCTGGTTCAAAATGATCTTTCCAGGCTTAGTATACATGACTTCCCTTCCTGCATTCTATGTTCCAACCAAACTAGCCTTCTTCCCGCTCCTCACATTCATATGAAAATAATTAATACATACAAACTTGAACAGGAAATAAAGTTATGAAGGATCCCACTTGCTAAGCAGAACCATGTAAAAGTAAGAGGAATTACATTGGTTACAGTAAATATATACCAAAAATGTTTTTGTTGCTCATCTTTCTTTTTCTTTTGCTTTTTTTTTGGGGGGGGGGGAAGGTAAGGCAATTAGGATTAAGTGACTTGCCCAAGGTCACACAGCTAGTTTTTTGTTAAGTGTCTGAGGGCAGATTTGAACTCAGGTTCTCCTGATTTCAGGCCTGTTATTCTTATTCACTGTGCTACCTAGCTGTCCCTTTTTCTTTTATTCTTGAAAAGACCATTTTCTGTCTCAATTCATCTGTCTTATAGAAAAATAGGACTCCTACTAAATAGCTCTTCAGTTCAAATGAGATTCTGACCAAATGAGATAATATTTGTGCAGTGCTTAACTTAATGCCTGGCACAGTAGCTCCTTAATAAATGTTTATGTCCTTCTTCATCTCCTTTCCCTTGTTCACTGACTGTTATGTCCTATTATTTGAATGTTGTATCTAGCATCTTTCAATTAAAGATATCTAAAAAATTCATCCGACTGCTAGATTCATTGATCAAATTAACTAAATAAAGCAACTGCTAAAATGATTATCATTCATGATCTTATACTATCCCCTATGTCTATGACATCCACATTACTATTTCAAAAATAATGAGGCATATTTAATCACATTCCTGGTACTATAAATATTAATGCTAGAAGAATTTAAAGCAGAAAGGTTTTATACTGTTAATAAATAAAATTAAGTAATATTTATAAAGCACTCAGCATAATGCCTGGTACACAGTAGGTGCTAAATTAATTCTTGTTCCCTTTTAATATTTCAAAAATATTTTTATTTCATATTTATCTTATGCTTTTAAATATTTTGCAGGTTGGGGGCAGAGCCAAGATGGCAGAGTAGAAACAGCACTTCCAAGGTGCTCTGCCCCACACAACATTCAAACAATGTAAAAGGGGACTCTGAACAACTTCTGGAGCCCCAGCACCCACAGAACTACACAGAGAAGCTAACCTCCCGCTGAGGAGAACCCAGCAGCCCTTCATGGAGCAGTGAGCACAGCACTCTAAGAGCAGGCAGCACAGTGTGCTGGGAACTGACAGTGCAGTGCTCTGGGAGCTGAGCCCAGGCCCTTGTGAGCTGCGGTTTTAGCCCTAGGGCAGCTGGGCCAGCAGCTGGCTAGAGGGACCCCAGAACACCAGCAGCTGTGGCAGTTCCAGAATTATCAGCACAGATATGCCTAGGACAAAGTGAGAGGTTAGTGCCCTATGGACTTTGGGACCAGTGTTTGGGGAATGCATTGGCTTCCTCCCCTGGGGGCAAAAAGCTGCTGAGGAAACATGGCACAAAGGCCATTTTGCATCATCAATGGCGGCTCTAGCTCCTGGTCTGCGAACTGTAGGGAGATCCAGCAATCAGTCTGGGGGTTAATCACTCTTGCTTTAAACTGCCTGGATCTGGATTGTGGTCTGGGGGTGGGTTGGGGTGGGTATCCAATTTGCCAGATCAGGTGGAGGCTTTACAGAGGCCACCCAACCTGTGGAAGTTGTGAAGACCCCATGTTTGGGACAGAAGCTCTCCTGTCTGGTGGCAGAGTCCTACTGTGGCAACAAGCGAAAAATCAAGTAATTAAGTGGCAACATGCATAGGCAAAAGAAACAAAATAAACAGAAAAATGCAACATTGGGCTCCTATTTTAGGGGCAAAGAGGATCAAAGCATGGAGGAGGACTGTGAGGTCAGAACTCCTGCACCAAAAGCCCCAAATGAAAATACAAGCTGGCTGCATGCCATAGAAGACCTTAAGAAGCAGATAAGAGAAGTGGGGGGAAAATTGGGAAGAGAAATGATAAAGATGCAAGAAAAGTATGAAATGACAGTCAACAGCCTGACTGAAGAAAATAACACCTTAAAAAATAGACTAACTCAAATGGCAAAAGAGGCTCAGAAAGGCAATGAGGAGAATTCCTTAAAAAGCCAAATTTGCCAGATGGAAAAAGAATATCAAAAGCTCACTGAGGAGATTCATTCCTTCAGAGTTAAACTGGAACAAATGGAAGCTAATGACTTTATGAGAAATCAAGATGCTGTTAAACAGATCCAAACAAATGAGAGAATAGAAGGCAATATGAAATATCTCATGGGAAAAACCACTGACCTGGAAAATAGATCCAGGAGAGATAATTTAGAAATTATTGGACTACCTGGAAGCCACAATCAAAGAAAGAACCTAGAAATCATCCTTAAAGAAATTCTCAAGGAAAATTGAGACCCAGAGGGGGAAATAGAGGTTGAAAGAATCCACCAATCACCTCCTGAAAAGAGTCCCAAAAAGAAAACTCCTAGGAATATTATAGCCAGGTTCCAGAACTCCCAGA